>JAWNZC010000011.1:310000-362500 GCA_035771165.1 Paragorgia papillata | reverse complement strand
CGAGTCTTTGTAAAACATGAGAGAATAATGAAAATCACGAGGCTGCAGGTAGAGTGATTTTTATTGTTTTCAAATGTTTTACAAACACGAGAGAACAATGAGACATAGTTTAACGCTATACTCTGGCTTAAAAGTTTTTTTTTGAACGTAGCTTAAAAAGATGCTGTGCATGACCCAACGCAATCTCGTTCCCAGAGCCCACGTTCTCCACCCGGGAAACGAGAGACTCTGGGATAATCCGTTTCGAATTGTTACGTTATTGGCTGAATAGTGAGCATGAGTTGGTCTGAAGTGACCTGAAGTAGAATTAATAAAACCAAAATAACGGACGACAAGACTCCAGTGAAGACGTTGCCGCGATCGATATCTTCGCCGTATGTGTGTAGATGCTGTAATTCGAGCTTCGCCAGCAACCCCATTGACTTGTTTGGGGAAAAGTCAAACAAGGAGAACATACTATCCAGATTTCGCTCGGATATTTACGCATGCGTACCTCAACCGGAATAACAAGAATCCTGTGATTTGAAACGGATTATCCCAGAGTCTTTCGTTTCCCGGGTGGGGAACGTGGGCTCTGGGAACGAGATTGGACCCAACGTTTCGACACTCCGATCTGGTGTCTTCGTCGTTGTGAATACAGGTCCCATATTTATACTCTCATAGAACCAATGATGAAGCTATCTATCAACGAGATGCAAATAGGCTTCCGGTATTAGACCGCCGTCATCACGATTTAATGGAGGGTGGGCGTTATTGGTGTGCCAAGCTTCCAAACAACGTCTTTGGTGGTACCGTGGATTGGTAGTGATAATTTTTGAATTATCCCACGTAATCTCATGGTTGGTTTTGCACGCGTGCTCGGTGCTCCGACAAAGCAGAATTTTCCTTTGTTGAAAGGAAAACCGCTTTTTGGTGCTCTTCTTATTTTGAAATAAGAAGTGCCATATAATACACTACTCGACCGTTTGGTCTTTATGGGTAAAATATTAAACTTCGGGCTTGAACGTATTAACTTGACCACCACCTTGAAAACGTTTAGTCAAAGCACTGAGAATCTTCTAGTCCTATTGTAGGTACTTTACTTGACTATAAATACATAAATGCAATAACCCCTCGCCCGCTTTTACATGAATTTTTGTAAATACCCGCTGATTAGAAAACATTAATGCAACCCCCTTTGCCCTCTTTTCTATAACGGGGGCCTGGAAATAGGCTACTGAGGCAGGCGTAATATTTTACGAGGTTATATTTTAGAGTTCTTTCATTCTATGTTTACAAAAAAAACATCGCTACAGCATCTGAAAACATTTTTCAAAAACATTGAATTGATTGAAAACTACTCAAACAACTACCTGGCTGGCTGCCACGGCTATATTCATTTATGGCATTTAAGTGCTGGATGTGTTTCCACCTACATGTTAATAAATATTTCAACAGCATTTGTACGTTTTACAGAAGAAAAATTGGTCCTTTTCCGAGTTTTATGTCAACATAGATGATAGAAGGGGAGCTGGATAGGAAACTTACGAAACCGGAAACGATGTTTGCACAACTTGCTATGGTAATTATACACTTATAATGGGCTAAATGCACCTAACGGGTGGTCCCACATGGCTAAAATCAGACACTGCTGAACTTAAGTGATATTACACTATTGTTTAATTTCAGCAATAGCTGATCCTGGCCATGTGGGATCATCCGTTAGGTGCATTAGCCCCTTATAAGTGTATAAATACCATAGCAAGTTGTGCAAACACCGATTCCGGTTTCGTAACATCGTTTTAAGTTTCCTATCCAGTTCCCCTTCCATTATCTGTGATGCCAAATTATTGACAAGCTATGTTAAGTCACAAAACAATAATTTTTACAATAAGAAAACTATCAGTTAAAAGAATACATTAAGAGTTAAGACGGGAGTCACAGATAAAAAAATACAGCAGGCAAGCAAACTGACATGCAATGGATACGTTTAAAATACTTTAAGGACACAAAAAAGAAAACAAAATTAACAGTGATAGGATGTAAACAGGGAAACTCGAACAGTTTTGCTACTAAATGTTCGTAATTACTGAGAGCGGCTGCTCTATATTTTTCCTTAAACTTTACGCCGGCCTTTATTTCTTCGTTGGTTTTCAAGTTTTACTATTGCTTTTTCCTCCTTTAGAGTTTCGGTTTGACGGGTTACCTTCTACTCAAGACGTTGTTTTGCTTTATACGTATACGTATAGACGTTGATTTGTTTCTGTTCTATCAAAAGTGATATACGTTTCCCCAAAACTCCTTTCTCAAGTTTTTTGTCAAGAATAAATTATGTTGTTAGTTCAAATCTTTTTGTCAAGAACTATATTGTCTCCAGTGCCCCACAATCTTAACCGCGCATGGTCCGTCCACACATATATACAAATAAATATTCAGATCACAGAAATTCGTTCGCATATCACGTTTGTCCAGGCGTGTAAAATGACTCCACGCGTGTCGAGATTAGCACCCTCACCGGGCTCCGGGCCTTCGGCCCTACGCCCGGGCTCGGGGACAATATAATAAAGAATAATTAGATTCAAATTTGAACGAATTGTCCTCCACTATTCCCAACTTGGCCGCCATCTTTGTCTATTTTGTGCAGGAAGAGGGTGGGTACGAGGTTGGAAAATACCATTTTTCAAAAGCGGCTGTAGAACGCGATTGGCTTTTTAGTTTTTATTGTTTTTGATTGGCTCAATTGCTCCAACAGTTTGCGCTTTTTTCTGCAGTATATTTCCTTAAAACTGTAACAGATTATACAGTACAAGCATGCTTATAAGATATGAAGACGAAAGACACAGGTTTTCTGTTCAGGACTGAATTGTCGGCACAATTTAATTATTAGGATATTAGGAAATATTGAGTCTAATTAGTATAGGTAATAGCATGGCTTCGAGTGCAATTTGGAAAAAAACATACACGAGTGAGTTTTTCAAAGACTATCAAAATTGCACGAGTCCGAAGGACGAGTACTATTTGAGGTCTTTGAAAAACTCACGAGTGGGTGTTTTTCCAAAATTGCACTCGAAACCATTAATAATATACATGAAATGTTAAACAAATGTTCTTCCAGCTACAAAGTTTACATACCACTCATTGCTCCACTTCTCGAACCATAAATGGTTAAAAACGGCTTCGCTTTGTTCACTAAATACGTAAAACGTTTTACTCATAGCATCTCTAACCTCTTCTAGTCTTCTTGCAGGAACTTTATTGACAATATTAAAGCAAAATTCACTCTGTATTTCATCGAAATGTTCTTCGACAACTCTATGTTTTGGTCGCCATATTGGATTTTCTCATGAGGAAAAACCATCCTTCAAAATCCGCATAAGCATTTCATTGGCTTTCCGGTAGTTTCCGGTTGTTTATTTGCCAATCAGAATGGTTAATACTCATTGAAATTTGCACTGCATTACACCTTTTCTGCACTGTATTACATTGAAATTGCACTCCTCTCGACCAATCAGGATGCAGTAATTTTGTCATGTATATTATTACTACTTTAATTAGAGTCTAAATTTTGTTTAAAATCGCATGTGCATGAGAAACGACGGAAGGTATTACATGAGCTGGCCGGTAGAATCTTGTCAATTTTAAAATCACAAATTTAAGTCTTTCGTTCATATACCAATGATATAGGGATATATGTCGAAGGAAAATTTTAAGCGTAAGAATATATGCATTTCAAGACCGCGAAAATGCAACAAAATCAAGTCCTTTACAGAACTCGTTACTGAGTCGCGGGTTACCCGAATTCCTAGCCGAAAGACCTTGATGTAACATTTCGCAACTGGTCCCGGTTCAGTTATCTTAAATTTACTCTCGACATTTTCCTTTACCATGAATATTCTACAAGATGCAGTCTTATCAAGTGAAATGCTAAATATTATATACTTGTAGTACCTAATTCTATCAGGTATAATTATATATAGGGGGTGTTTACATGGAGGTGGGCCAGCCCTTTACATGGAGGTGGGCCAACCCTAGTAAGAGGGCTGGATTTCACCTCGCGTTGGCTTGTTTGCCGACTTGTGCAGCTTTCCCACGTAGCCCGAAATCATGTTTTCGCAAACACGATTTGAATTATAACAAACACATGAACAAACGCAACTTGTAAAATAAAAAGTTGACCAAAAAATATTAATAAAGGCAAACTTTACTGTGTGTTTACATGGGCTGACCCACTTGTCATGTAAACGCAAACAAATTTTTACAAGGAATTACGCTGAGATGCGGGATCTCGGAAAATATGGCTAGCCCTACCAAGAACGCTGGCCCTCCTCCTGTCCTCCATATAAACACCCCCTTAGGTTTACTGCACTGAGTATCTCTATAAGCTTTACTTCTATTTTTTCTATCCTTTGCTTTAGCAAAGAGTTGCTTTGACTGTATACTGTACCTTGTAAATAATATATTCACAGTTTATTTTACGGAGTAGATTCAACTTCAATTGCATGGTATCATTCTGTCACCGTTTGTACTCCAAACGATGACAGAATGACACTACATGGAGTTGAATCTACTCTGTAGAATTTACTGTGTTACCAGTTTAATAGAAATTGATTTATGGATCATCTAACAGACATTGTGCTCTTGATATAGTGACGAAACTCGGGATATTGCAACTTTACTAAAGTCAATGGTGAAACTTGCCCCGTTGTCAAGCAAGAATGTTTTTAAGCTGGCACGTTGCCTTGGAAACCAGTTGATCGACAGTAGTCATGATGTTAGGAGAGGAGGAGCGGCGAACCTCGCCAATTGCCACTGGTCTACCGAGCTTTTGTCAGATCTGGGCAACATTTTGACAAGGCATATACAAGGTTCTCAAGAAGTAGACACAGCACGTTCTGATTGGCACGAGCTCCCAACCATTTTAACGCAGAAAGAAATCTTTTCTGGTGAGACAAGTTATTTTCATTTTATATTATAATAATTTTATCGGGCATTGTGGTGTATTGCGGGCTAAAGTGGAGAATTCAGCCGGCTAAAATATATTTTAATTATTGAGCTGAAATATATTTTAATTATTGAGCCTATCAGTTTTAACAGTTCTAAACAGTTTACGGAATTGTATACTTCCGTCACTTGCTAATACTTTGGAGCAAAGATTGTTTTGATATGACAAATGTTGTATTTTTAAATTTGCAATGAAATACACGCCGACGCGAAGATGGCACTGTTCAAGATACTGTTTAGCGTATACTGTCTTTGATTTTGTTCTAAATGCCCACTAAAATTATTATAATAGTGAAACAGTTGATGTTCTTGGGCATAAATATATTTTTGGCCCTTCTCAGAGCTAATTTTAACCCTCGCCTTCGGCTTGGGCTAAAATGAGCCTGAGTCGGGCCAAAAACATATTTATGCCTACACACATCAACTCTATTGCTATATTATATATTATATATTATATATTATATAGTATGTATACATGCATACATGCACTTACACTCTTACATGCATTGAATGGGAAAGTGCAATATAGCCTGGCTATTGTGTTTTCGATCTGACAAAAAAACCCACGTACTGTAAATGTTTTGAATAGCTATTTGGTAAGTTCCTTGGCGTAGTCATTTTGAAAAACAACGTTGTCTAAGCCGAGAACGCTATAAAGTTTATTTATCAGGGTTCTGCCCACGGTGGGCGGTGCAGGGCGGCAGCGCCCGGCACTCGCGCCAAAACGGACCCTTTCGCCCAGCACTCGAAATATGCAATGAGAAAACCTCATGTGTTGTATTTTTTATATATCTTTCAATTAATATACATCATTTTGTATTGTCTTCAGTGAATTTTGTTTTATTTAAACAATATTATTTGGTGAAATTCAGCACCACAACGCACACAATATTAGCTATCAGACGTGTGATTCGGTGAAATACGATATTCCTTCAAAGCCAGATTGGATTGTCTGATACTTGGGTAAGGCGCTAATCACTTCGCACTTTGTTTATTAATGCTTGTAAGATGATACACCGGCGTTAGTAGTCGTAGAACATATGCAGGAAACCTTGCCCTAGCTTTACACGTACGTAGATAATTCGTCATACTGTATATTCTAGCATGCCCTAGCATGTATATAAATATAGCTTAAATTGTTCATTGTTTAAGTAGAGTGTGCATTGTGTGTTGTAATCAAGCATTTGTACGCGTCAGCGTGAGTCATTCGACAAAGAAATTTCTCAAGGGAAAGTGCTCTGTCTGGGTGCAAAAGCCAGTAAACAGACAGAGGCTATAGTTACTTCAAAAACTCATTAATAATTCATGAGGAAAACACAAAGGAAATCAGTACTATGTCCGTGGTTTTATACCTGATAAAACTTCTTGACGTCAGAAAGAATACTAATGAACATACAATTTTATATAAAGAATACTAATGAAGATACAATTTTATATAATGAACATAACATCCAATAACGAATAGTTTTTGAAGCCATTCAAAACACTCGCATCACGTGTTTTATCAGATCTAAAACACTCAGATGATAAAACACTCCTGCTCGTGTTTTAAATATTACATATATATATATATATATATTAAATTTCTACAGGCAAATTTGGATCCAATTTTTAAATTGCAGAACATGACATCAGGGATCTTGATGCTATAAAACAAAACAAACCTTATGAATCAACATGTCAGTATTTGGAAATTAATTACAGATTGCTTCGCGAGGAATGCTTCAGAAATTTGTATACAGGCATTCGGAAATTTTGTGAAAGCCCAGAGGAATATGATCCTAGAAAAATAAAAATGTTCAAGTAAGTGAACTTTTTTACCTATTATTACTCTTTTACAACTGCCGAATTACTTTTTGTGATGATATGTGTAAGACTAGTTGTAAAGGTATAAGAAATTGTAAAATAATGTGACATTACATAATTCAAGAGCAAGCAGCTGAAAAGTTTGTCATTGTTCCGTGTATTGTAATAATGTCCATAACAATACCATACTATACCATACCATACCATACCATACCATACCATACCATACCATACCATACCATACCATACCATACCATACCATACCATACCATACCATACCATACCTACGATACGGCACGGTACGGTACAGTACGATACAATACGGAAATCAACGAGTTTATGCGAATTCTATTATCAAACAGGATAACGCTTGATGACATTTGTTTGCTGAGCGATTCCGAAGTTACAATTAGGCTGAAGTACAAGGCTTACGAAGAGGTTGGAAAGGAAGACAGGTATGTGTTGCGTTTAAAGACGAACATAAAAAAACCCCCATAAATACCTCTAAAGCCTGGTTTACATATAATCGCTACGATCGCTCAAAAATTAACTCGGCGATCGCAACGATTGTAGCGATCAACAATCGTGTCGCTGACCTCACCTGGAATCGATCCCAGGAAGTCGAGTTTGTAAGGGCATCTCTAGAAGTCAACTTACCTTTGGTCCTTACCTTATCCACTTCGCCATCTGTGCTTGTGATGTAAAAGACTAAAATTTATTGTTTATAACCTAATTTTCGCTAATTACTTTGTCTATTATAGTGTGACCCTTCCTGTTATTCTGTTTATAATATCAGTGTTTCAAGTTTCACAATCATATTTCACTTTTTGAGAAAATTGTTTCCAACCCAAAAATTTGAAAATTCTACACGAAGTTAATCGTTTTATTCTTGTCATTCCGACATATAGTCTGTAGTTTTTGCTGTAATATTTAATTTTTAAAGGTCGAAATTCTGATGCAACCAAAATGTATATTTTTTGAAATGGCGTGCGCTTCAAATGAACACTTGAAGTCTGAGACTTTTTTTGAAACCTTTCCTATCAGTAACGACTTTATGTTGTATACCAAAACGTAGAAGAGTAAATGAGCTTCAACATAAGTCTACCTAACCCAACTCAAAAACGTTTTCTCAAAGGCAATTTAACAGATTTACTAAAAAATTAATACCCAGATAGACAAAGAACAGAACTATACACTATACGTAAAGGATTTTTAAATGGATTAAAAGAAAAGCCGTATATTTTCTTGCCGAATTTGTCTGTCACTGTTTATACTTTATAAAGTCAAAACATGGAGAAAAAATTTTACTCTTAAAGGGGGAGTTAAAATAATTCCCTAAAAATATACTCCCCCGAAAGAGTTAATTTAACTCCGAAAATGGAGTTGAAATATTGCAATAATTTTAACCCCCCTAAATGGGAGTTAAAATTACTCCGTAAAAATAACTCCCCGAGGAGTTATTTTAACTCCGAAAATGGAGTTAACATATGCCAAATATTTTTACTCCCCTAAAATGGAGTAAAGGGGGAGTTAAAATTACTCCTTGAGAATAACAGTGAACACAACAATGGATATTGCATGAACTACTGCATGGCGTAGATGGCGAGATATCGCTTGTGTAACTGAGTAAGTAGTGGTATAGTTTGATTATGAAGAAATACCTATCTTTTCCCAAAAAAATTGTTTGCGTTTTGGCTTTTCGCTGAAAGCCTAGTTAAACCGGTTTTCAAAAAACATAGTTTTTTGCTAGTAGTTTATTGAAAAACCACTTCACTATACAAAGCCTACAAATGAACACCCTATAGAAAGAATCCCATTGGCGGTTAAATTCCATTTGGTTTTGTTGGGAATGTAGGTAAAATTGTAGATTCCCTGTGGCCAATTTTGCAAGCTTTACGGGCGTGATGAAGATTTTAATTTGATGGGAATAACCCCTTTCTCGAACTTGAGATTCAAGTGAGTATAGAGTTGTTCTAGTTTAGGTAGGTCTTCACCCAAGCCTACGTAATCTTGATTTAGCCACTCCCTTGATTACGCATAACAACTCGAGGACGGCGAGTTAATAGGCAGTGACTAGGCACGCATATGGTCTTTTCATTAGCTGCGGCAAGCGAATAGGATTTTTATGTCTTCCATCTGTCCGGGTTGTATTGTAATTTCGAATGTAAATAATATTTGCAATACATTATTGATGGACTAACATAACCTAAGGCAAAGAGGTGGTCTGCCTTTGCATATGGGAAAGATCTAATTACAGCTACCCCCTATATAGGGCATATAGCTGTTATTTCAAGAGTGGAGTTTCTGTAAGCCCTGCTCTTCGTCAAGTTATGGAGACGAAGAGACGAATCTATTTCAATTTGTCCACCTGCCTCCCTTTAGCTGACCACCTTTCTGCTTTGTTGTGTATTAGATTCTGCATTATTTTTTGCCTATCTGGCGTTTTATTGCCCTCACCTTTACTGGGCTAAATCATCAGTTTGAATTATGGAAAATAATTATATAATTTAATTATGACTTTTTAATAAACGCTGCTAAGGGGACCATAGCCATATTTATCCTAATTGGTGTATGTCATTCTCCTTTATGGGTTGCCCAGTAAACAGAGCTCAGTTAATGCAATGCTGATACTAGTCAGAGAGACGCGGTGGAAGACATAAAGACTATTTATCGTGCCTATGGGTGTGGACAATAGGAGCCTATGTGATGAAGAAAAACGACCTAACTGTAGTCAGACTCAGTTGAGTGGTTTTATCAAATCACGTGTTATATTTTTATAAACTACGTCATAAAAATAACTTGTCATTCTTGTCAGGTGCGAAACGATATCGTAAAAGTTGGTAAGTTATAGTACAGTTGTAAATATATGTGTAGGATAAGGTAATAAGGATGAGAGCGTTATAGGCACATTGTTCATATTAAATACAATAAAAACAAAACAAATGAGTTGTGACGTAAGTTTTAAAAAATAACAATCTCCAGCCCTCCTCCAATACTCAACTGCGTAGTTCAGAAGAAACTATTGACGACTTGTCATCGAATCTTGAAGTGCAAACGGTAAAAGCTGATGCGAATGACAAAAATTATGATATCCCCCAGTCATCTATCAATAAATTAAACATCAAGCAAGATTTAAGCGACAACTATGGAATGATCATCGCATGCATGCCTACCGAAAATATTCCCAGTGCACATAATGACACGGAGACTAGTTCTATTGTTATTACAAATGATATTTCCGACTCATTTGATATTCAACTGGCAGAATACAGAAATAAACAGAAAAATCAGTACACCACACAATCAATTAATGTCAGTACTCAAACGAAAGATCACACTATAAAAAGGCGAAATAAATATCCTTCATATCCCAAACAAAGGAATACAAAGACAAAGCAATATCAAGAATACGCGCTTTTTTTCGAGGAAGTCTCGTGAGCCGGACTTTTCATGCGAATCCATCACAATTCACTAGATTGGAAGAATTATCTCGAGTATGTTCGTCGTATAACGAGAACTTAAACCTGTCAAATCGAGATGAGATAATTGATGTCATGCCTGTCAAAATTAACAGTTGTTCTGGTAACCAAATTTCCGTTAGATCTTCCATTCGATTAAATAAATATTCACAGAAGCACCAAAAGGATAGTGGCCATGTACTAAAGTAAAATCAAAGCTACCTTCTTTCCTAGTAACCAACGCTTGTTGGGACAACTAATGGGAGTTATAGAAGTCAACAATGCCAGTGTTACTATAGTGACTGAATCATGGTTATCAGATTGTATTCCGTCTTCTGCTATTAACATTGGTCTATCATTTAGTGTCTATTGCAAAGATAGGCCTACCCCTGGATGTGGTATCCTGGCTTATGCACGCAACTCTATACCAACTAAGAGACTTCCACATCTTGGGACCGACGATAACGAGGTGCTATGGCTGATGCACAACCCGCCTAGACTGCCAAGACCTTACAGTTGTATAATAACGGCTGGATTAGATTTCCCTCCGGGTAGATCCCCCGCTGAAGCCAGATAACTGATTGACTACATAACCGAATGTCTCGATTCTGTACTTAAGGAAAGACCGTCGGCGGGCATAGTAATTACCTGGGATTTTAATAACTTAAATCCGCGTCAATTATGGCAAAGATTCAGCCTTCGAAAGGCAGTTTATGCCAACATCCTTGACCAACTTCTCACCAATATGTCTCAACTTTATAGCAGAGCACAACATCTCCCTCCTTTGAGTCGATCTGACCATCAATGTATCTTGCTTGCACCTTTACACAAGGAAAATCGTTGCAAGACGACATCTAAATCTATTAGAACTTTACGTCCTGAGAACTTGAGAGCTTTAGGCCTTGTACTCAACCTGGAAAATTGGGAAACTGTTTATGATGCAAGTTACAAGCATAGTCCCTGGAATTAAAGTGTCTGGAAACGCGGCGTACTTCAAAGGAAAAACACGGCAAGCTTTGCCCATATTGAGGTAAGTGTATCACGTGACATGAAGGGGCACGGTCAAGGCTATCAATATGGCGACAGAACAAGGCGCGAGCGCTTTCCAAGTGAAATATTGACGATGATGAGTTTGATTTTGGAGATGATACCTTAGCGATAAATTTAAATTTACTGGAGGTGGATGCGGCGGAGATTGAAGCTCAAATGGAGACTATTGTCAGCGCTGTAAGTGTTTTATCGATGTTTATAATACGATAAGTGCTGCTCTCAGGACATTAGGAACACCGAAGGCTGAAATGGTTCTTTGTATTTTCAGATGCAGGAACCCCCAAGTGTTTTTTGTGTGTTATGTGCATCAAAACATGAAATCGAAAGATGGTTTGACCTTACATGTTCGAAGGAACCACAGTTAGCTTAGTAAAAGGCTGTGAAACGGGAGAAGACAACCACAAGCTGGCATCCTTACATGTGCGGTGTTGTCAAACCATCAAACATTGTCGAAGGGGCTAAACAAAATTTTCTGCAGTCGGGTGTTTATTCGCAATAACTAACCGCTTTCTGGCTTGTCGAAATCAGAAACATATACAGGCACCGAAAAGGGGAATCGAGCGATTAGCAATTCTATGGCTATTTATTTTGCGCTCAGCCAAGTTGTTGGAAAATTCTAATTAAACTTCTGTTGTCGACTGTGACCTGCTGAGATTTAAATTATTAGTTTTGTCAAAGCATATTGTCTTTTGGTAGTTAGTAACTATCTTGTGTTTTTAAACTTGTTATCATTATTTTCTGTACATATTAAAATGAGTGGTCTTAACTTTTTCATCAATTAAATGCTATTTAAAGATTATATACCATGCAATTGTTCTCTTTGTTATTATTTTACTGGTAATACATAATAAATTATCAGTGCTTATATTATATCAGTGCTTATATTATATCAGTGCTTTTCCTTTTTATGACATCCTGAAACATTTCCTTGTATCACTGGCAAACATTTTTTCTTTGAATAGAAATGGGATTAGCGTTTATAATGTACTTGAACTCATACAGATCAAGTTTGGGTTGCCTGAGCGTTTCCCTGCAATCCTCATTTGATGGACTCTAACCATCAAATTACTCTTTAACCATGCACATCGTGACAGATTTCAGCCATCAGGATGTATTTTAATCCTTGAAGAAGGAATTGAAAAGAAGTAGGTTGTAATTTTATTAGACTGTGTTTGTGTTGAGATAAACATTCTACATTGTGAGAAACATTGGGGTCTTTCCAACACTTGATAAAAGGTAAAAATTCTGTTGTCAACTACTGCACGCGTACGTGCATCATTCAGAATTTTCACTCTGTGCTTAACTTGACTCATGCATGGGGTTTTTATGGCAAATTTTGTGATGCTCCAGCTCCGGTTTCTCTGTAGTTGTCTAAAATTTGTATTGAAATGCAGCATGTTAAGTAAACAAACTCACCCGACCCGCGGATTATTTTGTCGCGAAACCCATATATATGGAAGTTTTATTAATGCAATTTGAGCGAATTCAACCACTTGTTTTAACGATTCTCTCCGCTTCACAAAACTGGTATATTGCCTTTAACCACTTGGAATGGATAGCGGTATTTTCGACTTTAGTCAGTTTACCAAGGCCATGTCCACTGACCGAAGCTTTGCGCGGTGCATGACATGACATAACAGACTTATTTCTCGCTCTAGCACCCGTTTTGGCAAACGTGATGCGCAACTGCTTGTTGCATTTAGGGCAGGCTAGTTCTGAGTCACAATCTGTTTTTTTTTTAACGATTTAAAGTAAGAAATAATCGAGAAATATTAAACAAAGTGAGACCAAACAAATGCGATCGAGGGCCTACTATTATTAACCAGCTGTCAAGTCATTCTATCATCGGATAAAGTATAACTTTCTCTGGAAATCATTAAATTCAGATAACCAAATTATATAATGTAGCGTGTATATACTTATATACTAACTTCAATGTCACTTGGTTGGAAATGTCTATTACAAATGCGTACGTTGCCTTCGTCTATTTATGCGAATATCTTTTATATCAACAACGACGTGTCGTCGTGTTCCTTTGTAATACCGTAATATTTATTATTTCTCTTCGCCAAGACGCCTTTCCAACATCTGAAGCAGATGGAATGCTTAATAGACTTATCCTTTCGTGTTTTTTCTCCGCGATTATTACTCTACATCCAAATGTTGAACAATTTGCGCCCGGCAGTACTTTTGCTGAGCGTGGCTAAACAGATAACATCTGAAACGTGCCCCTTCTTCCCACGTGATCAGAATTGAGAGGGAACAAAAAGTGTGCGCTTTGAAGTACGCCGCGTTTCCAGACACTTTAATTCCAGGGACTATGTTACAAGTAAGCTCCGAAAGCAAAAACGTGATTATTTCCAGCATCATCTCAGCGAACACAAGGGAAATCCAAAGGCGTTTTGGAAAACCTTGCGACTTGTTATACCAAAGAAAAAACAATCGACCAACATCGATAAGCTGGTTGTGGACAACAAGGAAATAACCGACCCAAAGCTTATTGTAAATTCGCTCAACTCTTATTTTGCGGGTATAGCTGATTCCGTCCTGTCAAAAGCTTACTCACATCGAGTAACGAAGGCAACTTCAGTTGGAAGTCACGACGAATCGAACTCTGGTTCTTTTGCTTTCAAATACATATCAAACGAGCAGGTATATAAGGCGTTGTATTCAATCAACACTGCGAAGGCAACGGGAGCAGATAATATTCCAGCCAAAGCTATTAGGCTTGTCGCCAGTCAGATTGCGCCCAGTGTAGCCTACCTGTTCAATGAATCCTTCAGACTCGGTACATTTCCATCGGCATGGAAATTAGCCCGCGCATCACCTTTGCACAAGGGAGGGAATTCCACTAACCGTGACAACCAACGTCCAATCTCTGTTTTACCGTGTCTGTCAAAGGTGCACGAGAGCTTTGCAAACTCGCAGTTTCAAGAATATGCTATTGAAAACAAATTGATTAGCGACAAACAGTTTGCTTATAAGAGGTTTTCGTCGTGCAACGTGGCTCTGATACTCTATACTCTTGGTAAATGAGTGGAAGTGGGCTATAGACAGTAAAAAAACTAACTATTGCCACCTTTTTAGACCTACGCAAAGCATTCGATATCATCAACCATGACATTTTACTCTTAAAAATGAGGAATGCAGGTATATCGGGGATGGCTTTCCATTGGTTCGAAAGCTACCTCGCGGATCGCAAACAATATGTTTGCTGTAATGGATCTACCTCAGATGAGGTAAGCATGGAACAAGGTGTGCCACAAGGATCAGTCCTTGGGCGAACACTATTTTCCATACATTACAACAGTGTTCTATCGGTAGTCAAACATTCTAACTGTATGCTGTTCGCAGATGATACGGAAATACATACATCGGACACCAACATCAGTCGTGCAGTTGAACATGTTAACGAAGATTTAGTGTGTGTCGAGAAGTGGCTTGTAGAGAATGAAATGGTCGCGCATCCAGGAAAATCGGAAGTGATGAAGATCGGATCTCGTCCTGCCATGACAAACACCACAGACGTTGTTATTAATCTCAACAGTCACAAATTGAAGGAAGTTAACACATACAAATATCTTGGTGTGTACATGGACAGTCTATTGACATGGAATGATCACTTTTAACACATACGTAAGAAGGCCTACCCGAAACTTTGTTAAACTGAATATCTTCCTTTCTACCCAGACACGTTTTGTTAAGTATATACAAACTTACTATAATGCCAATCCTTCACTATGGGTGTATAGTTTGGATGAACTGTACAAAACAGATCTCAGATAAGATTGAAAGGCTTCAGAACCAGCTGGTTTTCGGTAACCAGCGCGGGGACAAAAACTTCAAAGGTTCCAACCCGAGCGGCCCTTCTGCTCCGTTCTTTATTCTGTGGTAAAGACTTGTAGCGGTTTTGTTGAGTATAGTTGGACAACAGAAGAATGACAGTTTAGTATCAAAATATTTCAGCTTTTATCTTCTCGTGGTATGTTTTTTTATATATACTTCTATATAGTTTCATTTAGTGATTCAAAATACTGTGTTCACAAGTTAATGTATGTTTTGCCTACCGTTTTAAACTGTTTTCATACGTCATTGAGCAATAATACTTTAAAACTTTGTAAATGTCGCTCGTAAATTTTGCTTTGTCATAGTTTTCCCAGCGTTTCTTTTAAAATTAGCTGTTTTCACATGCAGTTGTCAAAACCATTTGGATAATAAAACTCATTTGCATCCCCGTAGCTCTCTGCTAAATATATTTGTTCTGTGGCAAGCGAAATAGTTATAAAAATCGATCAATTTTAAATGACAGAGTGTAAAACATTTTTGTTTTTGTTTTTAAATCCACAGCGGTCCGTATCGGGGTCCATATCGTAGGATACGGACCGCTCGCTAGCCAATCAGAGCGCGCGAATCAGATGGATACCGGACCGGAAAAAAATAAATGTGGATAAGCTCTATGAGGTCTGGTCCAGTACCCCCGCCCGTCAGCATAGGGGACACGGCGCTTGAAAGAGTCACTGAATTTAAGCTGCTTGGTGTTAATGTACAAAATGATCACATATGTATCCACTATTGTCAAAAGAGCGAGTAAAAGAATCTATTACGTGACGGCTTGTAGGAAAGCAAATCTTCCAAGCAATATTGGGCTTACAACCTATTGTACAAAGATAAGACCTCTATTGGAATACGCAGCGCCAATCTGGGGACGTCTGCCAGGTTATCTAAAGGAGGATATGGATGTCTTGATATCGTTGAGTCCCTTGCATCAAGGAGGGATAGAATAACAAGTCAGGTCCAATATATCTTGCGGGCTAAAGAGTAGTCAGAGTTTACCAGGGGCACAAAATATAGAGTGCTGGGGGCCAGTCGGAAAAGCCGTAAAACAATTGTCATATGTCAATTTACCTTTTAATACCTAGGAAACAGAGGGAAAATACAATTAATACAGTCCGAAAATCAAATGTCAACTACATACATCAAGGCTTTGTCAAGGCATACGTTTTACTATCTGAAGTGAATAAATAGTTTCACAATGAAGTTATTGACTGAATTCGTTGTTTCTTTTTATCAGTTTTGTGATATAGGCAAGTTTATCAATTACTGGGCAGAGTAAGAAACTACGAAATAACACGTTTTACTGCTTAATAATACTAACAAACGCAAAAACTAAGTTTCTAAACCTTGTACAGTGTTCTTTGTTTGATACCAATAGCTGAACTTTTCTTAATGTAGCTCTTTTCGTCTCTTCTCGTGCCATGAAAACTTAGAAAGTCAGTCAGTCTGTGACCGTCATCTTGGTACTCCAAATTCGTCATCTCCGGTGACTTCATTTTTGGAGCCATACAGATGAGCAATCCAGTTATAGAGATCAGTGGGAAAACGCTAACTTTTTTATTAATTTTTGTTGGTCTATTTTTTTAGCGAAGAGGGAAGAAAGGGTGTAATTTATGGAAACTTGATGTGCATTTCATTGGACAAAAAGTTCAAATGTCCTGTTTGGGCAACTATTGGAAACTATTCAAACACAAAGTATGTTGAAACTAATTCTATAATAGAGCAACTTTTTCTGTAAATTAAAACACATTAAACATTTATTAGCAAGATATCAACCCTACTATCTAGACTTGAAGGGGGGTGGGGGGTGGTAGGTGGAAAGTGCCCGCGGCGAATTTATACCATTGTAACGTTTCGAGTATTTAAAATATATGCACCAAAAATTGTGACTTTTCTTAAACGTTACTGCGAAACACTTTTTGGTGTCGAAAGCATGATTGCACTGATTAAGGTTGCCATGGCAACCACGTTTTTGATGACGTGTATGGCAACAATTTGGAAATTCTGCTTTAATTTGGTATTCCATGATTTTCCTGATGTATATATATTTAACAATTATACCATGAGCTCGAGTCGTATATGAGCTCATAGCCAACGAAGCGCTTTATATAGCAAAATATGTTATGGTAATTAATGCAAAATTGTTGATTTATTGCAATAAATTATATTAATCAGCCATATATGAGCTTCCGTCATGCGTATTGTAGTTTATGTTTTCAAGTTTCGTGCTGAGTTGAAAACAGCTTCAGAATTTTCTCCCAGAGCCAAAAAATACGTTGAAAAGATTGAATGAAGAATAAAAATAGCTTTGAAAAGTCAAAAGGTGGGTGATTTATTTCTTAATCTGTCGTGGTTGTGAATCTTTGGCTTTTTAAATGGACAAAGAAGCTAAAAATATAATTAATAGCGAAAATTTCGCGTTTTTTCAATATTTCTAACCTGAAAGCCAGAATAACACAGTTTTTATCCATAATGATTTATTACTTCAAAAACCCACTTTGCTGAGTAGTAATAATGGTTGTACTCATAAATATGTGTTGTTAGTTCAATTCTTGTGGAGTTTAATTTGTCTGACAAAACATTATTGTCAACTTGACAATTCAAATCGGGTTTTGTAAACTCTTTAGACGGTTTTTAAAGTGGATTTACCATCTTAACTTTGTAAATTGTGCATTTGGGTTATGTATTTTGTGTTAAATGTTAGTTTCCCCTTAGCTCAAGTCTTTCTGAGCTATACGTTGAAAAAAACAGCCAGTTTCATCTGCAATAGTTTAAGAAAACTACACCGCCATTTTGTTTTTCACTATTCGCTGTATATGAGCTGATATACAGTTAGTAATGCAGCCAATCAGATTGCAAGATAGCTCATATACCATTAGTAGCCATATATATGTATATATATATATATATATATATATATACCTCGCAGATGAATCTCACAATTGGTTCCTTTAGCTCGGGATATCCTGCACAATTAAGCCTGCGGGCGAAACAAAATGGCGGCCAGTTTTGCTTTGTTTGCCGCAACCTCGTACCCAGGGTCTTATCTCCGCTGCTCCGCCCACCGCTGCGAAAAGACCCTGGTCTGGGCTGGTCACGTGTATCCCATATTCTGGGATATTTTTCAACATTGTCGTTAGGGAGGAGGTGGGAGAACTTAGGATTTGTCATCATTGTACACGGAGACTATCGAGACTGGTGAAGGCAAGTCGCAAGAAAATCGTAAAATAAACACCGATATATGCCGACGAAAAAACATTTGGTTAAAGATCCTCAGACACTTTGCTGTTCGGTAAGGCCAGGAAACGGGGGGATTCTCTTCCTCCAAATGAATGTTTACTTCATCAGTTACGACGCCAAACTGTTACGCCCGTCGCCTGCCGTTTACCCAAAGAGAGGATTTTGCATGTCATCATTATTGTGAATAAATATATGGAAGTCTGAAGTCCTTGTGATTTAACATGATCGCCAAGATCGCTAAAACTCGACATCTATAGCTTTCAACAAAAGCTAAGGTTAGTGACATATTTTATTATTGTTTTAAAAGTGGTTTAAATCTGTAACGCAACAGCGGCAGCAATGCCAATGTCAGCAGGGCACTGCGCCTTGCTCTCCCCCCTGTAAATTAGAATGACGTAGGTCACGTGGAGAAGTTTGAGAGACGAGCGAGGAAAAAAGGACAAGTCACAAGTGAGGATTGGATTATTGTAAACTTCGAAATATAGTTAATAAAACTATAAATAGTCAAGTCTGATTTATTTACGGGTGTAACATTTGGTGACCCCGACGAGAAATTAAATATTACAAGTTTGATGTTGTGAGTAATAATTTCCTTGTTCTTGTCGGCGGAAATATGGCTGGAACTGGAAGCAAGAGTATCGAGGATCTCCAGTTGGACACTGAAGCGAAGATTTGTATGTTCCCTTTAGAGAAACTAGAGACGTTGGCACAGTTTCTCAAAGTGGAGGTGAGCGTAGAGAAACCCAAGGGTCGCCTGCATGTCACAAGGAAGATTCGTCAGGAACTCGACGCACTTGTCACTGAGCACGAAAAGAAAGCCGATTTCTTACACGAGGTGTCAGAGTTCATCACTCAGGACGAAGGAAAACACGTCGAAGTTTCAGTGGGAATTTCGGAACAGTATGAACACGCAAAGAAAGAGTATGAGGAGCTACAAGGAAAGTTCAAAGCAATGATGGAAAACCAGACAAAGCTACTAAAAGAAGCTGAAGAAAAGGTGAACTTGGGAAAACAAACATCACCCGTGTCTGTGGTCAACTCGCCAGACGTCAACAAAAGATAATTAAAAGATAATTCAAAATTTCTGGTACAGTTGGAGGCGATCACCAAAAAGATAACCTTTCGTTTGTGGGGCTTATTCGCCAGATTGATAGTGGCCTGGGAAAAGGATATAAAGAGAGCGAGGTAATAGAAGCTGTAATTCGTGCTATTCACTCTGGTTCGAAGCACAAGTCTTATTTGGAAATGATGACGGATATCACTTTACCAAAATTACGCCAGATCCTTCGAGCACACTATCAAGAGAAATCGGGAACAGAATTATATCAAGAAATCACAACAATGGTACAGGGCCCAATAGAAAATCCACAAGATTTTCTTCTTCGCGCATTATCCTTAAGAGAAAGAGTTGTTTTTGCATCGAAAGCCGAGGGAGCTATGATGAAATATGAGCCGGCGTTGGTGCAGTCCTTGTTTATTCACGCTGTTGAAACGGGTCTGAAAGATGAGGTATTCGCAATAAACTCCGACAAGTTTTACAGAAATCAGCATCAACCGACGAGGAACTGATGGAGAACCTGAACAAGATTGTGTCGGTGGAAGGCGAAAGGAAAGCTAAGCTGAGCCCTCGCACTACAAAGGTAAGCAACGTATAGATGTTAATACAGCTAACAATAATGGTGATGAACAATTTCCCTCTAAAAGCAAAACAGCTAAGAATAATCAGGCGTTCAATTTGAAGTCATCTCTGGAAGCCGTTCAGGCCGATTTAGCTGAGCTTAAGGCACAAGTCCAAGTCGTGCAAACATCAAGTCAAACCCCCTCATTAGCAGATCGTAAACAAAGGCGATTTTTGTGTAAATCTTGTGAAGAAGCTGATAAAGATCGGTGTGATCATTGTTTTAAATGTGGTTCGTATGAACACTCTGCAAGAGGGTGTAGAAAAGCAAAGCCTTCGGGAAACGGACTACTGCTACGACCGTGGGACAGGAAGTAGCGGAGCAAAAGACTTATGAGTCCCATTGCTGTAGCCAGTGTCAAAGAAAATGTTCAACTTATCGGTGCTCGGGGTGTAAATTGTTTTTTTACTGTTCAAAACAGTGTCAGAAGTTACACTGGAATAGTCACAAGCTACTTTGCACAGCCGTTAATCAATTGAAAGTTGATGAGCAAAGCAATACATGCAACTGACGAGGGATTTTATGTGAGCCATTTAACGCCAAAACAGCAAACTGTTTTTGGAAAATTAGTTGGGAGTAAGTGCACAATTCACTGTGTTGAATAGTCTTGAAGTAGAGGCATAGAAATAATATACCTAGAATGCGGGCTCCTATCTCCTGTCAGTCAAAAAATTGTCGCCACAAAATGGTGGATTTATAAGGGCAAAAGGAACTCGCCCTAGGACTTTTTAACAGTTTTTTACACGGCCGCGGTTGATAACCGGTGTGGAGTGGACGATGGATGTATTTCAGCACTGAATTTCTTTGTTTTTTACGCCGGGAAATTTACTGGATTAGTGAATTTAAAGATAAAGGCATGCGAAGTGCAATATCCTTCGCCAAAACATTTCTAACATCAAACTCTGGATGTAGAAATGGCGACGATAGCAGCCTTTTAATACGAATGTCGAATGGTTTTAGTGTTTTTACTGTTTTACATTATATATATTTTAATGATTCCCACTTGCCAATCTGTATGTGTAATGTGGAGGATTAATCCAGGAGACAGTAAGTGTTTTGTTCTTTTTTATCCTATCTAATAGGGATTCTAGCTTGTGATTTTTGAAATATAAAATGTTTATGCATCAGTCTTTTCGACATCTATTTATATTGACATCTTAAATCCGTGTTTTTCTTAAGATTTTCTCTTAGTTTCCATTACGTATTTGATTATTTTCTTTTGTTTTAAACGGGCTTCCTTTGATGCAGACAATTTCTGAGTTTCAAGTTTAGCATGAGCCTATCTTTTTGTTGCTTTTTGTAATTGTGGTGAATTGATCGAAATATAGTTTTGAACTTATAGTTTTTAGTACGTTTAATAAAGCAAGTGTCTTGCAAATTGTTTTATTTGATGCTAATGTGTATGTGGCTGATTTGTTGTCATGCATGTATCCAATTTATCCCTGAAACGTCCTCCAATTCTTTATTTTGAGAGGCGATCATTGTTGTATATATATCCCACCCCTTGCAAAATTCAAAATGGCGGATCTATAAGGGCAAAATAAATTTAATTTGGACACCTGTCACGTGACAGAGCACGCATTCTAGGTCTATTATTTCTATGAGTAGAGACCCTGTGGGACACAGGGGCCCAAGTGTCAATTCTTTCACAGGAGTATCTCATGGAGAAGTTCCGTGGAGTACAAATTAGACCTGTGGAAGAACTATTATGGTGTAGAGACCTTAATGTAACAGCAGCGAATGGGACTAAAACCCCATATGAAGGATGTGTGGACATAAAATTTGAACTGTGTACCTCCACCAATGGTCATCAAGCTGTCGTGCCCTTTCTTGTCTCTAAAGAATCGTTAGATTTACCGATTATAGGATACAACGTAATTGAAGAAATAACAAAAAGATACACTAATGAAAGTGATAATCATGAAGATCTTACCTGCTCCCTTATGTCAAGTCTCAAAGGCACTAGCAGTTCTAAGATTTCATCACTTATTAACTTCCTTCAAGCTTCAAATGAACCTGAACTCTGCCTACTAAAAACCACAAAGCAGAATGTTGTAATACCCAAGACAAGTTCCTTGCTGGTTTCTTGTAGAGCAAATACTGGGGCGATTAACTGTAAAACTCCAGCTTTGTTTGAGCCAGACCCAATGAAACAATGGCCATCTGGTCTAGAGATGTCTGAAACACTGGTCCAATTACAAAGTGGAACTGCCTACCGTGTGAAAATTGAGGTAACCAATGAAACGAATCATGATATTGTGTTGAAAGCGAAAACAGTGATAGGAAGACTACAATTGGTTGGGTCAGTAACACCAATGGGTGTGCGTTTGCAGGACACTACAGGACAGGAACAAGACCCAACAAGTTCTGATGGTCAGTCTACTCAAAGTCGTGACGTCAATATCCATAACACCACGGAACAGACATCTTGCACTGACCTCTTGGCTGAAATTGACTTAGGAGACCTCACGGAAGAACAACGAAGACAAGCCCAACAAATGGTAATAGAAGAGGCTGAGTCATTCTCAGTTAATGACTCAGATATTGGCTGTATTCCAGGATTAGAAATGAACATCAATCTGATTGACAAGCAATCAGTGCTGCGATGTTATTCACATGTTCCCAGACCGTTGTACTCTGAAGTGAGACACTACATTGAAGACTTGCTAAACCCTGCGGTTGTGTGTGGATTTCAGAGAACTGAATAGGAAAACCTTTCCAGACAGACACCCACTTCCAAGAGTCCAAGAAATCTTGGGGAGCCTAGGTGGTAATCATTGGTTTAGCATGTTGGATCAAGGAAAAGCTTATCATCACGGCTTTGTGGCTCAAGAATCACAACATCGATCTTACAGCTTTTGTGACCCCCTGGGGACTATGTATATGAGTGGATACGGCTACCCTTTGGACTAAGGAATGCACTCGGGGAATTCCAACGTTTCATGGAAAGCTGTCTTACTGGTCTGCGAGATGAAATCTGTATTCCTTATATCGATGACGTGATTGTTTTTAGTAGAACATTTGAGGATCACATTGAACATGTGCGAAAGGTCTTGCAACGATTACGCCAACATGGGGTGAAGTTAAAGGCAAAGAAATGTAGGCTGTTTAAGAAAGAGGTGAGCTGTCTTGGTCGAATTATCTCATCCAGTGGTCATCGCCCAGATCCTACAAGTTCTCAAGCTGTCATTGCACTGAAAGACACCTATCCTAAAACAGTTGGTGAGGTACGTAAACTTCTAGGACTTCTCGGATACCACAGGCAATACATTCCCAATTTTTCAAGAACTGCTAAATGTATGTTCGACCTATTACAGTCTCCAAAGGATGCTAACACTTCTACCAAAAGTGGCCCCAGTTCAGCAACAAAAGTCAAGTGGGAAGATAAACATCAGCAAGCACTGAACTCCCTTTTGGATTGTTTAGTAACACCTCCAGTTTTAAGCTACCCCAATTTCAACAAACCATTTGCATTGTATACTGATGCCTCAAAGGATGGGCTTGGTGCAGCTCTCTACCAAGAGAAAGAGGGCTATCTACGACCAATTGGATTTGGCTCACGGACATTAACACCAGCAGAACGGAATTATCATCTCCACTCAGGCAAATTAGAGTTTCTTGCCTTAAAATGGGCTATTTCTGAACACTTCCGTGATTACCTGTATTTCGCCCCACATTTTACAGTGTACACTGATAATAATCCTTTAACATATGTACAGTCCACAGCAAAGCTCAACGCCACCGGGCATCAATGGGTGGCCGAGTTAGCGGATTTAACTTTGACATCAAATATCATCCTGGCAAACTGAATCAAGTGGCTGATACGCTATCTCGGATGCCTTTTGACATAGACCACTACATTCAAGCCTGCACGAAGAAAACGTCACACGAGGAGGTCAATGCCACTACGTCAAGCATTACTAGTCAGGACAGAGCGGAAACAATCTGGATAGCAGCATTGACAGATAATGTGCATCTGCTTAATCTCGACCACACTATGTCTTGTAGCCCACAGCGAGGTAAAGTTACTGTCGAAACTCTACGCGATGCACAACACAACGATCCCAGTATTGGAAGGGTCCTGGCCTTCAAGACTGCAGGAGAGAAACCCTCGATAAAACAGCAGCGTGGCGAAACTCATGCGACACGTGCATTTTTGAGAGAATGGCAAAAGTTAGAAGTTGAGGAGGATGGACTGCTTAGAAGACGAAGAGAGCCAAATCTTCAGTTGGTTTTACCAAAGAAGTTCCAGCACACAGTTTATCGTGAACTCCACCAAGAGATGGGACACCTAGGAGCAGAAAGGGTAGTACAGCTGGCTCGAGAACGCTTCTTTTGACCGCACATGCAACGGGACATTACGCATTTCGTGACAAATGTGTGCCATTGTCTAAAGGACCGTCGCCCTAATATAACCACACGAGCACCTCTTTCGACAATCATAACGTCTTCTCCATTTGAACTCATC
Source organism: Paragorgia papillata (assembly GCA_035771165.1). Taxonomy (NCBI): domain Eukaryota; kingdom Metazoa; phylum Cnidaria; class Anthozoa; order Scleralcyonacea; family Coralliidae; genus Paragorgia; species Paragorgia papillata. The sequence continues at coordinate 337,985 of JAWNZC010000011.1, read as the reverse complement.
TCAATAGACTTTGTACATCTGGAGAGGAGTGCTGGCGGCTATGAATATATGTTAGTGATAGTAGATAATTTTACTAGGTTCGCTCAGGCTTATCCCACTCGTAACAAGTCTGCAAAAACTGCTGCATCGAAAATCTTTGATGATTTCATACTTCGCTTCGGAATTCCTTCACGAATACATCATGATCAAGGTCGAGAGTTTGAAAACAAACTTTTTCATGAACTCGAAAGATTGTGCGGAATGACAAGATCACGAACTACTGCATACCACCCGGAAGGAAATGGTCAAGTTGAGAGATTTAATCAGACCCTTCTGGCGATGCTAAGGACACTTCCGGAAACCCAGAAGACCAGATGGCATGAATGTGTTAATAAGGTAGGTCACGCCTATAATTGCACAAAGAACGATGCGACCGGTTACTCTCTTGTTTGGTAGGACTCCAAGATTACCAGTGGATGAGATATTTGGCACATATCCAGAGTCTACACCGATAAGTCACCACGACTACGTCAAAAGATGGACGTCAATAATGCAAGAAGCCCATTCACTCGCGAAACAGCATTCGGCAAAATCGGAGTAAAGCGTATCGCGGTACACAGATGGCAAGCATTGAATTACAGCCTGGAGACAGAGTGCTGGTTAGAAATCTAAGTGAACGTGGGGGACCGGGGAAACTAAGGTCGCACTGGGAGAGCCAAGTGTATGTGGTGGTAAACCGTAAAGGGCCAGAAGGTCAATGACATGGTAAACATCGAATCATGCATCGGAACCGTGTGCTTCCTTACCAGCTGCCGGACCGCAAACAAAGGACCTAACAAGTCACCGCAAGCAACTTGGAAATACAAGACAGTGTAAACCACAGAGTGAGGACAACAATTGCCAAAGTGAAGACGATGATGATTTTCATGTGGAATGGGAGGTGGTGCAACCCTCAAGGAACCAAACAGAAGTCAATCGACAACTAGAAGTCGAAGATGCGATCGCTGTAGAACATATTGAACCACCAGAAGAAAGAATGGAACCAACAGGAGAACATATGGAAGACCCTGCGACAGAATTACCTCTGGTGGAACCATTGGAAGGGAGGAATATCATACCTCCAAGTGTCGTGATTGAACAACAAGCCCCGCAGGAGATACCCAATATAGGGAATGGTCCCAACCCAGAAATTGAGATTAACCAAGGACGTCCACAGAGGGCCCGCCATCCACCACAGACGTTCCAGTTCACAGCCCTCGGCGGAGACCCTTACCACACGTTCACAATACAAACGACTCCAGTTTCCGTCAACCCAGTATTGGTACCTTGGCCACCACCAGTCCAGCTACAACCGATACCAGTCCCACCTCCCCAGCTGCAATCAATATCAGTCTCAATACCGTATGCGTGCTATCATTGTGGGCATGTCATTCAACAGCCATATGGGAACCAGTTTCTGCTGGCTCATATGGGCAATCAACACTATTGGAGTGGTCCAAATGGAGTTGGCACACTACAGTGGCCAGCCTATTATTTATAAACCGTTTTGTTTCTTTTGTTTTTGGACTTAGCTGCATGATAGTTGATACTAGTTAACTGTAAACGGAGTTGAACACTCAATATTGATAAGTAGGACAGACATTTTAGTCATTATTTGTTACTGTCGTGGAAGACCTCCTTATTGGTGGGGAGTGTGTCAGCAGGGCACTGCGCCTTGCTCTCCCCCCTGTAAATTAGAATGACGTAGGTCACGTGGGGAAGTTTGAGAGACGAGCGAGGAAAAAAGGACAAGTCACAAGTGAGGATTGGATTATTGTAAACTTCGAAATGGAGTCAGTTAATAAAACTTTAAATAGTCAAGTCTGATTTATTTACGGGTGTAACACCAACGCAATTTAGTATTCATCTTTTAATGTAATAATACCGCATGCAATCATGATCAGAGCTGAAAATCGATTCCTGTTTGGGAAGTAATGCCGTCATGCTGATCAAGAAAACACTGACCTTTTAACAACATATAATAATATCACTAGTCTATATCAATTCCCCTTTGACTAAAAAATCAAGGTTTTTAAAATATGAATCGAAGTCACTCACTAATGAGCCTATTGTTGAACGTTGTTTTTATTGCGTTGTTCTTTTACACACTTGTTGTTCTAAGAATAGATATAATTGCGCCGTGAGTACATAAAGCAGTCAGAATAATAAAAAAGTGCTTAACATGTTATCAAAAATCATTAAATGTTGAATAATATAGCAATTCATCACATAACTACTGAGATTTTAAGTATCGAGCAATATTTAGTATACTGTTTACTTCATAAATATACATCAAAGCCCAAGGTGCCAGTACATTTCGATTGAAACTTTGCTCTAGTCACTTTAACACATTCTTCTACCTTATAATACCTAATGTGTTCGTAATTTACCAATACTCTCATTGTTATTTAGGTGTAATTTCGTCTGGTAGGTATTAAATTCTGCAACTACAACATATCTAGAATGCAAACAATCAATTCAAGTGCGGCGCAACAAACATTGTTCTGTGAAGCAAAATAAATTAACATTTCAAACATTGTCTCTGTGTGATTATTCCGCGGTCTTCTCAATTCCTACAAAAGTACAAATCCTACTAGGCCACTCCCAGTAAGTCTGCGTGACACGTGACCAGCCCAGACCAGGGTCTTTTCGTAGCGGTGGGCCGGGGCGGTGGCGAGCGGAGATAAGACCCTGGGTACGAGGTTGTGTTTACCGAAGCAGGAGATTTTGTTGATAAACAATGCTGATGTAGTAGAATAACGAGAAAGCGGTCAACAAAATTAAGTAGAAGAGTGTCCACATTTCTATAGTGTATGTATATACAAACACACATACACAAATACATATACATATACACACATATAGTGTAGACATACATATATACATACAATCATATATGTTCTCAGTCACATCTATAGTCTGAAAAGCTATTTTCTTTATATCGTAAAAAAAATGCTGTTACAGTCAACTTAGGACCGTACTTTAAAGTTAAGAAAGCTAAAGCAATGTTATAGTAGACTAAATAAACTATTTCTGTGCAAAATTCAGTGAGGAAATATGATATTCAATAAGCAAAATGGCCCCCTGTTGTGCGTCTGTTCTGTCCGCGGTTCTCACAACGGTTCTCACTACGGTTCTCACCAGAAAAACATGTATTAGAACGAAGATTGTGGTTTAAAATGACATTTTCTACACACCCGCCTTGTGATATGTTAGTTTTGAATTAGAAAATAATGCATATTTACAATTCACGCTTTTCAAATGCGTTTTTTACAACGATGCTCGCTATATTTATACAAATATCTTGATGTTATACTATCTCTTAATACTGCGGAAGTGAGAATCGTCGCCGCTTTACCTCTAAATTATTTTATTTTGTCGATGCAATACTGGTTAAAAATCATTAAATGTAAAGTATACCATGCAGATGATACTAGAAAACAGCAGGACTGACTATTTGTAAAGAAAGAAGCTTAAATTAGCAAACTAACGTCCACGGTGTTCAGTGAGCACCGTGGTGAGAACCGTTGGTGAGAACCGTGGACGTGGTGACATTTGTCATGACAACCGTTGTATTACGTTATATCTCTCTAATAATTTCCCGCAAATATTTCGCGTTTTACCTTAATATGTATTAGTAATGTTGTACGTAATATGGTTGCTAATGAAAACCTAGAACAAGTTTCAATATGTTTTGTCCCTTTCTTGCATGCCTTTAATAGACGTTTAGAATTTCGGATTTTTTAAACCTAGTATCACTTCTCGAATATTTGTTTTTGTGCTGAAATTAAAGTACGCGTACGTTCTACAGCAATTGTTAAAATAATAAAAGGTCCCTACCTCAAATAGCGTTATTGCTAATACCGGCGCAGAACCCGTTAAAGATTGCGCAACGGGCTAAAATAAACACGTTTTAATTCTCGTTTAACGCGACGCCCGTTAATTGAAGAGTGATATTGCAAAGGTTATACTCTACACATACATAAATAAATGCGCAATCGAGTGATTGTAAATATATTAAAACTTCGTTTTAGGTAAATCGAGCATTTTTAATTGCATTGCTGATAAGGCACCTATTTTAGCCGAAATCTGTTTGCATAATACGTGCAAAGACGCCTTGAGCAGTAAACTGACTTTAAAACAACAAAAACCGCCTATTTAATAGCTTGAAAATGCCCATAACAATTTTGTTAACAATAAATTTAGAACATCTTTGTCAAATATAACTATTTTTAGAAAAATAACTAACTAGGTAACTAGGTTTATTTTACGAACTAAAAATGTTTTCGCAGACAATCAGTGACAAAAGTGTGGGACACTTCAACGCAAAGGAAAATATTTTCCGCTCCAAGTATCCCCCGGCCCCCCTGTTCAATGTTGTTGACTCTTTAGGTGTTCGTTTCAACGTTCACTGAGTTCCTTGCTTTAAATTCAACATTGAATAGGGAGGGGGAGGGAGGGATATAATTTACTACCAAAATAATTGAAAGAAATATTAGGTAAGTACCAACAATGCGAGATGTCCCAAGGTATTTTGTCACTGATTGTAGATTGTTCCAAGCTATACTGATGAGCTGTAGTACAGTGAAACACGGTGTCTGTGAATTGAACTATATATATATATATAAAGCCCGTACTGCAAGGTTTTTAAATGACTTCTAAAATTCATCACTTCATACGTTCATTGGCGTAGTAATTTTGAAAATTAAGCTTATCTCAGCCGTTAAAAACCAGCGAGAAACTTAGAGCGAGTCTATATCACATATATAGATCCGATACGCTTATGATTTTCTTTGTGTTTTCCTCATGAATTATTAATGAATTTTATATAATTTTATATATATATATAATATATATATATATTTCTAAAATTCATTAATAATTCATGAGGAAAACACAAAGAAAAATCATGAGCGTATCGGATCTATATATGTGATATAGACTCGCTCTAAGTTTCTCGCTGGTTTTTAACGGCTGAGATAAACTTAATTTTCAAAATTACTACGCCAATGAACGTATGAAGTGATTCTTTTTAGAAGTCATTTAAAAACCTTGCAGTACGGGCTTTATCGGCTCTAAAACACTCGGCTATCGCCTCGTGTTTTATATCCGATAAAGCCCTCCTGCGCGGTTTATAAATATTACATATATAATAGTTAAGGTAGTCGTTTACAATAGACCACAGAGTGCTCGATACTTTTGAAGGTAGAGCAAGATAGATTTTATTTAATAAAATGAACGTTGCTACTCCGCGTTTCACGCGTTTAGCGATCATCGTGCAACTGAAAAAGTTTCACTTTAGGAACGTCCGCCGCTCTAGGAACAGAGATGCACATCCGGGAACAATCTCTCAAACTCATCCCACGCAATTTCGCGCGTGCGGTGATGTCACGTGTGCCGCGATCTCACGCGTGCCACGCAATATAAACAGAAACTAAAGTCACAGAATAGAAATACGACCAGAAGTCCAACTCGCGTGACAACTTGTCCGCATTTCTTTAATGCGCATGCGCGATATTTTACGCCATCCTATGCGATCCTACGCAATGTCCTACGCCATCCTACGCAATCCTGGCAAGTTCCCCCGGCAGTTATAACCTTCTTTTGAAGGTCCAAACTGTCGGGGGAACTTGCCAGGATGGCGTAGGATGGCGAGGAATCAAGATGCGCGAGGCGACATGCGCGAGGGTAGAAACTTCAAAGGTTCCGACGCGAGTTGGACTTCTGGTCGTATTTCTATTCTGTGCTAAAGTGAAACTTTTTCAGTTGCCTGATGATCGCTTAACGCGTGAAACTCGGAGTAGCAACGTTCATTTTATTAAATAAAATCTGAATATATATATATATATTCAATGAGCATACCATATAGTGTACCATATTATTTTTTTAATAACAGAATTGTGTATGTTAAACTGTGTTCTGAACGTAACACTATGGATGATGCCGAGGTTTTACTCAAGTTACAGGAACTGACTAAAAAAGGTACACCGAATGGTTTTTGGCTGCTCCAGTGACCAGCATGTGCTTTTACGATTGTTCAGTGAGAGATGTTTTTTTCGCTAATTGATCATATTGTGGTCAGTTAAAATAATTAGACGTTGGTATGTCTTTTTAGATTAGATTGGATTAGATTAGAATAAATAGTTCATCAGAGTTTTTTGTTTGTCGATTTCATCACTAATTTGTTTGTTCATAAAGTCCATTCACGTTATGGGATTTTCAGTTTCCTATATTTGATCAATTTCTGTTTATATTCAAAGGCGATCATGCGTTGATGGCCGAAAGTCCAACTTTTTTCCAAGCTTTTGGTCCAAGCATGGAACGTCTTCAAGAAGCACAACGATCTGGTTAGTTTAATACTTGTAGTTTTTCACCTAGAATCTTGAAACTCGATTATTTTAAAATATAATACTTATAAGTAACAATTATTGGACGAGGTTGAGCAAAATATCGTGATTTGTCAGTGGCAAACAGATAACTGAACTGCGGGACACTGACAAATCACGATATTTTGTGAAAACCGAGTTCAATAATTGTTTTATTATTCGATTTGTTTTTCATTTGACATTGTTTACCTGTAATTATTTCTTGGCAGCTTGGCTGAACATGTGATTTACGTGTGCCGAAGTTGAGTGTAACGCGCATGAGCAAAATATTTATTTATTTGCTACAAAACAACATTTCCCGATAATACGCATGAGCAGACTTTTATTTGTAGGCAGTTATTTGAAAGTGTAGCGGTCCCTCAACCTATTAAAAAGAAGATAAAAATAATTCGAATAATGCTCAATTCTATTCATTGAAACTTTTAAATGACAACGTTTAAAATGAATAATATTGTTAAAATGCGTTATTGTGTTTGGACATATTTAATTTTATAGGCATTTATTTAGTTGAAATAATTTGAATTCGAGTAATTCGAGTTCGTCTAAAATTTGAGTCTGATTAGTTCGATTTCGAGTAATTCGATTTGTGTAATGTGAGTTCCAGCACGGTTAATGGAAGGGAGACTGGTTAGGCTAGCCGGCGAACTTCAAAGGGGCGCCAAATTGATGTCGGGAACCATCGAAAAAACGTGTCACGTGATGCGCAAGCTGTATTGTATCGTAAACATTGAAAGGTGATACATTATACACTTGTTGACTGGCGCCGAGGGAAACATCGAGTTTTTATACGGACCCGAAGGCTTCAATGTCACCCGAGGGCTTTAGCCCGTGGGTGACATTGAAGACATTGAAGCGTTTTGTTATATACCAAAGACTTTTAAAATACAAAATACCAAACTGACTCGGAACTTGTAAAAGGCAAAAAGACTTACCAAAACACTTCGAAACTTGTAAAAGGCAAAAAGACTTACCAAAGCACTTTAACGTATTTTAATTCAACTGAACAAATACACCAGACTCAACAAGTACACAGAACAGCTTTAAATTTATCCAGATTTTCTTCAGACCTTCTTTGAAGATATATATATATATGTTATTTACCGGCTGGTAGATCCGTATAGAAAAATATTTGCCCGAGGTCTTAAAAAAGGCCCGAGGCCGCAGGCCGAGGGACATTTTTGAGACCGAGGGCAAATATTTTTCTGCACGGACCGACCAAAACGGTAAATAACTTATTTATTTTTTTGTTACATAATCAGATAAATTAACATAATTGAATTAAGTTGCGTAATCGAGATGACGTTCACGTGATATTCAAAAGTCCAAAGTTTATCGTTCGAGAGTAAACAACTGCCGACATGCAGTCTGTCAGGTCAGCTTGGAACCTTTTTTTGTGATAAAAAACATTCAAAACTTGAAGATCTAGTCAAAATGCAGTCCAAGTGTTTTTAAAGTTTAGTTGATAAAGATTCTTCGTCGTTCTTCTTCATCGCTTGCTCGTTTTTGGCTGTTCGCTTGGAAAGTCGCTTTCAATATTTGGCTGACTGCATGAAAATTGAAAGTGTGGTCCTCGAGTTTGAAGACGAAAATGCTTGTAGTAAGCCATTTGTAATTTCACGTTTCAAGGACATGAGACAATAACGTTGGCATGTTGAAAATATTTGATTAAAAGGTAAAGACTTGCAGCGGTTTTGTTGAGGAGTATAGCGGAAGAAAGACAGTTTAGTGTCAAAAGGTTTCAGCTTTTCTATCTTCTCGTGGTATGATTTTTTATATATACTTCTATATAGTTTCATTTAGTGATTCAAAATACTGTGTTCACAAGTTTATGTGTGTTTTTCCTACTGTTTTAAACTGTTTTCTTTATAAGTATCGCTCGTAAATTTTGCTTTGTCACAGTTTTCCCAGCGTTTCTTTTAAAATTCGCTGTTTACACATGAAGTTGTCAAAACCATTTGGATAATAAAACTCATTTGCATCCCCATAGCTCTCTGTTAAATATATTTTTTCTGTGGCAAGCGAAATAGTCCAAGATATCGTAAAGAACTGCCCGCTCATGTAGCCAATCAAATTGCAGGAAAGCCTAGGATTCCGCCCGCTCACGAGTAATAAAAAAATAAGTATAGTTATTCCTTCTTTTGGAAAATGGACTATTTCATACCAAACAAGCTCGAAACAGCTCTTGTTTTCAAAATGTTCCGAAAAGTCCAAAGTTCTTGATCTGATGCAATAATCATTGCGTATTCACGTGAACAACGCATGATTATGGCTGACGTCAGAGGGAAACATTGCACTGTTTCCTTCTTCGTTGTTGACGTCAGAGGGAAACAGTGCAATGTTTCCCTCGGCGGAAAGACACATTGAGTTTGTTGAACAATTCAATTCGAGTTCAGAATGACATCTTGAAAGCCATTGACAACAATAAATGTGTAATTCTTCTATTGTTGGATTTATCAGCTGCATTCGACACTGTGAGTAGGGTATAAACGCCGGTTCTGGCTACTTTTTAAATCCAAGATGGCCGCCATCATTTCCAGGAGGGGAGGGGGCTCGCCTCCCTTCGCTCGGCTCGCCTTTCCAAGATGGCCGCCATCATTTCCAGGAGGGGGTTTGCCGAAGAATTTCCAGGAGGGGAGGGGCCCAGGAAAAAAACAACATGGCCGCCATATTGTTTTTCAAGATGGCGTCGCTCGCTCCGCTTCCGAAGATTTTTCCGAAGAATTTGCCGAAGATTTGCCGAAGATTTTTCCGAAGAATTTCCGAAGAATTTTTCAGGAGGGGGCTTTTGGCGTTTTGATAAATTTTGAAAAAATGGTTTTTCAAGATTTTAGGGGTTTTTTGGAGAAGCTTTTGGGGAAGGGGCTTTTGGCAAAGCTTTTGGCGAAGGGGTTTCGGTTTAAAGGAATAAAGAAAAGAGAGGATAAAATAAAAGAGGATGAGTAAAACAATGAAAAGGGATGGGGAAACTTTAAAAAAAGTGCAAATATCAAAATGTCCTGAATGCTTAAAAACCTTAAAAACCTTAAAAAGACTTACCAAACTTCTAGCAGAACAGGAGCTCAAAGCACAGAAAAAAGAAGCAAAGAAACAAGCTCAAATTAACAAGAAGATTCAGAAGAAGAAGGAACAGCAAGAAAGAAAAATCCTAAAAAGAGAGGCAAGGAAAGCTGAAAAGTTGGCCGAGAAATTAAGGTGGGGTAAAAAATGGAAAGGATCTACCAAGACTGCTAAAACCAGACAGGTCCTTGGAAACAAACTTGAAAGGATTTTTAACAGAAAAATGAGGGAATTCAAAAACTAATGAAAACAGAGTAAATCTTCGGAAATCCTAAACCCCTAAAGAATTTGTATTCTTTTTTGGAATACAAATCTTAAACTTAAATTACCTAGTTTTATAATGCCCAATTGCCAAGGTGGAAATTCCATCCTCTCCAATAACTCTCTTATCATCTTCTCTGTTAAGAGCAATCTTGTTCTGGTGGATGGTATAGACTTTGTGCTTGTAGCTCCTAAAGGTATTCATCCCCTTCATTAGGTTTTCTCCTGAGTGTAAACATTTTACATAATCCTCAAACTTAATTTCTTTAATAGCACTCTTTTTAGTTCCTTTACACTTTTTTATCTCAACCTCCTCCAACAGTCCAGTTTCAGGGTTTATCTTCTTTACCATCTTAATAGCATACAGCTTCGCTCTTAACCCAACAAACCCCTTAATCTGTTCTGCTCCAGTCTCTGACTTCATCATTCCAGGAACTTTCTTGTTTACCCCGCACGGAATCCCGCTTGGGTGGCTCTTTGGGAAATTACTGGTATCAAAGTGGGTTTTAACATCTCCACTGATGTCCTTGAAGAAATCTTCTGTTTTAATCCCGTAACAGAGGCTGTCCGTATCCGTAAACAACAGCTGAGCCTTAGGTCCATACTTTGGTTTGATATAACCATAGTGGAAATCATACATAGTAATTTTACTCAAATCTAGGATGCAAGCTCCTGTGTAGATTGGCTTGTTAAGATTAACATGAGTCTTTCCCATATGGACAGCTCCCATGGTTTCATTAAATATGTTAATGGACTTGTAGTTTGGCTTTCTTGCAAGCTTTTCAAGCTGATCAGCCCAGGAGACGAGTCGGATATCTACTCTGTTGCGAACATTCTCCATCGTCTTACCAAAGACTGAGTTGTTCATCAGCTTGTAAAAGTCTTTGTCGAAGTCGTTGGTAGCTTCTGTTCTTAACCTTGTGTTAAGGTCGATAAAGGGTTTCATCCAAGCCTTCTCCACAAACTTAATTCCTCTGTGGAGTTTTAAAATTTTTAACTTGTATTTCAAACATTGCTTTAATGCGCGGTAGTGGAGAGTATACTTCTTTTTGTCGTTAAGGTTTGGCACCAGTTTTACAACCCCATCAATCTCAAGTCTCTCAGCTGCTAAGGGGAGATCATTGTGGAGATCGTGTAATTCCTTAGGATACTCCAAATCCACTTCCAGTGTGCATCCTTCTCCTTCTTCTCCATCTTTGGTTTCCACAAGATAGTCTTCCCAGTTTTCCAACTCTTCTTCTGACATCCACTTAAATCCTCCTATTGGAAGAGGTTTTCTCATTGCATTCCCATACAGGTTGTTGTTATCCAAATCTGGGATAAAGGAACTTTCCTGCTTTGGATCGTATTCTTCCATATACTTGTTGTTTGCATAATATTCTCGGTGAATAATTGTCGAGATCCCACCACGAATACCTTCTTCAAAGAACAAGTGCATATCAGGCTCTGTTAGTAGTTCCAACTTTTGGTTTGTCATTTTTTGCAGGGAAGCCCAAGCCAAACCAGGACTTGTGTAGGTCCACATTGGATCTATCCCATAAGTCTGTTTGCTTCTCATTCTAAAATCTTGGATTACATCTCCGAGAAGAACAACATCCAGTTTGTTGTACAAATCCTGGTAATCCCTCATCGTCTTGCAATCAAAGGCATTCCAGACTTTTTGTGCATGGGCATAATCCTCATCTGAAATACCAGTTTTATTCAGTTTTGAGTAGAACTTCTTTTGGGCTGGAAGCTTAGGATAATCCAGACTTTTCATGCCTGTCATGAAATCATAGGGGAATACTCCCTTCTTTTTTAACAGGTTTTCTGGATCCTTGAAGAATTTTTCTGTGTACACAAAAGCCTCTGGTTTCAGGTTTTTAACGAGTGAGTCTAATGAACTTGGCATGTATTTTAAGGAATCTAGGAATCTCATCTCCAACCGAACCCACTTTACTTTTTGTGTGCCATCAGCTAATCTTTCCCAACCATTTTTCACCCATATCTTTTTACTAACGCTGATGTACTCTTCGTCTGTCTTTGGTATACAAGTAATTTGACCTTCTGTTTCACCCAAACTTTTAATGACAGAATGCATGTCGTAATTCATACTATTATGGGCTATTACAGGAACAAATTTGGCACTACTCATTGAATAGTTACAGGTGTTATGAGCGGGCCCCCTATATTTTCCATCGAGATGATCATGATCCCTTACCCTGTCTTTCCCTAGCTCTTTTCCACAAACATAACAGTTTACAGCCGACTGGAAATCTTTCTCTTCCTCCCTACTCATAATAATTGGTTTTGGTGTTTTTAAGTAGGTTTCCCAAAGTTCCTTCCACTCAGTTTCTATGGCTTCAACAAGCATTTTGATGATATCCTCATGTTCATGTTTTTTGGTGTGGGATACAACTTTTCCTGGGTAGATATTTGGATTCGAGCATATAACCTGGTAGCAGTAACTACTAGGATCATGTTTTTGGTATTTCTTAGTGAAACTCTTCCCTTCACTTTGTTCCACCGTATCCATTGGTTTTAAGAAACACTCCAAATCAAACACAAAGATGAAGGGGACATCCTGGGTTTTCTTGTAGTCTTTCTCACTCCACCCCATGATATCATTCTTTCCTTTTGTAGGAAATATTTGGACCTGGGCGTCATGGATTTTACAGATTTCCCTATGTTGCAGCATTTTGACTTCTGTAGTGAATGAGTTTGTACAAAAGTCGCACCAAAACTTTTTATGTTGGTGGTTGTTTTCTTGACTTGAAAATAACCTGCTTTTGTCCTTAATGGTGCAGTAATGGTTTTTATCCAAGAACAGGTTTACAACATTTGGATGGTCAGCCCTACTTATTTGTATTTGAAAAACCTTTTGGATTTCAGGATCAAAACCAAAGACATTTACATTCATCTCATTCATCTTCTCAAATTTGGAAATGTCCTTAATTTTAAGAGGGAATTCCAGTCCTTTGATGTTGTATTTGGCTGCCTGTTCTTTAACTTTTTTAGGAAGCTTCTCCAAATTCCTCTCTCCTGGATTTTCTTTCAAAATATTATCTATCGCAGCAGCATAAAGGAAACAGTTGTTGTCCTTGTTTTGGGGGTTGATGATGGCCTTTTTGTCCTGGATAAATTTTGGAAGGGGTTTGTAACCCTTGCCGTTTAAAGGTCTATATTTTGTTATGGAGATGTGTAAACTTTCCACAGATCTTATTGACCATCCAGATCCCTTCTTTTGATGGGCTGCTAAATTTTCGAGCATCTCTTTTTTCATTATTTCATAGTATTCCCTAACATCTTCCTCTGTCGTCATTGGCCTCATATTGCAGGTGAAGTAAAACTCTTCAACATCTTCCCATCCAGCTTTGTAATCATACTTTACAAGTTTACAAATAAGGGTTGTTTTTACTTTTTTAGAGTTTCCAATACTGTTAATTAGGTTCTCAACAGTTTGTGTTGTTCTCTCCAAGAATAAAGCAGGATCTTTGAAGCCCTGTCCAGGAATTTCATACAGAGACGCTTTCCCATTAGCGAAATTTCTAATTCTAATGAGTTTTGGCTCTGTTTCCCTAAGCTTTTTAAACTCCCTCGTTCTCTTGTTGAAAATCCTTCCAAGCTTGTTTCCCAGCACCTGCCTGGTTTTAGCAGTCTTGGCAGTCCCTTTCCACTTAAGTTGCCATCTTAATTTTTCAGCCAACTTTTCAGCTTTCCTTGTTGCTTTCCTAGCAACCTGTTCTGCTTTCCTTGCTTCCTTCCTGGCAATCTGTTCCTGTTTCCTTGCTTCTTTCCTTTCAACCCGTTCCTGCTTTTTGGCCTCCCTAAACTCCTTTTCCTGTTGAAGTTTGGCAAGCCTCTCAGGTTTAAAGGGTTCCATTTTTCGGTCCCTCTCACGTTGTCGTTGTTTTCTTAAACGGGCATTTTCCCGTTTTTCCAAAAGTTTTGTGTTAGTTTCCATTTATTATAGTGTAAAAAAAAATTATTTAAAAAAGTATACTAATAAAGGAACCAAACAACCATTATACTTCCTTTCCCAAAAAAATATTCTCTTGTTATTGTTGTTTTCTTGCTTCAAATCCCCAAATATCCCGTTGAAGTTTAGTCTTTCTAAAGCTTTCCATTACATTTCCTATTCAAAAGAATAGGAAATTTAAAGAATGAAGGTTCTCAAGAACTCCGGCTAACAGTTTGTATCTCCCCACCATAGTTAATGAGTGTTCCTTTCCTTATGTAATATGGAATACAACTAGGATTTTTATTTAGGCAGGATGCTGCTTTGTAAATACTACGGAATTTTGTTTCTCTCCCATCCAAATCTGTAAATGTTATTTCAACAGGGTTTTTTATTTGCTCTCTGTTACATCTGTCATAGGTTTCATTCCTAACCAAGGGAATATTAAGACTTTCACAGAGTGTTTTTAGGTTCATTTTGCCAGCCCCCTTTACCCCAATTTTTTTGGCAAGGGTTCTTAACTCTGATCTGGGATGGTTGCAAATAGGGTTTTCCTCACGGATTTTTTTTAATTTTTCACCAAATTTTCTTCTTTCATCCATTCTTATTTTAAACATTTCCATTGTTTTATTATATTGGTTTTGGGGAAGATTTTGGCGAAGTTTTTGGTGAAGTTTTTGGTGGGGTTTCAGAAGTTAAAGGAGGGTTTCCGCGAAGCGTCAGCGAAGCTAAAGAAGGGTCTAAAGGTTTTGGTAAAGAATTTTCCAAACATTTTTTTGAAGAAACACAAGAATAATTTTTTACTATTTTGTTTGTCCACCCTATTTGAATATTTCCCTCCATTGTTAAATCTTCCTTTCCAAAACTTATTCCAAATTGGAACCCCTTTCTTAGGGTATGGTTTTTGTTAAATTTTTCTTTTGGTTTTCGCAAAGAGTTTCCCATTTTATTTCCTAACCAACAAGATTAGGAAACTAAAAATTTAACCATTTTTTGGGGCTACAGGTTGTCTGCATTCTGGACAACATAAAACTGTTTTTTTAACATATAAGGTGTCTCTGTGGGTAACCTTTATGTGTAACCATAGTGCTGTTTCTGTTTTTACTTTGTATTTGCAAAGTCCGCATGAAATACTATTAGCTGAGGTCATTCTTTTATTTTATTTTGTTTGTTTTTTTCCTTTTTTATCCAATTTTTTAATAAAATTTTGTTTCTTCTATCTCTCCTTTTTTTCCTGATCCAACTAAAAATATTCCACCACATTTATTTTAAAGAGTTTCCTAATCCAACAAAAGATTAGGAAACATTGCTAACTTTGTAGAACACTTTGTGGAACGCTTAGTGAGAACAGTAAAAATTTAAGCAATAACAACTCAACTGTTATTGGGATTAGAAGAATTGCCACTATCGACATTTTTGCTAGGATTCTGATCACTTTGTACAGGCTCATTTTTATTTGATGGTTTTTTCACTTTGTTCACCTCGGCTTCGCCTCGGTCCCAAACATGTTTGGCTACTATTATTCCACCACATAACAACCCAATCATTGGAATATAGGGCGATATTTTTGATACCAGGGATTTAACATCATCGCAAAATAGTTTGTTTGTCGACAATTCTTTATCCAGTTTTTCATCATCTTTTATCAGGTCTAACTGTTCCATTAACACTGAAAATTTGTTGATAAGGGTTTCTGTTAAGACACTGTTAACTTTGTCTTGTTGTACCTGATCATAATTTAACTTAATTTTTTCAAGTGCCGCCAATGAGGCTTTTTTAAGATATGGTTCCGAATGTTTAATTTTTTTTTCGGAAGAAAGCCGGATAAGCTCTTCCCTAAGGTTTAAATTTAGCGGATCTTTAAATGGTTCTTCTTGAAAGTCTTTTTCCATCTTTATTTATACCTTTCTTTGTATTCTTTGTAAACAATATAGGTAAGTCCTATTGCAAGGACCCACAAATTCTTTGCCAACCATGCTATTCCCTTTGCTCCCCAAGATAATGCAGTTGCAAGTAAATTTAAAATTGGAACCAGTATAGGCAAAGCAGTTTTTGCAAGTTTTGCTAAAGCCTTTCCTAATGCTCCTGTTGCCTTTGCAGCTGCCGCAACTCCTTTTCCTCCAGCTAAAACAACAGTTGTTATAATTCCAGCAATAGTAATGGAAATGCCAGCCAATGCTCCAATGTTTTCTTTTGCCCAACCTTTAAACCTTTCAAGTCTGGTTAGGGGATGATCTCTAAGCAAACCTTTAACATAGTCAGTCTTTGGAGCTTTGTTAAATTTTAGTCTAAGCCAGTCTGCCTTTAAAGCACATGTGTCAGCAACATATTTGAAAAACACTTTTAAATCTGGATCCTCTTCCTCCTTACTTTGATCGTTCCACCACTTTTGGTTTTCTTCAAGAGCGTCTAGGTTTTCGATCTCATCCACTTTCAAAATGCCACCAAGGTTAGAAAGTGCGGAATCATGTCTGTTTTTATGTTTATCTTTTTTTAATATTTCAGTATCAATGCTATCTTTCCTTACTGTTATTTCATCATCCACCTGTTCAGCAACATTTTCAACAATGTTTTCAACATCTTCGGGATTCAAATCCTGGGGTTTTCGTCCTGTTGCCTTTTCTGCCTTGTATTTTGCCGTTCGTTTATGGTCAGCAGCTGCTTTAATATATAGTTCATTAAAATTTATGGCATCCTTTTTATTTGCTTTAGGATTTAGTTCAAACATATCGCGTTCAGAATTTAAAACTAAAATCCTTTTTCCATCATATTTAAGTCCTACTGGTTCCCCCGTTTTACTGTCAACGACTATTTTACTTTTTCTTAGTAGTTTTTCACTTGAGTCTCCATCTTGCAAATCTATATTTAGACCCATTTCTTCATTAAAGAATTTTTTATTTCTCATCCACACAGTTTTTTTCCTGTGGGCTTCTATTTTATTAAGAAATTGGGAAAGCCTTTCCTCAAATTCCTCATCTGTTTCTTTTTTTGGTTTTGAGGTTTCTTTTACTAGTTTTCTTGCTAACTCTTTAGGATTATCTAACATATCATCTTTGTCAAAAAATTCACCAAGAGCATCAAAAGACCTGTTAAAATCATCATATTTTCCACTTCTATCTGTAAATGATGTTTCTGCATATCCGTAACCAGCATCTTTTTCTTGCTGCTTCATGTATTTCATTTCAATGTTTACCCTGGAGGGTTCTCCAAAATTTTCATCCATTTATTTAACCTGTTGTTTACCAATAACTTTAACAAGTTCCTCACTATAAAATTTTCCTAAAATATCCTCATCAGAGTCCCGAATTTTATACATAACAGGATTTCCCCTAAAAACAGCTGACACCGTAAAAATTTCATCCGTAAAATTTGGATCATATCCTTTTGAAAAATTTTTTCTATATTTTTGTATTCTTACATGATCTCCAGTTTTAAATTTAGGCTTTACACTACCTTCAAGCGGTGGAATTCCATACAGTGTAAAAAAAACTTTGGATTGGTTCTCATCATTAACATCTTTTGGCTTCATTTTAATTGTGCTATGTTTTGTGTTGTTGTAACTTGCCGTAAATTTATCAAGAATATTTAACCACTTTTTATTCCCTGTAAATGTAAAATATTTCCACATCCTGGTTTTTAATGTCCGGTTAAATCTTTCTACAACAGCGGCCTTACGTTCTGATCTTGTGGAGAAATAGTGGACCCCCAAAGATTTTAAAAGAGTTTTTACCCCAACATTATGGAATTCCTTCCCCTCATCAAATTGGACTGTTTCTGGATATTTACCAAAATGGTCCTTAAATTCTGACAGCATTTTGGTAACCCCAGGGACCATACTCACTGTGTTTTTTCTGTGGACTGGAACTGAGAATGCAAATCTGCTTAAAATTTCTATTCCTGTTAATATCCACTTTTGATCATTATTTTCAGAACCAAATTTAGCAACATCAACAAGATCCATTTGGAGTTGGTCAGCAAGATTTTTAACAAATGTTTTTTGATATCTTCTTGGTTTCCTAATAGGTTTGTGCAATGTGAATACCCTTTGGTAATGTAACCACTCCCGGACTAACTTTCTTGAAACACCTTCAACATTTTGATCTAATGCTGCTTGGTAAAGTTTTTCCATGGATTGGTAACCTGTTACAGGATTGTAATAAATGTCCCGAAGTTCAAGGTCAATGAGTAAAAGTTTATCATCCATTTTTTTATTTAAATAAATAATGTCAAAAGAAGAGTTTTTAAAAACTTACCCAAATGCTGATTTGACAAGATTTAAATTTGGGAAAAAGATATTTTTTTTAAGGGATGAATTTTTATTGGACACCGAAAGTGATGAGTTTAAAAGGAACAAAAATTACACACAATATTTATACTGGCCAAAAGGTTGGGGAATTCATGGGACTGTCCAGAGTTTCTCAAAACAACCAGAGTGTTCAGTGAATTTTAACAAAGTTATACTATTTGTTAACAAAAAGGAAAATTTTGTTTTGGACTTGGATCCTGTGGATTTATCATTTCAACAACCAGAAATTCCAAGAAATCCTGACCTAAATGACTTCCTTACTATTCCATATTTTACAGCCATTGCAGCTTCTTATGTTGCAAGTTATTTGTGTGGGGTGTCTAACAGACATTTTAAGAACGGTTTTGAAAGGTTTAGGTCTCCTTTTTTAACAAGTATTGCCCATTATCATTATGTTTACCAAGTGAGAAGATTTTTAAAGCATCCAGACAAGTTAAGGAGATATCTTACAAGTGAGATTATAAAAATTTTACAACATAACCCTAATGATGTTTGGATCCAGAAAATAAGTAATTCTACACAGAGTCCGGAAGATTTTACGCAAGATATGAAGGACCTTGGATATGAAGTTAGGTATGTAAAGTTGGAGCAAAAAAGTTTTGGAAGGGTAAACACTTATGAGGAGTTGGTGTCTACTTCCCAAAGACACCCTGAAGATTTTAAACACTTTGTTCCAAAAAGTAGCAATGGTCTTACACCACTGGGTCAAAAGCTATTCCAACAATCCTTAGAATCTTTTGTTTACTGTGTGTTGGGAGCCCAGGCAAAAACAAGGTGGGTCATTGTTGGGCAAGGCGCTAAAAGTTTACAAACACAAGAGGTGTTTAAAAAGTTAATGGAAGATACCATAGCACAGGATGATATCACTGTAAGCATTAGTAACATGAGGCAGGCAATAAAGTCTACAAATGTTGTCTTAAATTTTGCGGTGTCTCCTGGTTTAATTTTAATTCCTAGCGATCTTAAAATTTTAGTTAATCCTGTGGTTGGGTTTAACAATGTTCTTACCATGGCTACTGACAGAATGGTGCTTGGATTTAACCAAAATTTAAATTTAAATTTCAAACCTTTTTTGAAAACCCCTTCTTCATTTACCTCCACAAAATCTTTGGCAACCCCTTCATCATTTAAAGCCCAAAAATCCTTAAAAGCCCCTTCTTCATTTACGGATCCAAAATATTTGGCAACCCCTAAGAAATCCTGGGTAAAAACATATCCCAAAGGAAATTTTGCACCTGAAATAACAACAAGGAATGATAACAGATTACCAGAAGTTTTTGGAGCTTCCATAACACTTGTTTTTTTAATTTTTAAAGTTTTAACATTATAATAAAAGGAATGACTCAAATGTTAAATATTAACATCAAAATTTTGCCAACTTTAAACCTTTTCTTGGAAAACCATAAAAATGGTCCTAATGTCAGCCGTTGTTGTAAAGAACCATTGGAAGAAATGGGTGGACATGAATTTTGCCCAAAATGTGGAGTGAAAGGATCAGCATTGCTAAAACAGGGTTATTTGGATTGGGAACGGGAATGGAAACTTCCTAAAGGGCCACCTAAAGGGGTTAATGATAGCCTTAACGTAAGAAATTTAAAAAAAATGTACCTAGAAATGTTACCAGAACATGAGGTAGAAGAACCAGTGTATTCAAAAATGTTACCAGAATTTTTGGAAAAATTTAAAGAAATGTTTCCAGAACATGAAATAAAACCTTTTCTTAACCCTTACTCAAAGAAAAGTAAATATTTGACTTGTACTTGTAGATGGTTTAAAGATTATGAAGATGGACAGTATTTTGTATACACCAGATGTTTGTGTAAATGCGACAAACCCATGTGTATTTGTATTTGCCCAACCCAAAACCCAATACCACCCCAAAAAGAACCAAAATTTGTTGTACTAAAACTTATGGAATATTTTGAAAAAAATTTTGAAACCCTTAAAGAACAAGGTTTGGTTACAAGGCATCCCATGAAAAAACATGTATTGTATGCCATTCTTGCATTCTTGCAATATGCCAAAGAGATCTTTTAAAAACTTTAACAATACCACCATTCAAAAATCCTGAAAAATCTTTTGGAGTAATAGAATATATTTTAAATTTTGAAGGTGCTAAAGAACTCCCTAAAACATCTTTTGAAATTTTTAAGTTTATGTTATCAAAGATCCAAAAAGAATAAACAGTTTAATTTTGTAACCCAAAAAAGTTACAAAATTTTTATCCTAAACAAATCTTGACAACAACCATCCAGCACCTGTTCCAGAAAGTGTTACAGCAATAATTTGGTATTTCTCCATTTCTTCGCTTGGTTGGTAAAAATCCTCAAGTCTTGGCTCTGGAGGACCTTGTAAAATTTTATGAAGTTCTTGGAATGCTTTTGATGTATCTTGCATATTGTACCCCGCAGTCCTTATTTCATCCTGTAATTCTCTTTGTCTGTCCTTCCTTTTAATTTCATTTTCAAAAAACTTTTCATGGGCTTTTTGGAGTTCTTCTGTTGCCAAATTATGTCTTTTTGCCTCGTCTGCAAAACCATTTTTGTTAAATGTTTGGAACAGGTATCCAGCACCTGCAAAGGCAATAGCATTAAACAACCCTCCTGCTACCATTGATGCCATTTATTTTATGAGGGTTTTTACTAAGATATAGCGCAAACATGATTAAATCTTACAAAGTGTACAGCTTTTTGTTTCCATATCCTTTTTGGATATGGGTACATTTTTTGCCTAATCACTCATGGGACCATCTTCAATTGGGAGTCTTTCCCGTGGAGGATCCTCAACCTTGTTTAAAAGTTTTATCTGAAATTGTGGAAACCTCTCTTTTTTCTTGTTAGCGAACACCTTGTTAATTTCTACTTTCATGTCAACATGGCACAGTCCTTCGCTAAGGTCTTTCTTGTTTTTCCTGCTTAGGTCCTCTTCGTTAATCTTAAAGGATATTAAATTTTCGAAATCTCCAAAAAATGGAGTGTCTTTGGTTGGCTTGAGTTGGCTCCAGGCTGCCAAAACATTTTCGCAGTTTTCATCGCTTAGTTGGATGATTAGTTTGAAACCACTTTTTAGTTTTCCTTTAAATGTGTTGGGTTTTAACCCAAAGCACTTGGTTTGTTTAAATTTTAATGTAATTGGTTGTTCCAATTTTTCAAATAATCCGTTCATACTCTCCCTATTTTATTATTGCCATTTTAAAAATTAAAATTCAATTTTAGTTAAAAAAACTTTTTTTAAAAAACTAAACTTTCTTTGGATCCAAATTTTTGGGTAAGTATCCTTTTTCTTGCGCCATTTTTACTGAAAATAATCCAACAGAGACAGCTACTCCAAGTTTGGCTGTTTCTTTAAGACTAGCTGGTGCCGCTAAAGATTGGCCTAATACCTTTTTGAAAACCATGCTTGTTCCAACAGCTGCAAGTGTAATTAATGCTGCCTGATACAAGTCATTTAAAACTTCGTTCTTATTCATTTATTAAGGTAAAAAATTTTGTAGTTTTTTTAACTACAAAATCAGAGAAAAGGGTTTTAAAAAAATTTCCAGGATTTTTAGGAGATTTCAAATTTTTTTGGACATAAAAAGATTTCAAGAAGGATTTCGCCAACATTTTGATCAATCCTAAATTTAAGTTCGTTGTAAATACCATTGTCTAACATGGCTACAGAATTAATGTTATCAAACTTTTCAACAGATCCCTTCAATATTTGTTTTGTTGTAATTGGAAGAACTACAGCTGTTCTATCCCGGTTTCCAGAAAATGAGGTTTTTGTTCCATCAATCATATTGCAAGTTATGCATACAAATCTCATCCCAAGATTTATGTTGGCTGTCTTTGGACTGACTAGGTTTGCCCCCTTTTTAATTATTGTTGTTTCTGGATATCCTAGCAAAGGACCAAGTTTAAGTAGGGAAAGGTTCTCTGTTGGAAATAACCTAATTTTACAGCTAAAAGGAAGTATTTCAGTTTTTATACCGTTATCCTTTAATCTTACCATAATCATGCCAATAGTCCAATAACCATTGTTAAAACTAATTTGTTTTGTCCCATGCATAATATGTGTTGGACTTGTTATGTTGTTAAAATTCCAAAACACTGTTGCATTTTTTACTATCATTTTTGTATCCTCTATGATCAGTGGATCTTCAAATTTAACAGTTGTTTCCCCATTTTTAAGTAAAATTCTCAGGTTCCTCATTTATTGTATGGTGGTATGGATGGATTAGGTTAATTTCTAGTCTTGAATATTTTTGGGATTTTAATATTTCTTTAATTTTTTTCTCTTCTTCTTTTGGTATGTCCAGGTAATCATCTAGGATAACCTGCATGTCTTTTCTGTTTGGGTTGTAAAATGTAACAAGTTTGGAAATATTTTCTCGGTATGGTTTCGCAATGCTAGTTAGTTGTTGGGTAACAACTATTGTACTAATATCCATATGTCGAGCGCCAACACCAAGTTTAACTAACTCACTAGTCCTGTTTTTAACAGTTTGCCCCGAAGCACAGTCATCCAAAATAATTAACGAAGGTCTTCCTTTACAGTACTCCACAACATATTTTAAAAAATCTTCGGACTCGTCTTGGTCGCAAGGAATAACAAAAAATCTTGGATCATTAAGGTGTTCCCATTCAAGATATGTTTTGTTCCATTCAAAAGTAGGACAAATTAAAAATATATTCTCAAACTGTTTTGGGGTTTCAGATAACATTTTTAGAAGGTAGTGGGTTTTCCCACAACTTGTCATTCCAACAATAATCATGTTAAATGGTCTCATTTTTTATTTTAGTAATTTACACTCTGGAATGCTCCTCCTTGGACTTTTAGGAGTCCATCCGAAAGAATGAAAACATGGCATTTAAGGTCAGCTGTTGTCGCCTTCTTTGTAATTTCTAACATTATTCCGGACTGTGTTGTTAAAAGCTTGGTTCCATCTCCATACACATCATTATCATTGATCGAACGAAGATCAACAACAAGTGCAAACTGATCATCTGTAAAGAACTCCTCAGCTTGGATGGTGGGATAATTTGTTTGTCTGAAAAGTCGTTCAGCCTCTTCAAACAACCTCCGTTTTGGAATTCCTTGGGAGTAAATACTGTTTGGAACTCCTTCAATAGTAATTTTTACATTCTCAATGTTTGGGTAAACAAACTCTTCTGATCCATCTCGAGAAGCTTTTGTAAACAACATTACAACAGCCTTCATGCTCTTTCTTGGCAAATTAATGGTTTCGTTAATTAAAGTTGTTGCGGCAGCCCATGGTGAGGTTTTCATTAAAGTTACATGTTCAAAGGAAAGGGCACGACCCACTTGGTAGGAAGATTCTATTTCTTGGACTAGGGAAAAGTTTGTAATGGTTTCGTACTCAAGTTCGATGTTTTCAAGTGTGTAACCAGCCACAGATTGTCTACTTTGGGCTTTCATAATGGTGGTGGCTTTTGGCAATGTAATAATGTACTGTAAGTCATTTGCCATGCTGTGGGGAGCATACAATCCGTGGTCCTTTAAAATTTTACCCAACTGGATTCGTTGTTTTGTTCCATAGACAGCTGCATATGAGTCGGAAGAGGCATCATCAGATTTTGAGATGAGTTTTCTTTGGTTTTCTGTGGCAATACCATCTTCGATCATATTGGATCTCTCGTGTTTGTCTATCCATAAGTCCTTGTATGTTTCCAGAAGACTTTCTCCTGTGTTGTCGTAAACTTTTTCGCCTGCAAATCTGACCTCCAGTCGTTCCTGTAGTTGTTTTGCAAGATTGTTATTAAACCAAGATTTGGTATTTTTGTTCTTAAAGTCAAACAAAAGAAACATCTTGTCAGGAACTAAGGTTGCTCCAGGTTTAAGTTTTGGAATATGTATGTAAATTACTTCTCCTTCATTAGCCGAATTAGGATTGAAAGTAATTACATTTCGGGCTCGTTCTCCGGTTATTGTACTTTTGTGTAAACGGTTATAACCAGGAATTAGTTCAACTTCTCTTTCTGTATTCATTTATTATAGTAAAAATTTTGTTTAGTTTTCATCAAACATTGCCCAAATATGGTAACAATAGTTTTCATCATAGTTTAGATCATATTTACTGTATAACAACCAAAGTTTGTACCCTTCATGGTCTCCTTCTGAAATAAGGTGTATTAGTTTTCCAATGTTATACCAGGTTTGGCTTCTAAAAACACATTCTGTTGCATAACTGTTTACGATCATATTTTATTAAATTCCTATCCATAACAGGATAGAAATTTCTTTTGACTCAAAGATCATATTGGGAAAGGTCTTTGTAAACTGTTTTTGTCTTTGGAATTTCTGTGGGGTTAAGATGTTTGTCTCCAGGTTGGGTCCCTACCCATTTACTGTATGCGATGTAAGTCAGTAGGAGTGTACAACAAGTTCCAAGTATTGTTCCAGTAAATGTTATTAAAGATGTTGGAGACATTTCTTCAGTTTCTTCTGGGATTGCTTCCAACTGTTGTTTTTTCTTTAGTTTTGCAGCCCTACTTATTGCAGCCAGTTTTTTTCCTTGGGCAACTCTTTTTGGATTTTTTACCCTTGGTGGAGGGGTTTTTGTAATAGTTTGTTTTTCTTCACTTTTTTCACTTTGTTTACTTTGTTCTGCTTCCATTTATTTAACAACTAGTTTAAATTTGTTCAGCAACTAGTTTAACAGCTAGTTTGCCAACTAGTTCAGCAACTAGTTTAAATTTGTTCAACAACTAGTTTAACCCGCAAAGCCAAGCTAGTTTAAAAAACAGTATCGTATACACCTATCCGTGTTAGCATTTTTATTGGGTCTTCATTGGGATGTAAATAATTACAAATATTTTTATGGCTTATGTTGTAGTATATTTTTTCTATGGAGTTGTCTGTTGCTGTTTTACGGACAGCCTCAACCAAAACACATTGGTATCCAAATTTACATTTTAAAACTTTTGGATATGGGTACATTTTTATTAATTAATCTTAAGCAGGTTAATTTCAACATCCCACACATTGAAAAACAAGTAGGTATAATCATCACCAACAGAACCAGAATAGCTATGTAAAGATATTTGGGTCCCCTTTTTTATGGTTGCAATACCTTGGCAAAATACATTGTGGGAAAGGTTTTCGTTATATGTTCTCCCCATGGTTATAGTTTCCAAACCTGAAAGTTCATTTGATCTGTTTGTAATATCTCCATGGTAAAGGTTTGTTTTTAGATCAAAATATGCATTGTAAGTAGAACCATCCCACCATGAGGATTTTCTACTTTGTTGGTCTATTTTATGCCCATCTGGTTGAAGTAAAAACCAATATGATATTAAATATTTTCCAGTATCATGGGTTGATGTAAATGATACAGATCCAAATGGACTACCTATATCTGCTAAATCCGATTTAAAATCTGATCCTGGCTCCTTTTTACCATTTAAATACACACAGGATCCAGTTCCCAACCAATGGCAGGAAACCAAGTGTTTGCTAAGAATGCTATGGGGGCCAACAATATCAAAGGTTTTCTTTCCAGAGGTTCTTAAACCACCAATTACTAATTTGGAGTAAGAGTAGGATTTAAAGCTAAGATATTTATCATAATTACCATTATCATTCCCAATAAGATAACACCAATCGTCGGGAACAGATGTATCCACTACCGCACAAACAACAAAAACAGAAACATCATTAAACTGCATTTCAGTATTGCAAAAACACATGTAGTTTCCTCCTGTGTTTTCAATGTAATCTGTGCCTGGACCAACGGGATCCGAGCCAAATGTAGGGGCAACGGATTTATCATCTTGCCATAAAACAGAGTTTCCACTCCGTGCTTGGGTTATTCTTCTTTCTCCGTTAGCGATCTCAAAGGTTTTGACAGCTTTTGTTATGTTGATGTCAAAAACAGTTTTGTAGTTTCCTTCTACCCCCAAATTTTTTATCTTCTTCTCAATGTCTTTAATTCTCTTTTCTGTATCATCATGTTTAGCAATATGCTGGCGTCTGCCATAACCATAGAAGTAACTCATTGTTTATTTAAAGGGTTTTTGGATTCCTATTCCGCAAAGAATAGGAAATTTTAAAGGAATTTTTTGGGTTTTAGCATTTTCCATTTCTTGCTCTTTTTATGTGGCTTTTGCAATGGGTTTTTAGTTCCTTTTCTGTATTAAAGGTTTTTAAGCATTCTTTGCATCTAAAACCTAAACCAATGTCTTGTAAAGTTTTTTCATGAACAGCCTTTAAATGTAATCTTAGCGCTATATCTGTTTTTACTTCAAATTTGCAGATCCCACAGTGAAAGGAGGACTTTCCGTTGGGTAAAAATATAGCATTATTTCTTTTTGACATCCTCTCTTTTATTTTATTTTATTTTTTTCTTTAAAATAAAAATGTCGTTTTTACAGAAATATTTTGTTCTTTGTTTGCCGACTCCAAACAAAAAAATGCTAATGAATACAAAAGTTCTTCTTTTTGAGGGTGTTTTTCCACAAGCTCAAAAAATTTACATGATGCTTTAGTATCTACTTTTGTTTTTTTAATAATTTGTTGTGGTTTTTTAGGGTGTATGAAAAAATAGGCACCATTTCTAAAAGTAAGATTTCTTTGTATGTAGCGCACCACATCCCCGCATTTAGTATCATTTCCATATATTTTACACACCTTTTTAAGAGCAATCATTACTAACTCAGTTTCTATTGGTTCATCAAAAGTCCATCTTTTTTTGTATGGAATAACAACAATGTTATTTCTTAAAAGTACTTTTTTTACCATAAATTTTTCGCAAATCATTACATAGTCAACAAAATAGTATTTGTCAAGTTTTTCGTGGTAAACAAGTTCGCAGTCTCCAAACAACTCTGTTGTTATTAACATTTTAAACATTGGTGTTAATGCATGCAAAAGGGGTACTTTTTGCGGATGTTTTTCTATTGCTTTTAAAAATGCATAAATTCTTTTGGTACTGGCTTCAAATTCTTTGTTGTTATACTGCTGTGTTTTGTTGTAAAAAATAAGAAGATCATAAAAAACAGGCCGAAAGGTTTTAAATGCTGGAATTTTGTTTACTGCAATATCTTGGATTTTGCGTACAGTTTCTATTATTTCTTTTTTAACCATTCTTTTGTATTTTTAAAAAAAAAAAAAAAAATTACAATTCCCCAAAAGCCCCTTCCCCAAAAGCTTCTCCAAAAAACCCCTAAAATCTTGAAAAACCATTTTTTCAAAATTTATCAAAACGCCAAAAGCCCCCTCCTGAAAAATTCTTCGGAAATTCTTCGGAAAAATCTTCGGCAAATCTTCGGCAAATTCTTCGGAAAAATCTTCGGAAGCGGAGCGAGCGACGCCATCTTGAAAAACAATATGGCGGCCATGTTGTTTTTTTCCTGGGCCCCTCCCCTCCTGGAAATTCTTCGGCAAACCCCCTCCTGGAAATGATGGCGGCCATCTTGGAAAGGCGAGCCGAGCGAAGGGAGGCGAGCCCCCTCCCCTCCTGGAAATGATGGCGGCCATCTTGGATTTAAAAAGTAGCCAGAACCGGCGTTTATACCCTACTACTGTGGATCACGAGATTTTGTTATACAGACTGCAGTCAAAATTTGGTATCAAGGGAAAAGCGCAAGCATGGTTTCGTTCGTATCTTACAGACCGCACACATTTTGTTGATATAGATGGGAGCAGTTCATCAGTTTATTCAGTCAGTTATGGTGTGCCACAAGGGTCGGTGTTGGGACCATTATTATATTTACTATATACGTCTCCATTGGGAAATCTAATGCGAAAACACGACATATCGTTTCATTTATATGCAGACGACAATCAAATATATACTACCTTTAGTTTCAATAATGATGTTGAACTATCGTCGGCGACTTGTCGGGTTGAAAGTTGTCTTTCTGATATTACCAACTGGATGTCTGCAAATAAGTTAAAACTCAATACTAGCAAGACAGAACTCCTTGTTCTTCACTCTAAATTCCGACAGATGTCATTGCAACCTTCCATAACAGTTAAATCTAACACCATTAGATCTAGTAAGAAAGCACGAAATAT
>JAWNZC010000011.1:275000-302500 GCA_035771165.1 Paragorgia papillata | reverse complement strand
AGTAGTAGTACCATTGAACTAAAAATAACTGGAACGCTACGTTCAACCGGAAGTTTGAAGCCAAATTATGCAAGTCGTACCCAGCCTTTCCACGAAAAAAACAAACACGGCCAAAAGAAAAAAAGTAGAAACACGCGTGGAAGTGCGTGTCTGGGAGTCAAAACTGGCTTCATGGGAGTCAAATTTTGGCTTCAAGATTTGTATGCGCAGTTTACTGAACGTAGCGTTCCAGTTATTTTTAGTTCAATGTAGTAGTAGTAGTACTAGTAGTAGTAGTAGTAGTACTAGTAGTAGTAGTAGTAGTACTAGTAGTAGTAGTAGTAGTAGTAGTAGTAGTAGTACTAGTAGTAGTAAGTAGTAGTAGTAGTAGTAGTAGTATAGTAGCTAGTAGTAGTAGTAGTACTAGTAGTAGTAGTAGTAGTAGTAGTAGTAGTAGTAGTAGTAGTACTAGTAGTAGTAGTACTAGTAGTAGTAGTAGTATAGTAGTAGTAGTAGTACTAGTAGTAGTAGTAGTAGTAGTAGTAGTAGTAGTAGTAGTAGTAGTAGTAGTAGTAGTAGTAGTAGTAGTAGTAGTAGTAGTAGTAGTAGTAGTAGTAGTAGTAGTAGTAGTAGTAGTACTAGTAGTAGTAGTAGTAGTAGTAGTAGTAGTAGTAGTACTAGTAGTAGTAGTAGTAGTACTAGTAGTAGTAGTAGTAGTATAGTAGTAGTAGTAGTAGTAGTAGTAGTACTAGTAGTAGTAGTACTAGTAGTTAGTAGTAGTATAGTAGTAGTAGTAGTAGTACTAGTAGTAGTAGTAGTAGTAGTACTAGTAGTAGTAGTAGTAGTAGTACTAGTAGTAGTAGTAGTAGTACTAGTAGTAGTAGTAGTAGTAGTAGTAGTAGTAGTATAGTAGTAGTACTAGTAGTAGTAGTAGTAGTAGTAGTAGTAGTAGTAGTAGTAGTAGTAGTAGTAGTAGTAGTAGTAGTAGTAGTAGTAGTAGTAGTAGTAGTAGTACTAGTAGTAGTAGTACTAGTAGTAGTAGTAGTAGTAGTAGTAGTAGTAGTAGTAGTAGTAGTACTAGTAGTAGTAGTAGTAGTAGTAGTAGTAGTAGTACTAGTAGTAGTAGTAGTATAGTAGTAGTATAGTACTAGTAGTAGTAGTAGTAGTACTAGTAGTAGTAGTAGTAGTAGTAGTAGTAGTAGTAGTAGTAGTAGTAGTAGTAGTAGTAGTAGTAGTAGTAGTAGTAGTAGTAGTACTAGTAGTAGTAGTAGTAGTATAGTAGTAGTAGTAGTAGTATAGTAGTAGTAGTAGTAGTAGTAGTAGTAGTAGTAGTAGTAGTAGTAGTAGTAGTATTAGTAGTAGTAGTACTAGTAGTAGTAGTAGTAGTACTAGTATAGTAGTAGTAGTAGTAGTTAGTAGTAGTAGTAGTAGTAGTACTAGTAGTAGTAGAGTATAGTAGTGTAGTAGTAGTACTACTAGTAGTAGTAGTAGTACTAGTAGTTAGTAGTACTAGTAGTAGTCGTAGTACTAGTAGTAGTCGTAGTACTAGTACTAGTACTAGTACTAGTACTAGTACTAGTACTAGTACTAGTACTAGTAATAGTAATAGTAATAATAATAGTAGAAATTTGTTCTAGCTAAATACAACAGTGAAGGACCCCGGATAAGCCCCGAGCTGAGTTGCATTTTGTACATATTGATCTCCACGTCCTTGGATCATCTGGGTCGTAGAGCTCGCCCACCGCTGTCTGGTAGTATGACAGCAGCCCGCTTTTGAAGTAGGAAAACGTGGCTCCTTTTAGCCGCATCTCAACTGGTAAAACGTTCCATGTCCTACACGCTCTCATAAAAAAGGAACGCTGAAAAGTCAGTGTTCTACATTTTCGCGGGCGAAAATTAATGAGATTGGCAGTCGAGCTGGATCTTGTTGATGTTACTGGTATGTATGGTGTTGGTATGGTTTCAGGATCAATATTTGTCAGTCCGTTAATAGTTTTAAAAAAGAAGATCATGTCGAGGTATCCATGCCAGTAGGTGAGCGGGAGTAAGTTCAGCGATAACAGACGTTGTTTATAGGATGTTGTAGAGCGGAATGGAAGGTTTAAGATTACTTTAGTTGCAAGACGTTGAACCAGCTCGACACGCCTGATGAGGTCTGCTGACTGCGGTGACCATACCTGGGTCGCGTATCCCAGATGCGGACGTACGAGCGCAAGGTAGGTCGTACGTAGAACTGAAGCATTAGTGACCTCTCTTAACGTTCGTCGTACCATGCCAAGCATCCTGTTTGCAGTAGTGGCCTGGACAACAACTTGCTTTGACGAAGTTAAGTCATTTGTTATCCAGACACTAAGATCTCATTCTGCTTCAAGATTTTCTATTGATTTGCCATTAAGATGGTATGGATACTTCACTGGGATATTTTTGCGTGAAATGGTTTGGGATTTTATCTTTTGTTCGTTGAACTGAAGACCAGAGCGCAATGACCATTTACCGAGGTTATTCAGATCTTCTTGTAGCAGCTCTGCGTCGTGAAGAGATTCGATGGTTTTGAACAGTTTAGTGTCGTCAGCAAAGCAAGCAGCACCAGAGGACAGCATTGAGCCTGGCAGGTCATTCACATACAACAGGAAGAGTATTGGTCTTAGTATTGATCCTTGTGGTACTCCAGATGTTACGGGCAGAGTAGATGACGTTCCTCCAGGTATAGTGACACGCTGCTTGCGACCCAACAGGTACGAACCAAACCAGGAGTGGAGGTTGCCTCTGATGTTGATCTCGAATAGCTTCTCAAGTAATACACTGTGGAGCACTTTGTCAAAGGCTTTAGTCATGTCCAGATAGATCACGTCAGTTTGTTTTCCATTGTCGAGTAGATTGCCAATATAATCCAGAACCTGAACCAGTTGTGTCGTGCAAGATCTTCCAGGAATAAATCCGTGTTGATATTGGTTAATGAACTCCAGCAAGTGGTTTCTTATTTTGGCCAGAACACAGCGTTCGAGAAGTTTAGAGATGTTAGAGAGAAGAGAAATAGGTCGGTAGTTTTCTGTAGATCCGTTGTCACCTTTCTTGAATACCGGAACGATATTGGCGATCTCCCATTCCTCTGGGAAAGTTCCGGATTGTAAGGATAAGTTGAAGAGCAAGCAAAGTGAGGGAGATAACTGTTCAGCAATTTCCTTTAGAATTCTATTAGGTATGCCATCAGGACCTGTGGCTTTGTTGACATCTAATGCTTTTAGAGAAGTGCATGCGAATCTCCTCTGGTGTGAGTTCAATATCAGTCAGTGTACGTTGGTCAGAGGGATGGCCGTTGCGCGTCATGTTTTTCGACAGGATTTTTTCGTTGTGGAATACTGAAGTGAAGTAACGGTTGAAGAGGTCTGCTATGGTGTGTGGGCGAGATGCAGTGGATCTACCATGCTGGCTAGAGGAATTTGCCATGGAGATTGTCTGAGGCAAGTTGCTTTTTTTGGAGGAGAGTTTGAAGACAGACCAAAAGCGTTTTGGGTTGCATTTTAGATTGGCTGATAGCGAATTGAAGAAGTTGTCTCGCGCAGCGGAGATCATGCATTTAACTGTAGCTCGTAGTTCTTTATACTTTATTTTCAAGTTGTCATTAGGACAGTGTTTTAGCTTTTTACGTATCGTTTCTTTTTTATGAATAGTACGTATAATTTCACCGGTCATCCATGGAGACCCGCTTTTTCTCGAGCGTTTAGTTGGTACGAAATGAGAAACTATAGACATAATCGTATTTTCCCATCTTATCCAGTTTTCATCGATGCCTGAAGACGGGCGTTGAGAGCGCACATATCTTGTTCTTGAATAGCCGAACGAAGTCCGTTGAAATCTGCATGCCGATAGTCATAGATATATCCACGGGTGGTAGCGGGAGGTTTCACTTTGGTTTGAATGTCAAACAGGACGATGGCGTGATCTGTGACGATGCCGGCTTCACTTGGCAAGAGTGTCTCGCGGATTTCCACGCGATCTGGCGTGCTTGTGATGACGAGATCAAGCACGTTAGTGCAACGAGTCGGAGTCGTCAGCTGCGTTAAAAAAAAAGTTATTTAAAATTTCTATAAATCCGACTTCTTCAGTCCCAACTGTATTTTCTACGGATTTCCAATTGATGTTCAGAAGATTAAAATCACCACCAATTACTACTTTCTCGTATTCATCACAGGCTTTTTCAAGAAAATTATTAAATTCATTACTCCAAGCAAAGTCTGAATTAGGGGGTCTGTAACACGAGCAGAGAAGGATCGTGCTATTGCAGAAAGTTGTAACTACACAAGACACAAGTTCTAGGTTCGTAGTTGACATATAGACGTTTCTGATTGATTTAAATTGAGCTGTTCTTACCGCTAGTAGCACACCGCCACCACGAGATGTTTGTCTGTCCTTTCGAAATATAGTAAAGTCCGAAGTTGGTAGAATTTCCATGCTTTTGATGTCAGAATTAAGCCAGGTTTCCATTACAAATGTTATTTGAATGTTCTCCGTATAGACAAGGCTTTGAAAGCGGGCGAAATTAGTGGTAAGTTTATCAGTGTCCATGCGGTGAACGCTCTTTAGGCTTCTAGCGTTAAGCAATGCACAATTGATGTCTGAATTGGTTTTGGTCGGTGTGCTGAATCCATGTAGGTTTGGAAGAAGTAGTACTGTTTGTAAAGTTAGGCCCAGGATTTGTTTCCACATCTCCGGACAGACATAATAGGGCGAATGGTAAACTGGCGTAGAAGAAAAGTCTGAATCCCAGCTTTAGGTTGGCGAATTTCGTTAGCGGCCGTAGTTTAACCGTTACTCGGCGAGCGCGACCGTTAAAACCGTTAAACAATTTAACCACCAATACAATTCCGTTACCCACGTAAAGAAGCTTGGCTTTGGAAAACACACTTTCATCACATCTTATTGGATGGTACAATCCGTAAAACGACTCCAAAACATACAGAAAAAGAAGCAACTTTCGGGAGCTCAAAATAACTCCACTAATCGGCCATGATGGCTTATCAGTTCTGGTAAGACACAAAGTCTCATGGATTTAAATATGAACTGTACATGAACAAGCAGAACTTATTTTCATTAATTGCCAGCTAGCCCAGGTAGGTGAGCCAAACCTGTCAATCGGAGCATTTAGAAGAGCGACGTTTGATTTGGCATCGCTCCAGTGTCGCATAATGCGACAGGTCCTGCCGCTCTGAGCTCTGCCGCAGTTAATCCATTCTGCTGCACTTAATTGAATCAAACGTCGCTCTTCTGTAGTACTTAATACATCTATTTGATTCGGCGCATGAGAAGAGCGACGTTTGACCTAGGCCTTACTGTATGTGACACTGACTATTACTACATGTAGTGAGTCACTAACTGATATATACTTGTGAAAGACTAAATAATAACATGGCTTTTGGGGAACTATATTTTAGGAGAAGGAAAGTAATTATGTGGGAGGAAAGTGAATTAAATTAAAATGTGATTATATTATCATTTCTTCCCTGGGTTATATTGGTTTAAAAAAAACACTTGGGGCAGAATTAATAAGGTCCATATACATGTACAGTATCTTGATTTTCTGTATAAACAATCAGACATGTTTTCCTGACCCACTTGTTTTTAGAGGTAAGAAACTGTATGCACGAACATACCAACAGTTGTTTCTTGAAACAGTTTTTAAATAGACTTATTAACTTGAGGTAAAATAGTCGTCAATGACAACATAATGAATTCATTTAAAAATGAACAAAACTATTGAACAAAAATATCAAATATACCCTCGAGTGTATAAACAAAGCAATAAAAAAGTATTGAAGTGTCAAATTAGAAACGCATTACTATTCAGCGACATGATGAGACAGCAATGTTTATAATATCTGATCCTCGAGCGACGAGCAGTCAGCTTGACCAGAAAATCAGATGTAAATTAGTGAATAGCGGCAAATCAGGCGAAATAATAAACGTCGAAGTACTGCTAGGTTACAAAACAAATATAAATAAATTCATGTGCGTCCCAAACCAAAGTGTTTAATACACCACAAACTTCGAAGCACTATTTTTCAAATCATGTTCACTCCTCGAAGGTTCATAATGAAGTGAAGCATTTCCGGTGCGAAATTGATATTTTCAAGCGCAATGCATTGTGGGAAGACCTTCGTACCTCCTCTGGCTTTGGCAGGGAGTGCAATGCAAATTATTGGTCGCTGTAGAAGAGATCTGCGATATGCTTGAACGCAGATACTTGCCATCGTTCCACATATATCGGCTGCATGAACCAGAAGCAGAGTTGTACATGCAGTTACGTGCAGTCTTCATCAAATGTGGGGAATCTGCAAAATCTGATGAAGCGTGACATTGCAAAAATATTGCATGTCTTATGTACAACCTCGCACTTCAGGTCAGCAGCCAGCTTGGAATGCAGACGAAATAACTTGCGGTTTGGTGAGGCCCCATCATTCACAGCAGCACAGACCCAAAGATTTAGCACAAGCTCCACAACTGAAACAACTTTCCAGAAAATTGGCATTATCTGGAAAGAAGTGACATTTTCTGTAAAAAAAATATGCAATGACATGTTTAACATCAGTGCATAATCCCCTTACAAGAAATGCCACAGCATGAGAAGCCATAGCATCTTCTTCCTCCAGGTTGGCAAAGTTAGTCATTGGATTTCCAAGATCAACAAAGCCAACCAATTCTCCAGAAAACTTGTCAAAAACAAGATTTGACTGGATCTTCAACAGTCAACATTCTCCTGGTTTATGCCAGCTTTTGGTTTAAAGTAGTTCTTGTAATCACGAAGAACCCTTTCACTTGGGAGGATTTAAGCACCACTATCCCGTAGCTCTCTGTATGCAGATGGTAACTTGCCATGCAGTGATAATGCAAACCTGATAATTTGGGGATGATATCTCCTTCCCATCTTCTTTGCTTGTAAAAGCATCATCTGTTGCTCCCAAAAGAACTTCATGTGTGGAGTGGCCTCAAGATTCGGCCCTCCCATTATCCTAAGAAGGTCCTTCTCCAAAGACTTACTGACATCCACTGCATCCTTTGCAATCCTTGCTTCTAGCTCCTGGATTTTGTCCTCTAACTGCTTGCACTGGAGCCTTGTCGATTTAACAGTTGCACGCAACTTTTCTGCTCCAGAAGCAGCGAGAGCTGCTTCCTCCTTAGCTGGTGCTAGAGTTCTCTAGAACGACTTGACAATCGGCAGAACGGTACAAAACGGATGTTTCAAATTGAGTTTTGCTCAACAATTTAGGTACAGAATGGCGAACAACTGTTCCTGAAAGATGTTCTGTGATATCTGTGTCTGGGACGATAGCTACATATTTTATGTCATCGTCGTCTGGCAATCCTTCGCAAAGGCAGGAGTTTTCCACTAAAGTGAGCAATTCCTGGATTTCTTCACCTCTAACAGAACGCTTTTTCAAAAGATAGATGGCGTGGTTATTGGGGATAGGCCAGTGAAAAACATAAATGGAAAATTCTAATGCAGTATTAATGGTAACTGTGTATCTTGCAATACTGTGAACGCCATCGTACAGTTCGATTTTAACTTTTTAACTTCTGTATCAGAATCTTTACAGTTATCTTTAACTGCCTTCCAAGGAAGTATAGCTTCTTCGTCAAGCTGATTGGCGATCGTGGTTACTGACAAAGAATCTGAGGAGGTTGATGGCATATCTTCGAGGAAATGGCATATCTTCGAGGGAATCGAGGCTGGTTCTTACCAGAGTTCGGCGTTCGACTTTTCTAGGAACATCGTGGCTCTTCGTTGGTAGATTCTCCGTCGGAATGCTCCCAGTTGCCAAAACGTTTCGTTTGGGATTTAAACTGGATACTGCATTATTCATAAAGAGCCCTTTGTTCTCTGAGACCCTTGTTGAGCCGTGACGAGTTGAACAACAAGTGCAAAGGCAAATTTAAGTTAATATTGTCAGCACAAATACTTGTTAAAATGCAATCTGGTTTGAAATGAAGCTCACAAATATAAGTATTGCTCTCGTCTATACGTTGCTTCAAATCCGATGTCATCTCTCTTGTTCGAAGTAATAAACGAAGCCATTCTTCTCGAGCTTTCTTCTTCGACGTCGATGTCACTTCAAAATCATCTGCGCGAACAATCGGAATTTTAAAAAGCGAAAGCCCGTGCTTTCTGCTGGTCAAACAACCAAAAAACGCGCAATTTTGGCCAGGCATATAGTTGCCAAAATTCGCATTTGAAAATACAATTACGACACAGAATGTTTAGGCTAGAATCGAAGGTTTTCCAACAGAGGTTCTACGTCAACACTAGTAGGTTTCAGAATCGATGCAGCTACCGCATCACGTGACACGAAATATGAGTGAATAATAGCATATTTTGTCACGTGGTACGGCTAGCCTAACCAGTCTCCCTTCCATTAACCATGGTTCTAGTATAATGTGAGTTCAAGTAATTTGAGTTCGAGTGATGTGATTTCGAATAATTCTGTATATACAAGTAATGTGAGTTTGAGTAATTAGATTCGAGTATTTGGAGTTTGAGTAATTTGGGTTTAAAATTCGAGTAATTTGAATTCGAACAATATGATTGGATTGGCAATGAGAATGCCGTGGGTCTCGCAAAACAAACTGTGATATTACTAATACGAAAGGTAAGGCGAAGTCTTCAATATTTATGTTTGAAAAGCAGGGCGAGTTTGATTCCTAACGATCGAGCTCCTGTGTAGCTAAAGCGTTTCTACGAAAGCTTTAGACCCCCTTTCGATGTGTGCAACCTTTCAAACTATTTTGAAAGGCAATCGATTTGGCGAATTTAAAGTTTTCTTGTATGTAAATATTAGGCATATGTTCGCCATCTTGACGTTCAAATTTCGCGCCGACGCAATACGCATGTCCGATGGATTCGAGTAATTTGAGTTCGACTAATTCGATGCGCGACTAATTCGAGTTCGAGTATTGTGATTGGATTGGATTCGAGTAATTTGACTTCGTGTAATTCGAATTGGAGTAATTCGAGTTCGAGCATTGTGAGATTGTATCGATCTCTTGTATTTGTATCTCTAGTGGCCGTACCAGAAGCTCTGCTTGTAATTTAAATCTTCGTCCAGTTCACCGTCTTCGTACATCAACTTTGGAATAATTTACCACTTGTAATTCGTCAGTCAGCTACTTTCGCCTCCTTTAAAACTCAATTGTATAAACTCTATCATCATACCAAACTATTTTGCCCAATTTGTCAGATTTGCTAATCGGCGCGCCTTCTGTGTGATCGGTCAGCGTAAAATCCAATTATCACCAATAAACACCAATATGATAACCCGCATGGCGGCCGCAAAGCGTGCCAGGCCAAACATTTTGTATTGTTAAACAAAGGAGAAGCTCTACCAGGAATATTCTTACAAAGTGAAGAAAGAAAGAAACTGAAGCAGATCCGAATTAGCTTTACGGGATTGAGGTATGTACAGTCACTTCTGTTTTAAATACTGTATATTTTAGACTATATCATGATAATCACGAATATATCTGTGAAGGTCTGAGGGACAGACGGTCAGTATTGAAGTCATTATTAAAACTTATGCGTCAACGTGTTTCTTGCCACTTTATGCATGCACTTCTCACTTCTAACTCCCACATAAAAAGTCAGGTAATTGTTAAATCTATCAATATTAACAATAATCTTCCACCGACTTCCGAATATTGACATTTCATACAGTTAAACAAAAATTATTACAACATCCTACTACAAGGGAAAATCTTAAAATATCTTTTATTTCTCTGTGAAACATTTTCAAAGTCATAAGTGCACGTAATATATTCATAATATACTGAACGATTGCAACCAGCTTACTGCTGTGACTGTGAATTGAGTGTTATTTAATAGTTTATTAGTATTAGTATCAGTACAGTAATATATACATAATTATTACCATTCAAGTCACAGTAGCAAGCTGGTTGATCACTAAAATAAAATAGTCTAGTAAAATTCCACCAATGACAACACATTTAAAATTGCTGCTCAATTTCTCTTTAAAACAGATAACTGTTCGTGACCTGGAGAACAACAAAGTTAAATTCCACTATGTTGGATATTCAGAGGAATTTGATGAATGGCAAACTGCACATATTTGTTGAGTCACAGCGACATATTTGTTGAGTCACAGCGACATATTTGTTGAGTCTTTGCCTGAAAGATCACCTGTTTTTGTTTTAACATTTGTAAGAGGAGATGGCACTTTGTATATTTACAGTCATGGTAGTTGGAAAGCGAAAAAATAAGAGACCCGTCAAAATAATTTGGTAGCCACAAACTAAACTAACATTTATTTAAACTGGATAACCCTATCTGTTATACTAAACTATTCTCCCTGGAGGTCCAGGAAGGACCATCCCTCATTGGTCCAGTAGCAGTGCATGTTACTACAGGAGGAAGCAGGAGTGTCCAGAGGAAAACTGTAGTGTTTTGTGGAGTCAAACTGGAAGCACTCTTCTCGCATGCCTTAGTTTATATAGTATAGACAAAACTATTAAATAAAATACAACATAATAGACTCAGTCATTACTTGTACTATACTGTAAGTTGAATTACACAGTTACATAAACAACAATAAAAAACATAAGCTGTTTGTAAATCAACTAGTTTATCCCCAAGTCCGGGCGGAGGGCCGAAGGCCCGGACCCCGGGTGAGGGTGCTAATCTCGACGTGCGTAGAGTCCACTTACACGCGAAATTACACGCGAAGGGGAAAGAAATTCTGCAAGATGTTTATATGTATGTATATATATATATATATATATATATATATATATATATATATATATATATATACATCAACTTTCGCGGCTCAAGCTAGCGAAACAAAATCTTTGTCAGAAAAATTGGTTTACAAATGACCGATAACGGAAAGCTAAGAAGAGATGTTGCAGTGGGATGAACCAAACAATATTAAACACGACTAGAAACCATTGAAAAAGCATGAAAAATTGCTATAAAGATCGGAAAAGATGCCGCCAAATGTGACTGAAAAAAACAAAAAAATGTTTCTTCGTGTGTCTGTTCAAAGTCAGCAAAATAACTTATGCACTGATATATCTTGGCTCGAGAGAGAACAGTGAATTGAAAGGAACATCAACACAAACAGCTTTTCACATTTTGAAGAGAATTGATTGCTTTTTGCAATTAAAGCCTGGTTTCCATATAGGCGTAAGAGCCGGCGGCATGGCTGCGGTCCAATGATGGCTGATGGTCCAATCATAGACAGTGTTGAATTAGCCAGCAATAAAAAGCTGTATGTAATTGGACCGTTGCCCCTTGCCGCAGCCATACCGCCGGCTCTTACGGCTATATGGAAACCAGGCTTAAGAACCGAACGAGAAAACCACGGAAACCAAATGCCGTAGCCCGTATGGCAGTGTTTGCAGCATCTGAGAAGAGCCAAACGAAAATTTATCGGTAAGCAGTGATTCGTATTTAACTTACCAGCTTTCTTTAGCTGATTAGAATCGGTATATATCCAAAACCTTCTCAGTATTAAACTCAGTTAAAACAGCAAAAATCTTGTCAAATAATATACATTTTCTCAGGCGTTTTTTCCATGGTTCGAGTGAAACTTTGCATTATAGTTCTTCCCTGGTTAGTTTTTCCTCTCTTATACCTATAGTTTTCATGCTGTTACCTACGTTTTTTTCTGTTCTGATGTTTTTCTTTGAGGTTCAACATTTTATTTGGAACATGAGGAATCATATTCAAACAGTTTAATAGGCACCTTGATATAAGCGTCTGTAATTACTGTTTGTATTAACCGTGGTTTTTTTTATCAGTTTCTGGTGCTATTTATAGGTCGTGACAAGTTTTTCCTCAGCCACTGCTTTATTATTTTGGAACTAAAACATTGATTTGGAAATTGGTCAATAATAGAAAAACTACATTCATAAAAGTGATAAAACAGGATGTAAAAGAGACCAGGAGGGCAGGGGTTTATATTTGTATAGAAAAACAGTTTAATCGGGGGAGTGGGTTATTTATGTATATTTAACGTATAAAAGCGGGCGAGGGGTTGTTGCGTTTATGTATTTCTAGTACTATTATTTTAGTTTAACTAGTTTAAAGCATACTGGTTTATTTGCAAATTGAAATGGGGTTCAAAACATACACCGTCCCCATTCCCGCTATTTACTCTATTCTGCGATTACCGTACCATCAAATTCATCATCTATAGCTACAGATAATTTTATAGCAAGTAATAAAATAAGTAATACTTGTAAATAAACATTAGCAGAAGTCGCACTGCTCCCTCAATCTCTAATATATTCTTTTAATCTCTAAAACAGTATAGTCTTTTCGAGCAAGAATCTATTTTTTAAAAATGCGCGGGATCTGCCACCACTAACTAAATTTATAATAAATAATGCACAAATAGCGTTAGAAGTTAACACGAAGAAAAACTAGCTAGATTTCTTAAACAAACACAAATCAGCCACACTATTAAACACAGAAAAGTATACTTATCTTTGAGGTTTGTCCCGTTCAGTGATCCAGATGAAGATGACGTCAATCTCCGCCTTGCCTTTTAACTACGTTATGTTCAGATCCAAAGTGACATGGACGTTTTTCGGTCAAATAAAACAAAAGTTATATCATTCTATTCGCGAAATATCGAACTACTCAATGCCGAAGGACCAAAATCGATTGCGCCCTTTGAATACTTTCATTATCCGTCTATTTTTGATTTCGGGGGTAGGGGGCTGAGTTCAGCGTCAGGTGCGGATAATGCCGCATTCTTTATAGTAGTAAATAGCGGACCATTATGTGTATTGTCTTGAATTTATTGATTTATGTACGGGGTTTGCCTAGATGTGACCTCGTGTCCGTTCGCTAGCCGCTTATCAAACTCATCTTTTACTGTTTGTAATGTATTGTGATCTGTTGTTGTTATTGTAGTACTGTATTACTTAGTGAGTTTGATTAAAGCTTCTATTATTATTATTATAGATTGAGTAATTTGAATTCCAATAGTTTGAGTTCAAATAATTTGAATTCGAGTGATGTGCTGATTAAATTTCAAGTAATTTGATTCGGGAAATTGGATTCGTATAATTCGAGTTTTAAGTTGAAGATTAAGTGAAAGATAAACGTGACACTTTCTGACTAGAGATATTATTAAAATTAATATTTGTGGGTTAACATCATGTTTTATTTAAAAATCTATATATTTTTATTTATTTATTTATTTTTTGTCTTTACAGAAATTATGTTAAAATTACGAATTTCAGATAAATGTATTTTTAC
Organism: Paragorgia papillata; assembly: GCA_035771165.1. NCBI lineage: Eukaryota > Metazoa > Cnidaria > Anthozoa > Scleralcyonacea > Coralliidae > Paragorgia > Paragorgia papillata. Next base: position 289,245 of record JAWNZC010000011.1, on the reverse strand, counting down.
CAAATTCTCAGTATAGCATTGTTTACAAATACTAAGATTTTTTGATTTGTTATCAATTATATAGATAATATACCTTTTCCAGAAGAAATAATACATGCTAAGAAATCAAAAGCTCCAGAGTACACCGAAGATAAGAAGCAAAAAGTTGATGATTGGGGAATTATCTTTAAAAAAGAAAAGGAATGTAAATTTGAAGTTCCAGAGGAACTCAGTCCATTAGAAACATATAAATTCCTAAGGGGGAAAAAAATGCCAAGTGAACTGGACGAAACTCAACTGCTAGCCATTCAAAACGTTTTGGAAAGGAGAGTTGCCTTAATTCAGGTGATGCCCTTGTTTGAGCACTGCCCAGAAATCTTGGACATAAAGGTTGCTATTTTGTGGCCTCATTAATTTATTATAAGTAAATCATGGCATTGAGGGTTATTAGTGATTGAATGCTCCGAGGGTTTGTGGAATGCCCTCGGGACTTTTACAAACCCTCCGTCAGCTTTAGAGGACATAACCCAAAATGTCATGCATTTGCTTTGTAATTACATGGTCACCAAGAAAATAAACGAAACAATGGACACATGCGCAAAGACAAATTATTACCCCAAACGTTTGGAGGCTAGAACAAGATTAAATATAGAAGATGAATTCAGCTTGCAACAATCTTTACAAGGTTGTTCAGACCACATTCCAGAAGAGAGAATCTGCTTTTCTGTGTTTACATCACCCTTTGTTTAGCAGTATGCCAATCTTCTAGCATCACCCTGATGATTATTACGAGAGGCGATTTCCTCATTAATAGTAACGAGGGAAGTCTAATTGTCCCTCATGAATACTGGATGAAGTACGTTTGGAACTAAACGACCATCATCCAGTATTGATGAAGAAAATATGACATTAATCGTCCCCTTGAAATGAAAGGGTTTCGAGGTGAACATGTAATTATTTAACTTAAATAAGCTGCCAATAGATGACTTCCACTGGTTGAAAATTGAATAGTCTGACGCTTATGTCAAGAATGTCATGGTATAAACTTGGAACTTGCCGAATTTGCTGCTAGTTAAGAACAATGATGTCAAATTTTCATAATCTTGCAAACTAAACTGAACGAATCATCGACCTGGACGATTAGTACTCAAGCCGAAGATCGAGTCCCGTTCTGTACGGAAAATTTTTTCATCAGATTTTTTCCTTCTGAATTTTGTTATTAAACGAATCTACAAATGACAGTTATTTCATGTTTTTGATTTCTGGGAGGTACGCTGCTGTACAGATATTAGTAAAGTACTAAACGACCGTGGTTTTTCCTTAAAAAACAGGGACCTCCGGGTACTGGAAAATCGTTTCTGGGTACAAAGATTGTACGGCTAATGCTTTCCATGGAAATCCAGAAGCGTTATAATGGTCCAATTTTGGTAAGTATATATAGCAAATTTTAGCATGAAAAACCTCGACTATATAGTCAATATATAGTACTGAACAAATTTTTTTCTTAATTTTTATCGGTCAATGAATTGTTTTTGTACGTATTATACTAAAGCAGTTTTTACCTTTATTTTTTTTTGTCAATAATTAAATAATTATTATATTTATGATTATCTCTATTTTCTTCCTTACCTTTCTCCTTCTCTTTTTTGCCATCTGTTCTTCATTAGTATCCCGGGAATCATCGTCGTCATCATCATTATCATCATCAACATTATTACCATCATCATCACTACCATCATCAATCATAATCAATCATCAATTATTATCAATCATCAATCGTCGACTATTATCATTATCATCATCATCATCACCATTGGGCAATTATTATCATCATCATTGGTCAATTATCAAGATCATTATCATCATCATCATTATTAGTATCATCTTCAAAAACTCATTAATAATTCATGAGGAAAATTCAAAAGAAATTAATGATTAATCAGTGTCTTTATATGTGATAAAGATACCTCCTGATTTACATAAACTTTAGCTTTGATTTTCTCGGCGTAGACAAGGTTATTTTTTAAACTTACTACGGCAATGAATTTACCAGGTGGTTCGTTTTTGAAGCCGTTCAATAAATTCGCAGTTCGTGTTTTATCAGATATAAAAAGACTCGGCTTCGCCTCGTGTCTTTATATCTGATAAAACACTCCTGCTCGTTTATAAACAGTACATCAATCATCATTAATTGTCATTATCATCATCATCATCAATCATCATCAATCATGAAACAGCAATTATCATCATCATCATCATCATTATTATAATAATAATAATGGAAACTTTATTGATAACTAAGCTACTTAAAAACTTAAAAGTTCAGTAAGTCAGGATTCGTCCATTCCTTATTTCTGCAGCAAAAAATATAATAGGTTGTTCTGATGGCAATCTCTATATCATTTTTCTGACACAATAATTTTGATGCTTCACATAAACTCCTACATCGTTTAACATTGCTATAAAGGAGGTACACTCTTTTGCGAAAGCACCGAGTGAACTAATCGAGAGATTGACAAATTTAACAGTGCTAAAGTGTTCACTTTGTTGTCTAACTATTTCTGCATATTTGGCTTTTTTGCGCTCTACGTTGTTTTGAAGGTTGGATTCGAATCCCACGGTAAGTTCGACTATATATAGACATCCCTTTGAAGTAGATAGGAGTAAATCTGGACGATATTTGTCACCAGTTATTATTGAGGGGCTTTTGAATTCAGGAAGATCAACAAAAAGGTTGGAGCAATTGGCAGTTTGTAGGGTCTTGGCAAGAAAGTTCAGAATAGAGTCGTGTCTCCACGAAAAACGTTCAAGGTATGATTGACATCCGGCAACCACGTGTAGGAGAGTTTCTGGGCGTAAGCAAAAGGAACAGTCAGAACTTGATGATATACCCCATCTGGAAAGGTTTTTGCGGGTAGGAAGAGGTTATTGATATAACGCATAGTAAAATTATGGATGTTTTTTGGTGGTTTAAATTGAGAAGCAGACCAGAATTTGTTTAACTTTGGTAAAGAGAATTTCGTAACATTAGAGAAAAATGAGCCTTGACAGGTCAAGTGGTTTTGAAGTTTATCCTCTTGTCCAGAACGGAAATCTTTGATAACTTCCTTGGTAGAGTTGTAAATATCATACTGAATGTTAGTGCTGTTATTAGTTGATTTCCAAAGCTCTTTTATTGATTCATTGGGAGATGTTTTTAAGGCATTTCGAAGAACTGTTTGACACTGAGTGAATTTGATAGATGGTGGGAAAATACTTAGACCAAATTTGTTACGGGTTAGAAAGATGTTACTCAATGTTCCAGATACTGGTATTTCCAGCCATTTACGGATGTATTTGTTTACAACGGAATCAATATTTTCAGAGACCCAAGTTTTGGACAAGGTAGCAACAGTAAAATGCCAGGATATTTTAGATAAGACGTAGCGACTGTAAAGAAGAAGTTTATTTTTCGGATGTAGTGGTTTAAGGTCAATATCAGGTTTATTTTCTCTATTTGGCTTAATAACAAAGGAAAAGTTGACACTAGGGAGGTGCTTTTTAAAAAACCAAATGACTTTTCCTCAACTCTTAACATTACATCGAATGCCTTTAAAAACAACCCTGATTGGACACAGTATTTATACTGGCCAAGAGGATGGTCCGTTGCCTCAGGTTTACCGAAATTTGAACTTAATGAAGATTTTTTAATAAATTTAAATGTTATTCCTATTTTTGTTACCGAAAAGAAAAGGTTTACCGCACATTTTGAGGAGCTAAACACAGCCTATGTAAAGCCTGTTGTTGATGAGGACGCGGAGGAAAAGAAACCATATGCAAAAGAGGAATTTGACTACATAAACAACCCATATTTTACAGCAATAGCCGCCACTTATGTAATTACAAATTTGTGTGGAATTTCAGTAGAACATTTAACAAACAAAATTCCAAGAGCAAGCTCAAATATTATTACAAGTATTGTTCAGTTTCATTTCACATATCATTTAAGAAGGTTTTTAAGAGAACCCACAAAACTTAAAAAATATATGGTTGGTAACCATCTAAAGTTACTTCAACATTTTACACCAGTTAGGAAAATATGGAGAACACAATACAGTGATACAACCATGAAACTGGAGAAATTTAAGAGTCAGCAAAGACACCTTGGTTACATCATAAAAAACTTAAGGTATGTAAAAGATCATACCAATTATATTAATTACGGTGCAAACATAAAATATGAAAAATATATGGGAGGAAAACCAAAAAAAGATAATGACTTTTTACTTTTTATACCAAAAACATCTAAAGGAATAACTCCTTTAGGTCAGAAACTATTTCAACAATCCATAGAAAGTTATGTTTACTGTATTTTGGGGGCACAAGCAAGAACTAGATGGAGTATTATTGAACAAGGAGCAAAAAGCACACAAACACAAGATGTTTTTTTAAAGCTTGTAAAGGACACAGTAGCACAAGATGACACAACTACTGCCATTTCAAATATGCGAACAGCAATTAGTAACACCAACGTTATTTTAAATTTTGCTATTTCTCCAGGTTTAATTCTTATACCATCAGATATGAGAATCCTTATTAATCCTATTAGTGGTTATAACAACACACTGACACTAGCAACAGGTGAGATGACATTTGGTAACAATAAAAATATTAACAAAGTGGTTAATATTTCACAACAAGATAGGGTAAGTTCTCAACAAAGCGTAGCAAACCAACAAATGCCAGTAATTTTACAAAATTTTACAAACAAAGCTTCTTATAACCAAGATTCATCACTAATGTTACCATTAGTTTTCGGTGTTTCCCTCGCTGGTACTTTCCTCACGTTTAACAAGTTTTTCTAATACAAAAAAAGATGCATCTTTTTTTGGTAAGGTAATTGTATCAGCAAGATCATTCATATCAGAACAAAAAAGAATAAAGTGGATAACAACACTCATTTTTGGAAATGAGCCAACACTTCCTTCAAACTGGTTAAACCTTTTTTCTAAATATTCCATTATTGCGTTTCCAAATGGAATTTTAACATCTGGAAACATTTGTGCTACTGCTTTGTTGTAACGCTTCATTCTTGAAGAAACTTTTTTCTTTTTAGTCTTTTTCTTTTTTTCCCTGGAATAATTAAATTTAGGGGGAATTTCCTCAATAACCAATCCACAGTCCACACAAAAAAGAATTTCATTATCTTCTACTTTTCGCTTGTGATAACAATTATTATAATCATTCATTTTATTATTATTTACTATATTGCTTTAACTAGCTATATAACTAGCTATTGCATGTTTTTAAGCAAATTTATAATACAAAATAGCTAGCTGTATAACTAGCTGTATAACTAGCTGTATAACTAGCTATTGCATGTTTTTAAACAAATTATAGCAAAATTATAGCAAAAATAGCAAACTTAGTAAAATAACATAACTAATAAATGAGTGAAGAACAACAAACTATCACAAAATCTGAACCAAAGGAAAAAGTAAAAAATCCAAAAAGAGTTGCACAGGGTTATAGGCTAGCTGAAATGAGTAAAAACGCAAAAGCAAGGAAAAAAGAAGCTTCTCAACAACAACAAAAATATGAAGAAAGTGTATTACCTGGCTTATCAACATCTTTAACCATAGTTGGTGTTGTAACAGGTGTAATAGGAACCTATATAGCATGGCAGCAATACAAACAGGAAACAGATAACAACAAAGTAGTAAAAACTAACAAATCTCCAGCTGCTTCCCCAAAACCTTTACCAACAAAAGTAGTGTTTAACAATCTTGATAATGATGATATTTAACTTTTTTTAAAAAATTACATAGTAAAAAAATGCTATGTAATTTCCACTTTCGCTTTGCTCCGGTTTTTCAAGTTTTTACTTTTTTTTACTATAATAAATGAATAAGGATCGACAAACTAAGTTAAAACCAGGTTATAAACGCTTACAAAAAAGTGAAATAACTGGTGAACGAACAAGACATGTAACAACATTTAATCCAAACAATGCCAATCCTGGTGAAGAAATTTACATACAAATCCCAAAACTTAAACCTGGAACAACACTTGTTCCCGACAAAATGTTTTTGGTTTTTGACTTTAAAAATGCAAATACCAAATCATGGTTTAATAACAATCTTGCTAAACAGCTTCAAAAGCAACTAAAAGTAAAATTTGCAGGAGAAATTATATATGACAATGCGGGAGAAAGCCTACTTAGAACTTACGAAGATCTGTGGTTAAACAGCGATGTTCGTGCAAATATGCTGGAAGACGGTATCGCAACTGAAAACCAGCGTAAGGTTATTTCAAAATCTGACGATGCTTCATCTGATGCATATGCATCAGTTTATGGAACCAAGCAAAGAATCCAACTAGGAAAAATCCTTATGGATCACGGTCTATACGCTCCTTACAACATGTCAAACGACTTGCAATACATCATTACTCTTCCACAAGCTAGTGAAATTATGCTAGCACAAAGCAGTCAATCTGTGGATGGTTATAGTCTGGAAAACATGGAACTGGAATTTGAAACCATTACTAATCCCAGTCTTATGCAGGAAGTAGAAAGTGGATACAATGCAGGAAGATCTCTCAGTTTTGAACATGTTACTCTTTTGAAAACAATGGAGTGGAACAAGTCAACAACTTTAGTTAACGAAACCATTAATCTTCCTCGAAAAAGCATGAAAGCCGTTGTAATGTTCTTTACAAAGAAAACTCGCGGAGGAAGTGAAGAGTTTGTTTTCCCAAACATTGAAAATGTAAAGGTAACTATTGAAGGCATTCCCAATAGTGTTTACTCACAGGGAATAGTCAAAAGAAGGTTATTTGAAGAGGCAGAAAGACTTTTCAAACAAGATACCAGTGCTGTTACCGCAAGCAGTTTTTTTACAGGTAACAAGTTTGCCTTGGTGGTTGATCTTAGAGCTATTGATGACAATGAACTATACGGTCATGGTACAAAACTTTTATCAACACAATCTGGAATCATGCTGGAAATCACAAAGAAAGCAACAACAACCAATCTTAACTGTCATATCTTCATTCTTTCAGATGGAGTTCTAAAGGTACAAGCAGGTGAATTCCGTGGAGTTGCTTACTAAACGTGAATGTCGTAAATAAATGAACCCCTTCAATATGATAATAGTTGGAATGACGGGATGTGGAAAAACACATTACCTTCTTGAAATGTTAGAAGAAAAACATGAAAAACAGTTTGAAAACATTTTTTTAATTTGTCCAACTTTTGAGTGGAACAAAACCTATCTAAACTGGAAACATTTAAATGATCCAAATTTTTTTGTTATTCCTTGTAATCAGGATCAAACAGAGGAACTTTTAAAATTTGTTGTAAACTTTTGTAAAGGAAGTCCATCACTAATTATACTTGATGATTGTGCATCAGGACAGTCAGTAAAAAACCGAACCAGTGAGTTAGTAAAACTTGGGTTTGGAGCAAGACATATGCATATTAGTACAATAGTAATTACACAACAACTTACAAGTATTGCAAAACCATTTCGAGAAAATATATCCAAGCTAGTGTCTTTTTACAATCCAAACAGAAAAGATATGCAGGTTATTTTAGATGACTATCTCGACATTAGCAAGGAGCAAGAAAAAAAAATTAAAGAAACATTAAAACAAAAAAAATATAGTCGTCTTGAAATTAACCTAATACATCCATACAATCATGAAATAGTAACAAGTTAAATTTGAACAGCCATGTAAAATCATATGTTAAAAAACATATGATTTTTTTAAAATAAATGAGTCTTTTAAGAATTTTCATGGAAAAAAACAATGAAAAAGAAACCATCGTTAAATTTAATGAACCCTTAGTTATCAAAAACAACACAATGACTGTAAAGTGTGCAAGTGTGTTTTGGGATTTTAATAACGTACCAAATTTTGTTAACGCTCTTCACGGTGTAACCAAAGTAAGATTTGAAGCTGGATATTGGACAGCCAATATGATCATTGAAAAACTTAAGGAAGATAACATAAAAGCCAAGTTACTCCACCATTCATCAAAAATCCAAATTTCACCAACAGATAACCTTTCCATGTTGGATCTAGCTCCGTTGCTAGGTTTTTCCAAGGAAAAAGAAAGAATACCAAAAGGAAGAACCATAGTTTCAGATTTTCCTGTTAATGTTAACCTTGGTTTAAAATATATTAACATTAAGTGCAATGCTGTTAACAAAAACGAAACATCATTTCAAGGTCAGCGGGATGGTTCCATCGCAATTCTTCCAATCACAACAACGCAATCCCTGAAGGGAACCGTTTCACACTATGATAATATTAATAGTGAAACCAAACTTAACAACGGCATTTATAGTGAACTAAAGTTTACAACAAGTCATGAGATTGGTGAAATACTATTGGAAATAGTGATAAAATAAAATAATGGCATTAAATTATGGTTTTGAAAAAACAAATGTATTAAGTAGTGAAAAAACATTACAATATACATTAAGATATCCAAAAACTGTTCTAAACATTGCAACCTATGCAACAAGACCAAATTCTCTTGGTTACAAATATATTTCAGCAAATGGATTAACCACAAAATCAACAATTACCCTTTTAACCCACTCCTTTTCCACTTCAACAGGAAATAACATAAATAGTGGTGTTATCACATACTCATTTGAACTTTTAGATAACAAAGGAAACTTTTCATATTTCCTTATTGACGAAGTATATATTAGAAATTTCAAATTACCAAAAGCCGGAAGCAAATACAATATACTTTCTTTAAACAAAACCTATTCATTCTCAAAAATATTAAAAACAAATGACTTATCAAAATACGCTATGTTTTCTGTATTCATTACACAAAAATCAGGAACACTATCCAACGATACATCCGAACTAGAACTTTTTATAACTTTTTAAAAAAATAACACTAATAAATGGGTGATACTAAAAATGAAGTAATTCAAGATTTATACAATGCCGCGTTAGTTACCGCAGGAGCCGTAACCGTAAGTATGGTTTCCAAGCGTTTAGCTGGTCAGCCTTTAGCTGCACCAGCCAGTTTAAAGGAGGCTGCAAAACTAGCTGTTGCTGTTGCAGCAGGAAGTTTTTTAGTTAAAAAAGGTCAATCCGCCGGGTACATACCCAAAAACTTAAAAACATAAAGCATACTTAATAAAACATGGTATCAGTGATTGGAGGAGGAGTATTTAACGCGCTTGCTTTTGCAGGAGCTGGCTACCTATTCTCAACATTCAACAAAGATGATTTTCAAGAAGAAACCAAAAGACATGACCTTGCAACGGAAAAACTACAAAAAGACAAAGAAGACTTTGAAGAAAAAGAAGCAGTTAGAAAAGCTAGAGAAAAAGAACTACAAGAAGAACTTTACAATGCAAAAGGAGACATAAAAGAAACAAACAAAGCACTTGTAGAGCTTAACAGAATCCGAAATGAACAAAATATTTCACCGCCAAAACTGGAAGACTATTACCAACCATCAGATGAGATGAAAAAATATCAAATCATGGCAATGGGAATAATCGGTGGAATTGGTGGCTTGTTATTACACAAATTATTATAAAAACAGTTTTAATTCCTATTTTTTTAAATAGGAATTCATAATTAAATTAAAGTTCACTAACAATGTTAACGCTTTTTGGTAAAGCATTCTCAACACCATTTAACCATTCCGTTAACTCTAAGGGTTCATCTTCTTCATCACTTTTTACACTGAACAAAATACAATCCACTTACATTTTCAAATACAACACAATCCCCAAACTCTTCAATCATTTCATTGTATGTTTCAAACCAAAACACTTGTCCATCACGTTCCACAACCTGGTATCCGTTACCATCTTCGTATTGCCAATACTCGTTATAGTCTTCATCATACACCTCACATTTAAAATCATTCATTTGCCTTTCAAATTCTTCTATTTCATTTTCATATTCCTCATAGTCTTTATCATATTCAGATTCATAGTCTTCATCATCTTCATATTTATCTATTTCACCAAAATGTGTAGTCCAAATCATTTCAAATCTTATATTCCTTTCTTCTTTTTGAAATTTTTTGTAATCTTTTAAAGCTTTTCCACCTCTGTATGGTACAGTGTAGGATCCGTCTCCATTTTGTATTATTGTTTTCCTTTTAAATTTTATAAAAATGTCATCAAACGTTTTAACACAATGTTTTGTGTTGCTTTTTTCATGATATACACTAAACCATTTAAGCATTTCATTTAAAACTGTTTTAAACATTGGGGTTAGTGCAATGGAAAGTGCACCACTTTTTGGATGATGCTGAACTGCTTCAATAAACACGTAAATCTTTTCAAGTTGACCAAATGGAAAGTTAAATCCTTCGCAAATTTTGTTTTTAAAGATTTCAAAAGTTGGTATTTCATTTTGAAAAAGTAAATCTTGAAATTTGTAAACCAGTTTAGTTAACTTTGAATTAATCATTCTCCCTTTTATTATAGTTTTTTAAAAAGTTCTATAAATCAATTTCTAAGATTTTTTCTTAGAAATTTTGTTGCTTTTTAAAAGGTAATCCCAGTATTCATGACAATAAAATTCATTAAAATTTTCTTGATCCATTTTACCATACATCACCCAAAGTCTATATCCTTTGTTGCTTCCTTCTGAAAGTTTGTAAATAAGTTTTCCAATGTCAAACCAGGTTTTACTTCTAAATACACATGTTGTTGCAAACTTAAAGTTGTTATTAACCAACATATTTCTTTTATTATAATTTACCTTGTTTTATAAGTGAGATAGCTAAATCATGACATCCCTCATTACTTAATTCATTTAAACGTTTTCTTTTTGCAATAATTAGTTCTATTTTTTTTCTTTCCTCCACACTTGTCTTAAAATACCTAGGTGTAAAACCAGAATTGTCATATGATTTTAAGTAACTTGTTGTTTCCTCCAACCAAAGCAAATCATTGTTAACATATGGTTTTATGTTTGTTGCTCTTGGATGTCTTTTTTCTTTTTCATCATGGTTGTGCCAGCTAATAATACTATTGATATCACAACAAAACCTAAAAGCTTTGTTTTTCCATGATGAGGTAAAGTAATTTTTTAAATGTCTGTCTTTAATCCGTTTACAAATGTTAACTAATGCTTTTTCATCTTTTCCTTCCGACATTGTATATATTGCTGAACAAAGGTTGTTAAGAGTTGTTCTGTTTCTCATTCTTCGTATTGAAAGTTTTGGAATAATAATGTTAAACACAAAATTTCTTACATTTTCATCTTCCACTATTTGACGTTCACATGGGTTATAAGTGGTTCCACCATCTTCGTAAACCATTGGAACAAGTGATCTTATTGTGTAAAATTTAACGTTTTTTTTATATAATTCCCATTTTTTATCACAAACATTTTTATTATATTTTTCACATTGTTGTGAAAACTTATGCCAAATTTCGTATCCTTCTTTGCTTCCATTGGTGCAGTTGTGTATGGTACACCCAACTGTGTACCAAGATTCTGAGTAAATTTCCGCACGTTTAGGGGAAAGTTGGGAAATGTAAAAGTTTAACGTTTCATACATATCTCTTTTATTATAGTGTAATTTATTGCTTGTTAATTTTTTTAATTTCTCTGTTTATTGTTTTAATTAAGTTTCTGTTTTCAGTTAAGCTTAGTCCAAATACTGTTGTTCTTGGATTTTCTAATATTTTTTCTTTTGCCCTGTTCAACTTGTTAATACGTTCTAGTTTCTCCAAATGTTTTTTGTGTTCCACCGCTTTCTCCTCATCTTTAATTTTTTGCCTTGCTGCGTCCTCCTCATCTCTAATCTTTTTTCGCTCTGCTGCTGCCTCCTCATCTCGCATTTTTAGAATTTCACTTAATTTGTATTTATACACCCATAATTCAATCAAACCTTTTTTAAGTTGTAATTTTAGCGTTTCCCTTTTTTTTGCATCAACTCTTTTTGTTTTTCTTTTTCTAAATGGTTTTTGTATTTTTTTTCTGAAAGAAATGTTGGAACAAGTTGCAAAACAGGCACCAACCTCACCTTCTCTCCTGCGTCTTTGTCATATTTGGTAAGAATATATCTTGATGGGAAAGCTTGGTAGTTTTGGTAATAGGTTTTGGCAACTCCTATAGCTCTTTTGCCGCTATCTTTTTTGTTTTTTAAATCTTCCCATTGCTTTTTAAGTTTAAGAATTGTTTCTTTTTGATCTTCTGTAATGGAGGCAGGTTTTTGTTCGTCATATTCTTTTTTAAAGCTAATGGGATACGTAACGTGTTTGGAAAAAAAGTTGAATGTTTTGGGTTTGTGGCTTGTGCATTGTTGGTCACCTGCATAGCACCTTCTCATGCATTTACCTTTTTCTTTAACTATAGCTTTCTTCTTAACTACAACTTTGCATCTACCTCCACATCTACCTCTACATTTACCTTTGCATCTACCTTTACGCCTTATTCTCACTCTACCAAGAACAACAACGTTTGCTTTACTTTTCCCCAACTGGGTTAAACATAGTTTGTGTGGTAATTTGTGATAACCACAAAACATGTTTTCATCCTGGCATCCCCTCCCACAAGGCTCACCAATGCGTTTTCCCCGCGTTAGTTTGTGGGGGCAACAGTTTTTTTTAACTGGTGGTGTAAATGATGTTAAAGGTTGCTCGGCTAAATCTTGCGCTTTCTTTTTGGCGCGCTGATCCCGTTTTTTAAGCTTTTCTTTGTTTCTTTGTTCTTCCAGCGTTGGTTTTGGTTTTGGTGTCTCCTTTAGTTTAGCCAATGCCCGCTGGCGGCGTTTTTTAAGTTTTTCGTAATTTTTATTTCCTTCCATTACTCTTTTATTATTTTTATGTATAGGGGTTGTATTTTTTTTGCTGCACTTATAATCTTAATGTGTCCCCTTAAATGTGTCCCCTTAAAACTTAAATTCCTAAGAAAAATCTTAGGAATTTTGTTTCTTAATTAAGCTGATATATCCCCTGCTTATAAAATTTTATGTTCACTCATTATTTTTTTGTTTATGTCAACTATATCATCTGTTTCCAAAAATCCGCTAATTACCTTAATATCATAAATCTCTCCTTTAAAAGGTTTTGACAATGGTCCTGTGGTTCCTGTAAACCTATCATTCACAAATATTGTACAACATGTTTCACCAATGGTTTTAGGATTTGCATAAAAATCTGAATCTGCTGACTTTTTTCCGTTTATGTAAACACAGCTTCCGCTTAATAGCCAATGACATGAAATTATATGTTTATCAAAAATGCTAACATCACTTTGAACAGTGCAATTGTACTCCTTTGTAGGGAAACCGCCTCCATACGAAAGTTGGTTTGTTGATGCAGTTTTATAACCAATAAATTTATCGTAACCACCGTTATCGTTACCAATAACGTATGCCCATTTTCCAGAATTGCTAATGTTTGCAATAACACGTACCACAATAAAAACTGAAACATTAATGCTAACCATTTCCGGACATTTAAATATCATAAAACACTTTCTGGTATTTTGAATAAAATCTAATCCGGGTAGCCTATTGGTCCTCTATTATATACACTTTGAAAAAGTGAATATTCATTGTCTTGCACCCTCCCAACTCTAACTCCTTTATCGGTTTGACCAGATTTTATAGCTTTTAATATGTTAACATCAAAAACAGTTTTGTACTGTTTTTGTTCTGGTTTTGTTTTATGCTTACATTGACATGTTTCATAACCATAATGTATGCTCATTTTTTATTTATACCGAACACATCAACAAAGTAGCACTAAGCGCAGATGATGACAAGCGGATTATTTTAGAAGATGGAATTAACACACTGGCTTACGGGCACCGAAGAATAGCGGAAGCGGAACAGCGGAACAAAGTAAAAAACAGCGGAACGGAGTAAGGAGAAGGACAGCAAAAAAGCGGAAGCATGGCATAGCGTGGCTAACATGGACGCTATTATGCTGGTGCATCGCACCTTAAACCTTGCGGATATGAGAGCCAAGCGGTGGATGGGTAAATGGGGTTGGCGGGGGTTGGTGAGGGGTTGGTAAATTCATATTCAAAAAATATGAATTTAAATTACCGAATGTATTGTAATGAAAGAGATAAGAAGGTTTTGAGAAGGTTTATTCATTTGTAGGTAGAACCGGCCTTTTTACACTACTTGTGTGGCATAATAATAATAATAATAATAATAATAATAATAATAATAATAATAATAATAATAATAATAATAATAATAATAATAATAATAATGATAATGATAATGATAATGATAATGATAATGATAATGATAATGATAATAATA
>JAWNZC010000011.1:0-270000 GCA_035771165.1 Paragorgia papillata | reverse complement strand
ATTGTCCAGCCATTTTAGGCAATTATGTTGGCATTTAATTAGGGCCATTGTTGTATTACAATCCTTCTTATAGGCAAACTGGTCCTTACCAATAACAGAGTTTAGCTCTTTTGAGCCTCTCAAACAGTCTCATAATAATTTTCGTCAATGAAATCGGTCTGAGCTGGGTACAAACTGACAAAGGGGATTCTCTAGGACTTGGTAGTATATTGGCGAGCTTCCACAGAGTAAAAAGATAAAATTGTTCCACCACAACAATGCGCATGGAAGTGTTAATAATTGTCTGATTAATTTTCAATATTGTTTGACCTTTTCTGTATTTTCAATATGTTGGAGATACAATAAAAGTTAATACGCATGGGCAGAATGTTAATAACAAAATACCGTTTGCTTCTTATACGCGTGCTCAGATTATTATTTGCAACTAAGGCCCGTTTCAAACGTCGCTCTTTTCATGCGCGGAACCTAATACAAGCATTAATTCCTGTCCGGTTCAAAAAAAAAGTCACAGCAGGTGGTCTTGGCAATTTGTCAATGGCATATAATAACACAAAAATAATACCACAATGTATCATTTGAATCGTTTTTACCTCTACTATTCAAATTTTAAGTTGTCGGGTCTTGTCGGACAACCCATTTTGTAAATTATGCTAATTATTATAAAAATATTATTATAATCTGCAACAAAAAGGTAACTATATAGAAAAATAATTATTTTACCAACAAAATTTGTATTGATAAAATGAAAAGCACCATTTCTCAAATTCAAATTGACCACCCACTGTGACGAACCCCCATGGTGCGCCACAGCGCCTGAGCGCATGGTTTTCACTTATTTTGGAAATTTACAAATTAAAACAGAATTATACCACAACATTACACCATAATACATCATTAAGATCGTTTTTAAGTCAGCTATTCAGATTATTTTGCATGATATTTACTCCTGTTTGCCATTAAAACACCGCCAAGTTTAGGTAATTTTGGTAAATGGCAGATGGTTTTCGTCACCTTTTACCAAATTATTGCTAATCTACGAAATAATTACAACAGGCAAATGCTTGTATACTTACTTTAGGAGTTGTTAGAGTCTAAATTTTCATTGGTTTGGCTTATATTTCGGTAGATAAATCCATGTTCTTCTCCCTTGACCGTGCGGAATTATCGCCAAAAACTGTGATTATGCGTTTACGCACTTTCGGATCAGCGGTCGTACAAAATACTTCATGGCATATCGTTATTAAGGTTTCGTTGTAAAAAGGGATCATTCAGGATCATTTCAAGCCCAAGGGGGATAAATTTGATCAAGGACTTGATGAGTTATAACGGACCGCAATGCGGCAGAAGAGCGACGTTTGAATCAATCAAGAGCGGCAGATTGTATTAGGAGCGGCAGATATTGTATTTGGAGCAGCAAGGCCTGTCGCATATATTATGCGACGTTGGAGCGACTCTGATTCAAACGTCAAACTTCTCATGTGCCGAACCTAATGCATAAATTATTTTAATGTATCATTGCTGCCACTGATAATGCGGAAGGTTTTTGCCGGTTTTTAATAGTTTGAGGAGTTAGGTTCGACGAATTAAGCTCGACGTTTGAAACGGCGCCGCTCTAGAACCGCTCCAACGTCGAATCTATTTGTATTAGGTTCGGCGCATGAGAAGAGCGACGTTTGAAACGGGCCTAAGTTCAGCTGACGTAGAACTTTAAACTTATCAAAATTAAATGTAAAGTAAATTAAAATGACCATAGTGTGCACATGCATAGTAATTGTGAGGGAGTAATAGAGTAAGAGTGTTCCGTGCTGGTATATATTGCAAGCGAAGACCAAAATTTCGTTTTTTTAAATAATTCTAATTTTAAATCTTTTTTTTTCTCGTAGGTGATGACGTACAAGAATTATGCGTTAGATCATTTCTTAAAGACTTGCATGGAATACTGTCCAAAAGTACTTCGCATTGGACGTGCAAGGAGAGACACATCGGATGAGTTGAAAGAGATTAATCTGAACAAAGTAATGTTTTATATAATCATATATTCAAATATTTTTTCTTTCTTTTTTCTTTGTTTAAGTGGGTGAAATAGTTTGACAGTTTAGGTGGTAAATCAGATATCTGACTAGTGCAGGGGCGCGCAAGCTGCAACTCGCGACAGCTTGATTTATGTGGTCAGCAGAGAAATATACGTTAAAATAAAGACACCTATTTTCTATAACAAAAATGCTTACAACAATGTACTTAAAAAGGCTACATTGTACTTTTTAATCTCAGATTTCTTATGTTTTTTATACTCTTTATACGGGAGAGGAAATAAGTGGTCTGTGGTAGCCTGCTAACTATTTTAAACCAGAAGTTTGGCCCGTAAAGCAAAAAACGGGTGCCCACGTACCCTTGCACTAGTATTACAGTTTTATGTAAAGGTTAAGTAACCCAGAAAGCCAAATTATTGCTGAGATAGTGTTAGCGGCACGTCGACGTTGTACATTCATGTTGATTGGCTGCTGAACAAAATGATTTTGTACTCACCCTCGATCTTTGCCTAGGATATAGCAAACCTTCTGAAATTGTCAAGTGTGACGTCACACTTTATAATGCACCGCTTGTACGCGCGTTTTGTAAATGTGCGCTTCTTTTTACCGCTCAAAATGATATAGTAATTGTACGACTTTTTCTTATAATATTATATATTTATAAAAATTTACATTGAAAACTTACAATCTGAAAATGGTCGGAATACTATAAATAGGAAAATGTCTGACTGGCTCTGGAATAAGTTCTCCGATTAAGTTATTAAACGTTTATTGCTCATTACTTTTACTTTTACTTTACTTTAATAATTTTACAGCAGAGAGCATTTCAAAACAATATAATGTGCATATACATATTAAAATTTGAACATTCTAAGCTAAAGTCTACTTTGTCCTTCAATAATTTGGGACAGGGATTAAATACGAGCCTGGAGCAGTATGACCTTAATTTCACCTTGAAATCAGCAACTATAAGCTAGAACTTATATTTCGGCGGTATTGCACTAATAACTTTACTTACAACAATACTCAATGCTATTACGTCATTAGAAACAGTCCCGAAAGATTTTACAATGGGCAATATTATATCGTTGTACAAGACAAACAAGAAAAACCGTTATAACAAGGATAATTATAGAGGGATAACCCTAACTAATATACTTTCAAAAATTTTTGAAAGATTGATCCTAAATAAATGGATGCCTTATTTTGAAGAAAAGGGTTTTCCAAACAACTTGCAATTTGCTTACCAAAAGGAAAAGAGTTGCATCAACGCAAGTATGTCCTTACAAGAGTCCATCCTTCATAACATAGAGCATGGAAGCAAAGTTTACTGCTGCTTTCTTGACTCGACTAAAGCGTTCGATACCGTATGGATAGACGGTCTTTTCTACAAGATGTATAACCTCGGCATTCAAGGTAAAACTTGGCGTCTTTTACGTGACTGGTATAGTGCACTCACTAGTCGAGTTCTCTTCGATGGCGTTGTTTCTGACGACTTCTCAATTTTGCAAGGTGTGCGACAGGGTAGCGTTCTTTCTCCCTGGTTGTTTATGATTTTCAACGACGACTTACCTGAGATGGTTAACAAATGCAATCAAGGGCTTATGCTCGACAGTCTCTCTTGTAACCCCATAATGGTTGCTGACGATGTAACGTTATCATCTACACGTGTCAAAGGTCTACAAAAAATGCTGAACACTCTGGAATCTTACAGCAGAAAGTGGCGCTTCGATTTTAGTCCAACTAAAACTGTTGTAATAACCTTTGGGGAGTCAACGCAAATGTTTAACAAACTGAAACGCTATAGAAAATGGACACTCTACGATCGTCCAATAGAACAAAAAAGTGCCTGGCCTCATGTTGGTATTGAGCTTTCAGGAAATTTTTCCAGTGCTAACAGAACTGAACAAGTTTGCATTAAAGCAAAATTTCAAATGTCTAGCCTAATGAGTATTGGTGCTTGTCCCAGTGCCTTAAATCCAATCTGCGCCTGCTCATTATGGCGTACTGTTGGTATTCCAACATCTTTATATGGATGCGAACTGTGGAATAATCTCACAACTAGCGAAATAGAATCTATCTATCTATTAATTAGAAAATAGAATCTATCTATCTATTTATTAATCTCACAACTAGCGAAATAGAAATCTATCTATCTATCTATCTATCTATCTATCTATCTATCTATCTATCTATCTATCTATCTATCTATCTATCTATCTATCTATCTATCTATCTATCTATCTATCTATCTATCTATCTATCTATCTATCTATCTATCTATCTATCTATCTATCTATCTATCTATCTATCTATCTATCTATCTATCTATCTATCTATCTATCTATCTATCTATCTATCTATCTATCTATCTATCTATCTATCTATCTATCTATCTATCTATCTATCTATCTATCTATCTATCTATCTATCTATCTATCTATGTTGAACTACACTTATAATTTCTCTACAAAACCTTCTCCATTTACTTACTTTAATTATTATATAAATTAAGACAAAGTAAACTAATTGTTCTGACGCCCGACGTTGCGCTCGTACTTTAACGGAACAACATCATACAATAAAGATATTTTTTACCTAGTCACTATATGTAAAGTGGCCTACTTGAACCTTGTGTAATAATAATTAAGACCTTGTTAAATTATATTGTATATCATTTTAACAGGTACGCAAAGAGGTGAACCTCAAAAGGAGCTTAATTGACAAGAGAAAAAAAGTAAATATGAGGATGAAGAGCTCTCAGTCAAAACTCAAAAGTGCCTTCAAAAATTTAACAAATCCACGGTTTACCTTAAAATCATTTTTGCAGGTAAGGTTAAATTTATGAAATCGTTATTAATTCCAAATAAAATAAACTTTGTTTACCATCTTTGGCTTAAGAATTACAGTGGTATTACAGCAATTTGCGAAATAGGAAGTATATATGTAAATAGAAAATACTATATATATACTAACAAAAAAATTAAGATATAATTAATTAATTAATGATATTAAGTTAGAAAACATAAAATAATTACTAATCACCAAAAGACTATATGCTATATGACAAAACTAATAATTTAGATTTTGTCAGCAGATCACAGTTGACAACAGAAATTTAATTAGAATTTTCCAACAACATGGCTGAGCGCAAAATAAATAGCCATAGAAGTGCTAATCGCTCCCCCTCTTCGGTGCCTGTAAATGTTTCGCATTTCGACAAGCCAGAAAGCGGTTAGCTCTTGCGGATAAGTACCCGACTGCGGAAAATTTTGTTTAGCCCCTTCGACAATGTTTGACATCACCGCACACGTAAGGATGCCAGCTTGTCGTTGTCTGCTCCCGTTTCACAGCCTTTTACTAAGTTCACTGTGCTTCCTTCGAATTTTTCGGTTTCATGTTTTGATGCACATAACACACAAAAAAAACAACTTGGGGGTTATACTGAATCTGAAAATACAAAGAACCATTTCAGCCTTCGGTGTTCCTAATATCCTGAGAGCAGCACTTATCGTATTATAAACATCGATAAAACACTTACAGCGCTGACAATAGTCTCCATTTGAGCTTCAATCTCCACCGCATCCACCTCCAGTAAATAGTAAATCTAAATTTTCCGCTAAGGTATCATCTCCAAAATCAAACTCATCATCGTCAATATTTCACTTGGGTAGTGTTCCAATTATATATAGTGGACTAACACAAAATCATTAATCTAAGTCCCGATTCACCTTGTTCAAGGGTTACAAAACGTATCACTTATGAAGTTTGTTTTAAAAACTAAGAGTTATTTGTCTATTTAGGAACTTTGCGGAGTGTGTTTTCTTAATTGTCCTAATGTATAGGGTTTTTGAAACGTTGCGTGTAACTGCGACGACTAAAATGTTTTGTATTTAGGCCGCAGAGAAGTCCCATGTCCGTTCCCTTCTTACTGAATCGCCTGACAAGAACCAGAACGACGAAGAAAACAGTAAAGTTGAAGATTTATTATCAGAATGGGAAAAAACCGGTGCTGAGGACTGTGGTGCACGTTTGAAAGGTAAATACAGTCGAACCTGTATTAAAGTTCCTATGCATGAAACGAAAATTAACTTTGTTTTATTCAAAGGAACACTTAAAATGTAACATCTTTTGCAGAGTTTTCTTTCTTTGCTTCGTTGTTGAGACATTTCAGATTATTTGATATGCAAATTAAACATCTTGACGTCACATGTGCATAATGAGTTATCGATTTTTGCTATTATAAAATATAATGGTGTTGTGGGAGAAATAAATCAACATGCTTACTTCGAATTAATTTGGTCTGGGAAAAAGCAACTATATCCTTCGAAACTAAGTCGTGCATAATGCACATCAGCACATGTGACGTCAAAATGTTTAATTTGGGTATCAAACAACCTAAAATATCTGAACAACGAAGCAAGAATACGAAAAATTGCGAAAGATGTTACTTTGTCAAGTGTTCTTTTAAGTAAGACCGACTTAATTTTTGTTTTATAGGCACTTTGAGCGGCCATCCTGTTAGGATTAGGTGTAAGATTAGCGTAAAATTGCTAAAGTCGAGACATTAATATGTATGTACGTGCAGCTTAAAATTTAGCCGTCTTATTTTTGGTCACACGCTGCTTTTAGATATGGTCAAGATTAGCTTAAACAAATGGCTGCCAAAACAGAAACTGGAGGAGAGATATCAGTTGTGCTCGGAAAACAAAGGGGGATCAGAAATTCACAACAAAAACAGGTGCTTACGGTAGTCGGTGAACGTATGGTAACATTGTTTAATTAAGTTTTCCAACACCACCGCCTCACCAGCGCCCGCCAAATATAAATCCGTGCATGTTAACACTCAATCTGCAAGTCTGCATAATTCTTCTTAGTGATCATACGAATGCCAAATTTAATAATTTGTCTTGTTATTTATTTGAAATACTAGATAAAATAGGAGTTTTTCATTATTAGACACACACACTTGAATATATGTCCAACACATATGAACAAACTCATACCCAGGAACGAAGGAACGAAAAGCGGAGGAAAAACCCTGGGTACGAGGTTCCACATATACCGAGGTTTCCGAAAGAAAACTGGATACGAGGTTGCACATATACCGAGGTTTCCGCTGAAGGTTTCCGCATCGGTGCATGTTACTCTAACCACTGAGCTATTGAGATACGGTCAGTTCTAAGACAGTCAGATATTTTTATATTTAAACATCGCCGTTCTTCTCGAGTCCCTACAAGAAGAGATATCATAGGTTAGAGCAGAGCCCCTCGAACAACTTCCTATAAGTATATGAAGCTTGTGTGAATAGTTCTTGTGGTTGCTGCAGTTGTCCGATTTTCCTCCCTTTGTTAGTGCCTATGAAACGAGAATTAAGTTTGTCTTATTTGAAAGAACACTTAAAATTATAGAGTAACTTCTTTTGCAGTTTTTCGTTTCCTTGCTTCGTTCTTAAGATATTTTAGTTTGTTTGGTATGCAAATTACACATTTTGACGTCGTATGTGCATAATGAGTTATCGGAGAAGGTTAGATATCTTTTTTTATTATCAAACCAAATTAATTTGAATGAAGCATGTGGATGTGTTTCGCCCACAACACTAAACAAGTAGACCTTCAAGTGATTATTATATTTGATAATAGCAAAGATATTTCACTTTTTCGATAACGCATTATACACGTGTGACGTCAAATGTTTAATTTGCATATCAAACAAACTAAAATATTTCAAGAACGAAGCAAGGAAACGAAACTCTATGTTACTCTATATGTTATTCTACCATTTCAAGTGTTCTTTCAAATAAGACAAACTTAATTTTCGTTTTTAGGCACTTTAAGTCAACATTTAGATGCTATAGTTGTGTTCGGTCTAGCATGAGTATAGTATATTAGCTTCACAAATGTTCGTTCATCTGCGTTCCTCGCAATTCAGCACTATATATACAAACAAGATTAGCCCCTCACCGGATTTTTTCGATCTCTAAAAATAATACATAATTTATAACATATATTCATAGATGCAAGACACCACTTTCATAATGCGATTAATCTGAATATTCTTTTATTTACATCTTTATCATGCAGCCTTTTTGTGTGTCTGTAATAGACCTTATTCCATAATGGCCGTCGAATTATAATTCTTTTATGTGCATATAAATTAGCCCTTATGACCTCGTTTTAAAGTAAAAACTATTTTGAATTTCCCACATGAAAACGAGTTCATAAAGGCTAATTTATATGTATATAGAAGAATTTTGCTTCATTACCATGCCAGAAAGGCTCATTTAGATGCACATAAAAGGGTGTTTAAAGTGAAAGCATTTAAATAAGTGGATGAAAGTGGTCTAAATGCAACCCCTGATGCATGGAACATATGCCGTTTGCGACATTTGACATAGAACATACAAGTACGTAATTAATACTTAACATGATATTATTATAATAATTATATAATGTAGGCATTCGTTCGTGTTTTTATCGTTTGTGACTGATTCTGTATTTATCACATGCAACAGAGTCAAAATATCAAGAAAAAATGAAGAAAACGTGGATAACGACGACGACGAAGCTCGTGACTCGAAAGAAATTGTGAACGAGCGATTACAAGACGCTGACGAAGAAGACGACAGTGGAGAATTATTAAGTGAAATAACTAAAACTCAGGATGATGAGGAAGGACGTTATGAGGATGATATAAGCATTCCACTGGCATTTGTGGATTTTTTGGACAAGGAAGGTAACTCCATGGTAGTTCAGTTTTGAGATGGGAAAAAAATTGTACAGTAAAAGTAGATTTAAATTTTTTATATTTCACCCCGCTACAATACAGTATGTTATAAAAAATGTTCCGTGCCTTATTAAACAAGACGCTTGCGTCAGGCGTTCACTCGGGCTACTGGAAAGTGCGGAGGTTTCTATCTGAATGTAGTGCATACTTCACATTTGTGAACTGGATTATCCTGAATTGTCAATTTAAAGTCTAGAATTCAGGATTATCCTGAAGCCTAGGGGACATCTCTGTCCCACATGCGGGTTGCTAAACTAAACAGCATATAACAAAAAAAAAGTAGGGGTGTTAAAAAGTCGGGGTCTGAGAGGTGGAACTTTCTCCCTGGGAGATTGTGGTTAGATTTAGGGTTACCGGGGGTTGTCGTTAGGTTTAGGGTCAGGTTTAGAGGTGGGGGTCAGGGTTTGGTTTCATTTTCTTTAATATTCGGGATTATTCTGAATTCTAGACCATTTCACAACTCAGGATAATCATGTAAACAAATACAATAGATATGAGTGATTAAGGTCAGTAGCAGTAGCAGTAGGGTTTAGAAGAGAGTACGTTACAGGTCGAGATGAAGAACATTTTAAACGTTGCTTTCGAAAAAAAAATTATTGACGTCGTAAGCATTAACTAATAACTAGAAATACATTAATGCAATAACCCCTCGCCCGCAGTTTACATGAATTTTTGTAAATATCCCCTGATTAGAAAACATTAATGCAACCCCCTTGCCCTATTTTCTATTGGGGGCCTGGAAACAGGCTACTGAGGCAGGCGTAAAAATGTTGTCAAAATATTAAGGTTATATTTTACAGTTCTTTTACTCTATGTTTACAAAAAACATCGCTACAGCATCTGAAAACATTTTTCAAAAACATTGAATTGATTGAAAACTACTCAAACAACTACCTGGCTGGCTGCCACGGCTATATTGATCGATGGCATTTCAAATTCTTTAAGCTATTATTAAACAAAAACAATTTTTTATTTCGAAATCTGAAGTGCTGAAACTGTTTTCACCTACATGTTAAAAAAATATTTCCACAGCATTTGTACGTTTTACAGAAGAAAAATTTATCTTTTTCCGAATTTTATGCCAAATTATGGACAAGCTACGTTAAACAGGCAAGCAAACTGACATGCAATGGATACGTTTAAAACACTTTAAGGACACACAAAAAAGAAAACAAAATTAACAGTGATAGGATGTAAACAGGGAAACTTGAACAGTTTTGCTACTAAACGTTCGTGATTACTGAGAGCGGCTGCTCTCACATATATACAAATAGATATTCAGATCACAGAAATTTGTTCGCATTTCATGTTTGTCCACGCGTGTAAAATGACTCCACGCGTGTCGAGATTAGCACCCTCACCGGGCCGAAGCCCTACGCCCGGGCTCGGGGATTACAGCATTAATGTAGTGATTATAACGTTGAGTTTTAAACTGATTAACTGAGGTGGATTAGACTACTCCAAAGTTTAAATATACAGTTAAAGTACTAACTAGCTTAAAAAAGTTTAGTACGGCACTTGGAAACTGGTACATCTAGTTCTGAACTGTTTCTAGTGATTCTAACTGAATTATTGAGTTGCACAAAACTATTAATAGGAATATTATAGTGACCTGTATAACATTTAAAAATAGATAAGATCTTTCAAGTCATGCCATTATGATAGTGGTATAGTAGTAGATTAACTGTTTTCAGATGATCATTCAGATTGTACATATGATAAATCATCCTGCCAGTTCAAAAACTTAAAATATATTTAGTTGCCCTGCATTGTAGTCTTTCAACCTTACTGATTTTAGATATTGTCTGAGGTGCGCAAACTTCACATGTGTAGGCCAGGAACAGATGCAGTAGCAAATATGCAATAGGTGACTAGTAAAATATACCCGTACCCTACGTCTATGCAATATCTTCATACAACATGAATCCTGATTCCATGTTTTTGCTATAGAGCATGTTGAGAAGGCTCTTTGACTCTGCAGCACTGGTACTGTAGGTGAATGTCAGACACTGTAATTTCTCTATAGATTTTGGTACCATCAGCATATAACATACACTTGGCTGTTGATGTTATAATAGCCGATATGTCATTAAAGTATTACTGTATGTATATGAGGAACATGACTGGTTCAAAGTTATTTTTATGATGAATATCTTTTTACTCAATTTATGCATCAAAATTTATATAAAAATGAACATCAAGATATGGATAACATATTTGTGAAAAACTTACATATTACTCAAAGGTTCAAAGCACTTACAACATTGAATATAAATCCTAATGGATCAATAAGACTACTGTCCATTGCCGATCTCAAACTCAAAGAGAAGCAACAGTCAGTAAACATACATGTGTATACAAGCTTCCTACTCAGCATAACAAGTATAAAACTCGTTTAGTAATAAAGCACGTAAATAATAATGCAAAAAATAAAGATACTGTTAATGTCAACAAACTGTTTCCTCAAAGTCTGTCATCTTCATGAATGTTCCTTGTGTTCTCACATCTTGGATTTTTTTTGCAATGATCCTCATCTCTGTACCGGCGGTATTACTAGTAAATAGTTACAGAATATATGGAGACCTGCTAGGCATGAGCAAAATATACTGTATATCGTTGTCGGTTGTTCGGTTGCCACTTGGATGCAACAGCTTTGGAATCGGCCAGCTTTGCCTTTGACGAAATTGTTGGTAGGTTTTCCAAGTAAGTTGCTTATATGGTTGATCAATGATGTGCTTGATACAAAGTTCCACAGAATAGGAACTAAGGAACGTGACAGTCGATGAATTTTCGAAGTGACCGAACGCTCCATATATGTAGTCTCCATATATGGGAGGTATTGCGCAATCGTGCAATTTTGTGTGGCGAAAAAATAAAAATAATAATAACAAACGGATCCAAAACCTAGACTCGGCCTACCACAGGTAGCCCGAGTAATTAGAGGGCAAAATTTTTATCCTTTTTTAAAATATATCTTTCACATAATTTATAATAAGGAGTAAAAAATTGTTCTATAATTTGGGAGTAAAAGAATTTCGTAATTTCGAAACTTCTATTGGGACAAGGGGTCGGAAGAGCAGATACAAATGGTCAAACATGCATGCATGTCAACAAAATTTCGACAAATTGCTATATTGCTACTTCCTTCGACACCCACTGATGTAGATACACTGTATGTGCACTGGAGATCTAAGTTGACAAGCACCTGCCGGTTAAGAAGATGAGAGTAAGAAAAGTGGATGCACTTCACATGAACTATTCGGAAGAAAAGAAGATAGCCAAGAAGTTCAGTAAAAACAGGAGCAACAAATCATGGGAATCAATGAGGAAACGGCGAAGTGAGGCAACTCGGCTGAGGAGAAAAGCGATAAAAAGCTACTGGAAGAAGCATCTCAAGAACTCAATAACAACCCAAGGAAGTTCTTCAGTACGTTCAAACCCTTCCTAAGTGCGAAAAGCAAGGATAGACCCGAAATTTGTCTTGAAATACATGGGAAAATCCTACAAGACCATCATGAAGTAGTAGAGGAATTCACAAGCTACTTCTCCACAATAGCAGACGCAATCGGAGGTGATAGAGCAAAGCACCTATGTGAGGATGTGTATGCAACCAATATCCAAGCGTAAAAAGGATCAGCGCTAGGGTCGATGCTAGTCCGTTCAACTTTAATGAGATCGCGAAGGAAGACGTCTTAAAAGCTTTGAACACCATGAACCCACATAAGGCTACAGGACACGACACGCTTTCTCCAAAGATACTAAAACTTGTGGCTGACGAGATAGCACCATCGCTCACAGACATGTTCAATAAGGTTATAAAGGACTGTACATGGCCAAAGGAATGGAAATTGGACGAGTGGGTGCCTGTGCTCAAGAAAGAGAACCCTCAGGATAAAACCAATTATAGACCAATAACTATACTCATTGCGGTCGATAAAATCTTCGAGCAGATAATTGGTCAACAGATGAGTGCTAAGTTTGGGAGCTGCTTGGGCCCATTCGTATCAGCCTATAGAAAGCGAAACAACACTCGTACGCTTAGTTGAAGACTGGAAAAAAGGAATGGACGAGGGGCACACAGCTGTGATTCTAAGTACTGACATGAGTAAAGCATTCGACTCCTTGCACCATACATTGCTGCATGCTAACAAAATTGAGGGCCTATGGATTTAGTGAGGACGCTCTGAGCCTGATGAGATCATATTTCAGTGACCGTAAAAATAGGACAAAGCTTGGCCACATCACAAACAGGTGGGAGGAGGTCACAAGAGGTTGTCCGCAAGGATCATCGTTAGGACCACTACTCTGGAATGTATACCAAAATGATATATTATATGTGGACCGGAAAAGTCAGCTATCCGCATACCCAGACGACCATCAGCTATACTTTTCTCATGAATAACCGGAGCTAGTTATACAACAAATAAATACGGATGGGAAAAATACCTCTGAGTGGTATAAGGAGAACTTCTTGGAAGGAAACCTTACAAAATACCAAACTATGATTATATCCAAACAAGAAACGCACGAGCTGGACGTGGAGATAGCTGGAATGACAATCAAAGAAGTCCGACAGTGATAAACTTGAAAAAATCAACGAGAGAGGCCTCAGGGCGATTTATAATGACTGGAACACTACATATAGCGAGCTATTAGTTAGAGCTAAACTGACTAATCTGTGTAATAGACGTTTATATGTTCAAGATAAAAAATAAGCTGTTACCAAGGAACATTTTAGAAATATTTATAGATAACGGCAATAATTATAATCTAAGGAATGCGGATTTTGCATTACCAATTAGGATTAAGGTTTGGTAAACACTCTATACGATACTACGGACCATTTTTATGGAGTAAACTACCTTCTACAACAAGAAATTATACAACGTTTGCACACTTTAAGAACAATATAAGAAAACAGAATTTGACAGAACTTGTAGACAGGGCATGTCCTCCAAGTTGTCTCCTTTGTAATATGTGATTACTACTTTTTTATTCTATTTATTTTTTACCCCCCTTTTTATTACTTGTAATATTTTTTGTATATTTGCATTGTATAAATTGTATATGTTTATCATAGTTAGGTGTCCCCGATTAGTACACCACTTGTGGTGCGCTAGAAGACAGACACATTAATAAAGTTGTTGATTGATTGATATTGCATTCAACATTGCAGTAACAGTTGTAATTGTTAACCGAATTGGAGCTATTTCTACACTATTCACCGACGCTGCTAGCCTGTGTAGCTGTGGCTGTACAGCCTGAGTATACACCTGTGATTCATTCAGTCTGTGAAAACTCACGCAATAGCTTGTCGACCACCCGCTGAACTTCTCAGATCTGAGAAGGAGATTCTGAGTGACCTAATACAATATGATTCATTATTGTTTAGTTGATTGGATTAGTTGATCTCACGAGAATTCCTAGAGAACCAATTGTAACTGGAATAAGACTGTGCTTGTGATTTTGGCAATCAAAATCCACTTCTGAGATCTGAGAAGCTCAGCGGGGGGTCGAGTTTTCACAGACGGAATTATAGGTACATATTCAGGCTGTACACAGGCTACGACACTGCCTGAGGTGACTAATTGTAATTTTTGCATGCCACATAAATGGAATGAACTTTGCCTATGCGGTATTTTCATGCAAGACAGAGCGTATCAACAAAACAGCTTTTACAAAGAGAGGCAAAGAAAGATTTTAAAATAATACTCAATTTTGTTGACTTACTCGTTATTCTACTACATCAGCCTTGTTTGTCAACAAAATCAATTCTGTGCAAGTACATGCATGTGTGAATTTGATAAAACTGTATGGAATGTACAAAGACCCGCTTTGTAAATACAATTTCGTCGCTTATATTTAATAATTATTTCCTGAAGTGGAGGTGAATATTTTGCGGATCGGTAAATATCTATACTATTCTGACCGACAGGTAAATAATTCAATGAAGTAAGTTTAACATTATTCTTTTATTTCTCTGTATTTTCATGCAAGACATGAAGGGTCGCTACTCGCTAGCAACTTGGCGTACTCGATATTTGTCAACAAAACAGTTTTTACAACTTTTGGATATATTGATAGCTAAGAAATTCTAAAAAACATACCTGTGGGCACTTTTCTACTTGAGTTTGTTTAAGTAAACAAAGCAAAACTGGCCGCCATCTTGTTTTGCTCGGAAGTGAATAGGGCATGATTTTCCGGGATCGAGGGCCAATCAAATTGCCTGAAATGTACAGGAAGATCGTTCTCATCTGACGTCACAACGGCCATATTAGGGACTTTACAAAATACGATGGCGACTTCGACGACGACGTCTTTTAAACAAAAGAATATTAGTTGCAAAACAAAGAGAATGAATAATTTTTCGTTCCTGGAGTAATCTCAACACCGTCCTTGTTCTTTATACAACGCCACGTAGAGCATATTCGCGTTTCATTTTCAGCCCTGATGAAATTCTCTCTATGTAATCGCAAATTCGTTTTAACACACATTTGTTCACATATCCCGGCTAAAAACTCAGCCTTCCTAAGACTTCATAACTTAACCATTATTTTTATTCAGCCAAACCATTATTTTCTTAATTAGTATAGAGACAGAAGACAAGGAGAAACAATGGCCTAACTAAAACTAATGTTATATATCCTGCTTTAATTATTCAACTCAAATAATAATTATCAAATTCATTAAAAATTCATGAGAAAACTCAAAAGAAATCAATATTTAATCAATATGTGTAAATCGTTGCTCATGCTTTATCTATTACTTATCAATTATTGAACGAGTTTGAGAAAAAATATCACGATTTGTCAGTGGCGAGCTACCAGTTATTTGCCGATGCCGAAGGCAGAGGCAAATAACTGGAAGCGAGACACTGGCAATGGCTGATATTTCGCGACAGACGGGTTCAATAATTGTTTTATCATTCATAAAATAGTGAAAAATTTGAAATGCCTAAAATACTAAAATTTTCGTAAAACTTACTTTTTGTTGGCGTGAGTCTTGCTTTTAAATATTTCTTCTCCGAAGCATATAACGACAATATGGATACTTTTGTATTTCGTGTTATGGCTTGTCATTGTTTCCAAATACTCTCGAGTTATCCTTGGACAGCTGAGGAAAACTAACCGCTATGTTTGAAAACAAGTTTACGAAAATTATTTGCAGCGACTGTCGCTAGTGCGCATGCTGCATTTTACGTCACATTTTCATCCTGACTGAATTCAAGTAAGGCTTCGCGTATGACCTTCACACTACTATGATATTGGTGGTCCCTCTGTAAGGTTGTTTACATGGTCTCCCCCAATGCTGCCCACAGCTGTATTAAAATAGTTAGCAAGTAATTCTGCAACTTGAGGTTGATTTGTCGTTACCATACCCTCCCTTGTTCTTAAACATATCTCAAGAGAATCTTTGACTTTATTACTAAGGAATGACTTGAACGTTTTATAGAACTCAAGTGGCTTGCTATGCAGCTCCTCAGACTTATGCCAATATGCGCTAACTGCCTTTCTCCTTTCTTTGCTAGCTATATTTCGGTATTTGTTTTTCAACTCGAAATTATCTTTCGTACGATCCTTACAGCATACTTCTTTTATTATATAAAATAGAGTGTTTTATTGATTTTTACGCCACTAATAAAAGTGATAATCTCACATGTGCGATTATTTATGATAATATATATATATATATATATATATATATATATATATATATATATATGCGCACTTCACGCTATCTGAATGTACTTCACCGATGCTGTCCCACATGCGGTTGTCACCGACGATCGCATGTGTATAAGTAATTGATGAAATTCATTCAGATTGTTCCAAGCTACACTGATGAGCTGTAGTACAGCGAAACACCGTGTCTGTAGATTGAACTATATATACATATATATATATATATATATATATATATATATAGTTATTGAACCTAAAGTAGGAAGGAGATATCCAGAAATTTGAGTCAAACATCAGTTATCCAGACGATATTGCCATCCTCAACACATCACTAAAACTAGCAGAAAATCTCTTATAAAAATCAGCTTCATCAGTTGGGTTATATCTAAACGGTCCCAAAACCGGAGCTCTAACATGTAACATCCCAGGTGATGATACCATCAAGTCTCTATCAGGTACAGAGCTTAAACGTGTTCAAAACTTCAAGTACTTAGGGGGCTGTCTACCAGATTCCTTTTACGACTTTAAAGCTAGGAAAGCTCTTGCATGGGAAGCATGCAACAAACTGCATCTCATCTGGACATTCAAAATTAGCACAGACATGCACCTCAATATCGCAGTCAAAAAAGTGAAGTCCGTCTATCATAAAAATGAATTATAGAAAAATTCCAAAGATCCAAATAAATTCTGGGAAACTTTGAAGTCAATTTACCCTACAGGGGCAAATGTCAAGCAAAAACTGCAAACCTTTGACGTTGGTGGTGTAAAAGTAAATGACCCAAAGGAAGTTGCCAATGCCTTTTGTTTATTTTTCTCCAGCATTGTATCGACCCTAAAAGAGAAGGCCATCCCGCTATGTAACTTTACCTAGAGAAGACGAAGGAATATACCTCTAAGGACTGCTCAACAATTTAAGCTCCACATGGTAACAAGGCTGGATGTTGTGCGTCAAGTAAAATCAATCAGAAGAAATAAAGCAACTGACCTCGACGACCTGCAAAGATTCAGCTGAGCAAATATCTGCCCCACTGACATACTTGATAAACTTATCGCTTACGACAAATGTTTTCCCAATGGACTGGAAGGCAGCAAAAGTCATTCCGATTCATAAATCTACAACACATTCAAACTTTGATAATTATCGACCCATATCAATTTTACCAGTATTATTGAAAATTATTGAAAAGGTCATACATCGCCAAGTCATGTCATTCCTTGATCAAAACCATTTGCTCTTACAGTCTCAATTTGGCTTCAGGCCCAGTCTTTCCACAGACTACGCAGCGACTGTCTTATTGGATGACGTTAGGAAAAACGTTGACAAAGGAAATTTGGTTGGAGCTGTATTCGTGGACCTCAGTAAAGCGTTCGACACTTCAAGTCATGTAACGTTACTTTATAAACTCCCGCAGTATGGAATACAAGGCAGTGAACTTGAACGGTTCAAGGACTACCTTTTCTCTCGTACATCAGTTGTTTCATATAATGGTTGTTTATCTAAAGAACATAACGTTTCTTCAGGAGTGCCGCAAGGCTCCATTTTGGGTCCGCTATTACTCTTGGTATATTTTAACGATGCCGTGGAGGCAATCGAGCACTCGAGCATTGTTAAATATGCTGATGATACTGTTCTGTATGTTGCAGGCAAGGACATTCAATCTATTCAAACTAAATTATCGAAGGATATGGACAGTTTAATGGACTGGTTCAGAGAGAACGAGTTGATCATCAACTTAAAGAAGGGGAAAACAGAATTTCTTTTATTCGGAACTGCACAAAGGATTGCCAAGCATAGTGAACCTCTCAAAGTCTCGATATCACGTCCATCTCCAACTGTTATCGCAACTACAAAAGAATACAAATACCTAGGGATACTTGTGGATAGTTCGCTGAACCTAAATTCAAATTTCTACAAGCGAGCAGCTGGAAGACTAAGACTCCTAGGAAAATTAAGATCGTATTTGGATCAAGTAGCAGCCAGCACCATTTATCGTTCGATGATCTTACCAACTTTTACGTACTGTGGCATCTTACATCTGAAGCTTACGCAGACTCAAATCAACAAACTTTCATCATTTCATGCCCATAATTGCTGGCCATTGTGCCAGAGCGAGTGACCAGCCTGTCACAAACCTTCTTTTCTGGACATCACGTAATGGAAAGAAGGGGAGAGGGGCTGGTCACAAAACATACATATCCATGCTTAACGAAGACACCGGACTTCAATCAGACAAAGAAATAAAAGATCTAATAATGGACAGAAACCTCTGGAGACAACTATATATCTAAATAATTATAATACACGTGATATTACGTAGATATTAGATGATAATTTTCATTAGATATTGAACTAAGAAACGTTAGCTCCGTTCAAGTCTTCAAAGCAGGCTCTTATAAATTGTAATAATCATCACGTATACCTTGTAATCATTTCCAGTTCATTTGTTTCTGATATTTTTCGTTATTTTCTAGAACCCCTTTGAAAATCACGTCTTTTTGTGAAAGGGCATTTAGCAAAATATTGGTTAAATTAATAAAATAAATAAATAAATATATTTCGTTTTCTTCGTATTTATTTATTAAATAAACTATGGTGTACGTTTACAAATTTTGCTTTTAATTTATTTTAGCCGCCAAAAGGGCCTTAACTAAAATAGAGAATGTGTCGAGTTTGTGGGAGAAATCAGAGGACGACCGTGTCAACTTTGTTTATGCGTTGCATTACAAAGTCATAGAGGACAACGTAGAAGAGTTTACAACAGCTGCAAAGGAGTACAATGATGTAAGTATATTATTTATTTTTTTACGGTCCGTATCCTACCAAATCCTACTGGCTAACGAGCGGTCCGTATGAGCCCGTACGGACCGCTTGAAATATTCTAAAAAACGTTTGAAAATGAACTTAAACGAAACCAAACATATTGAAAGTGAGCGTTTCGTCCGCGAAAGAGACCTAAAATCTAATTTCCTTTTACAAAAAGAAACAGCACAAACTTCCCTTTTTTGTTCACTCTGATGAAGAACAAAAGAACCAAGCGGGGATAATTAAAAAAAAAATTATTTACCGTTTTGGTCGGTTCGTATAGAGGAATATTTCCCTCATCTCAAGAAAGACCCTCGGCCTTGGGCTGTTTTTGAGACCTCAGGAAATATTTCTCTTTGTGGACCTCCCTCCCAGTATATATATATATATAAACTTCAAATAAACGACAACATTTTTAATGGTATATACATGTTTCGGCAAAGCTTATGCCATCTTCAGTATACGAGTAATTATAGAATATTTACAAGTGTCCATCATTTGAACACGATTTTTAGTTTATAATTCGCATAGTCTATTATCGTTTCGCTATTTTTGTCTGTAAGGTTATTTGTCACACTGTAATTAGCATCTCTATATACATTGTTTGTGAATAATGTCCCGATTTATCACTCTGTAATTAGCATCTCTATACCTTGGCGTAACACCTAACAAATCCATTAGATGAGTCATACCTCTGTAATTTTAATTAGCCTTAGCATATAAATATCACTTGTAAATATTCTATAATTACTCGTACTGAAGATATATATGTATATATATATATATATATATATATATATATATATATATATATATATATAATATATATATATATATATATATATATATATATATATATGTATGTACTATTTACAGAATGAGTGGCCGTTCTGTATCGGGGTATACAGACACAAGGCGAATAATTATGTACTATCTAACTAATAATTATGTACTGTAAATGGCTTCTAAAACGTCTATTAAGTTAGCTAAAACTACATCATGTTAAGAGCTGATAGACCTTCGAGGTAAGGTTTAATAAGCTACGATTATTAAATTACTGATGTGAGCATGCGCTATGATTTAGTGTATTCTGTTTAGTATATCATTTTGCAATTTTTGTTATATTTTGAGGGCCGTATGTTAGATAACCTTTTTGGTTAATACGTCTTTTCCCTCGTGAAATAAAGTTTTATTCTATTCTATTCTATTCTATTCTATTCTATTCTATTCTATTCTATTCTATTCTATTCTATTCTATTCTATTCTATTCTATTCTATTCTATTCTATTCTATTCTATTCTATTCTATTCTATTCTATTCTATTCTATTCTATTCTATTCTATTCTATTCTATTCTATTCTATTCTATTCTATTCTATTCTATTCTATTATTAGTCCCACATTTTATATTCTAAGTGGCGTGCCATAAATAGCCGTTCTGATCATCATTTGTTATTGCATCTTCATCTTGCATCTTGTTATTGCATCTTCATCTTCATCATTATTGCATCTTCATCTTGTATGAAGACGCTACCAGCGTATCTCACTCAAGATTGTTGAATGCAATGTGTCTGTACACTTGCTACAGAACTGATATCAGTGTCTGTATCGGGGTATACAGACATTGATTAAACCTAAATTTCTTTTGAATTTTCCTCATGAATTATTAATGAGTTTTAGAAATATATATATATATATATATATATATTATATATATATATTATTGTTATTTTTTCTCTCAAAACATTTTTAATTGTCTATTGAAATAAAATGGACAATTTTATCGGAAATATCAAAATTATATAGTATGCGTTAAAATAGGTTGAAACAATAATTGTGCTATTTCCAAGACCTGTTGACTCAGGCCTTCATTCGCAAGGTGCCTATCTTAACAATCGCGCTAGGAAATTGTTATCCGCGCCTCTATTATGAATTTTTGGTGCCATGACGATTTGTTAAGATGGAGGAACCTGTGCTAGTGTGCTTCATCAGAATGCCAACATTGTGTTGGCTCTCGTCATATAAACAAAACAACCGACATAAAACAATCTGAATCACGTAAGAACACAATGGCGTTTGTTGCGCACTTACATTTTTTTTTAATTATTTAAATTACATAATGGAATCAGGATTGTTGACCAAAAAGAGCTGACCAAGTGGCTGACTCTTCTGTGAAATCGGAAGTCTTTATTATTATATGGCCCGGTTTTCGTAGTTTTATTTGAATGTGGAGAAGAGTACAAGCAAAAAAGACCAAAGTGACCAATGAAAACTGTCAACAAGCAAAACGCTTTCAGTCACTTGTTTTAATTTTTTCACTTTTTTTAACGGTAAATTCATTTTCACGAGATATGAACATTATTTGCGCTTCACTTGCTTGATTTTGTTTTTCAATTGTTGTCTTTACAATACTGGTTTGTAAAAACCGCTAAGGAACCAAAGGAGCATGTTAGAATGTGATATACGTCTTGTAAATAAACTAAACTTTTAATACTTTCCTAAAGTTGTTGACGTTTTGTGCGAGTCGCTGAGTTCGATAAAACCGTTGACGATATAAGCCCCCGACGAGCGAGCCGAATACTCTCCGAAGATACGCGAGGGCGGAGCGGGAAGGGAAGAGAGAAGGGGAGTGCAATTACCGCACGTGATGGCTTTCAGCCAGTAAAATGGTCCGTTTAGAAATAGCTTTTCTCCTTATGCTCGTAGCAGTAGATCGAGCCCACTGATCGAGCCAAATACACTAAAATTATCCGAGTATTCTACGACTCGTTCAGTAACTAGTAACTACCCTATTAAAGTTCTTGTAAGAATTTTATTAAAAATAATGAATAGTTTTAACACAAAAGGATCAGTACTCGTACTGGTCGATCGTTCCAAACTCGTCTCCTCCTCTTCTCGCACGAACTCGCGAAGGAAATAAATGAAACAGAAACTTCCCAAAAGTTGCACGATTCAGTTGGTTGATCTAACTCCTTTTGTATATTTTGTGGGCTTCGGTATTGAGATCATACCCTGGAGCGTCGACAAACAAACCCGCGATTGCGCGATTCTGACAAAAAAAATTCAAAATGACATAACTTATTCATGAAAGCCAACGGTTTTCTCATCAGACTCCAAATCCTGCTGTGAATATCACGAAGATCGGGTTGTTGTCTCAGTATTCGCGTATATAATTATTGTGAATAGCAACACTCTGTGCATAGCAACACTCTATGTGCATAGCAACGTGCTACGAGCATTGTCGAAAGATTTCTCGGTAGTTACACTCCCCTTCTCTCTTCCCTTCCCGCTCCGCCCTCGCGTATATCTTCGGAGATTGTTCGGCTCACTCGTCGGGGGCTCATATCGTCAGCGGTTTTATCGAACTCGGCGACTCACACAAAACGTCAACAACTTTAGGTAGGTTTACAAGACGTATCACATTCTAACGTGCTTCCTTGAAAGGAACCAGTCAAATCGCAGAAAAGTTGCGTTAGGACTGATCACGTGACGCACCCATACAATAATTCACCGTAATGACCCGGCGCACGAAGTCAACAGTGCTCTCTCGAGATGACGTCACTATTTATGTTTGCCCTCATTTACCCAAAACTTGCTGTCCGAACAATAGATAAGGCCTCATTTGTCGGTTTGTTTGCCCCAATTAATATGAGGTGTATTGCTAACTGTTGCTTTTTTAAGCAAAAACGGATATGTGTGGAGAAAGCCTCAGTCGTGAATGCAAAACGCGCCATTTCACTGGAAGTAGCGCGTCAACATTATAACATGAGTATGAAGTTTATCGCGCAATTTTATGTCGTATAATTTGTCATATCTTGTTTACCATTTTTGCCTTTAGAATCGCAAGATACTTCAAGAAATTAAGGACTCTCATAATGTCGAAACTATGAAGCAATATGAAGTGATCGGCATGACAATTACTGGGGCGGCAATGCGATTGAAACTTTTAAGTAAGTGTTGTTTCTGTCTTTATAGATGATTGACTTATCGACATGTAGCAAGGAAGTTATGTGTTATGTGTTACAAGTCAGTGTTATTGACAATGTAAAAAAGTAGAGTGCCACGTAGCCGCGGGCAGTGTTTTGGATAGAACAAAGTGAAAAGGTAGTAAGCTGCCAGATTTTTAACAACGAAACACTGACTTTTCGAACGGAACTCTTAATTCATCGGAGTAAAATTGTTATCAGTTAATTGTTATCAACCTAAGCGATGGGTTGCTGTACCCAATCATATTAGGGAGTTGCCAACATTACTTTCTTTTAAGAAAAACATTCGTAAAGTTGATTTAAATTATCTTTTGACCAATCAATGTAAAAAGTGTATTTTGTGTAGTACTTAATGCATGTTTAAATGTATCATAGCACTCTATATTTATTTACATTTTTAATCTGTATTTATTTATTTGTTTATTTTTAAATTTAGTTTATTTAAGGTGGCTCCACACAGTTTCTTGAAAAAAGGAAAATACAAGTTTGAGAGTCCAAAACACGTGCATAAACAATTCGAAAAAAGAATAAAACTAAATGTTATGCATAGTTAAACAGTCTGACAATCAAAAACTGTTACCAAATAAATAGCAACAGTTGTTGATATGGCAACAATGACGAATTAAACTAGTTTGAAAGGTAATTGGCAGCCATTTTGAAACGTCATTGTTGCCATAGCAACAACTGTTGCTATTCATTTGGTAACAGTTTTTGTTGTCAGACTGTTTAACTATGCATAACATTTAGTTTTAGTATTTTTCCGAATTGTTTAATCACGTGTTTTGGACTCTCAAACTTGTATTTTCCATATTTCAAGAAACTGTATTGTGCCACCTTAATCTAATTAGAATTAGTATATCTTAGTTTGTATTATAGTTACCTAGTGTCCCCATCTAGTGGTTATATTACTGCTATTTCAGTTCTTTGACACTTAAATGAAGGTTATAATAATAATAATAATAATCAGTGATTGTCATGCATGGGTGTATTCGGGAAGGCGACTTTTAAGCTTTATTCCAATCGGCGAGTGCTGTGAGCATACTGTTTAGTGGTCCCCATCCACCAGCTTGACTAATGGTCGACGCTGTTTGTCTGCGACGTCATAATGTGAACTATGGCAATCGTCTCTTTTGGGGCAATATTTTTTGCGGGTTTTTTTTAAATTTCAGATATGCATGCATGGCTAAACTAATGAAATTTGATTTAATAACAATAATTAAGCGCACATGCAGATGACGTGGAATTCATGTTTAGTTTATAAATTATTCTTGCATTTCCAACAAAAGAAAATGGCTCATTAGAAATCCCTCGAGATTCAATTTCGGTTTGTTTGTCTGAGTTTTGGCCTTTTGGTAATAACTGTGCGCTTCGCTATTCAAAGCAATCGAATACGCTTACCTCATGCATGTTGCGTGCTTATGACGCCAAGAAAAGATTACAAAGATATTTAACAAGAACTGATCTGCCTTATCGCAAACTTGATACCCAATGATATGAGTAATTTTCGCGCAAAGCAAAGAATCATTTTACTGTGATGAAGGTCTACGCTCAAAACGTCAGTATTTCGCCATCAAAACTAATCTCGGCTATTTACTACCTTCTCACTTTTTAGCTCTATGAGCCTTGGACTGAAGCTAATGGGCTTGTCTCGCACCCACGTGACCTGGACCTCTTCCTTACTTCCATAATCGATTGGTCAGCAAAATGTTTTGCCCTCAAACGTTAACCGACCAATCAGAATAAGCCAGAGGTCAGGGTCTCGTGGGCGGCGAGACAAACGCATTAGAAATCTATTCCATTGGAACAATAGAAAGTCGCTTTTGTTTCAGTTTTTAGCAAACGTCTCGGTGTTTAATTAAAACATTTCTCATAACTTCGTGTATGAGATATATTACTTGAATCTGACATCATCCCAAATACTATTATTGCGTTCGGTTACACGAGCATGTCAAACTGAAAGCCTATACATTTTTCTTCCAATTGTAGACGAAATTAAACCATGTGCTGTGATTGTTGAAGAAGCCGCAGAAATCATCGAGGGTCAGCTAATTTCTGTTCTTCCACCAACCGTGAAGCATTTGGTTATGCTGGGCGACCAAAAACAGCTAAAACCTCATGTGTCATGCTATGAGCTGAAAAAGCATAAAAATCTTGACTGTTCGATGTTTGAAAGATTGATAAACAATGGCATGGATTATCAACAACTTGGAACACAGTGCCGAATGAGGGACGATATTGCCGACCTTCTTCGCAACCTTAAAATATACAATGATCTAAATACAAATGAAGAGGTTAGATCAACATAATTTTGTTATTTAAAATGTTTTGCCACTTTGACTTTTAACATTCTTTAACACTACAAACTTCTTATCTAATTATAAAAAATTGCAAAAAGACATTTTTAATTTATAAAGACGTTTATAGTGTAGTTGGCGCTGTAAGCCAAACATGCACAGGAAGACTATTATACCGGTTTATGCACGGTTTATCCCAGAAAATTAATTAGCAAAGTTTATCTGTTGTCATGTATTGACAGACCGAAAGGCGAAAGAACATGCATAGTCTATATTAAAAAAAAACCGAGATGAACTAAATGACAAATTCTCATTCAAAAACAGATATAAATAGTGGCCAAGAAAAGATACAATGCCAACGACCTAGCGTCAAAAGTCAATGCTAGACAAGATATTATTTATATTGATTTTCAAGATTTCTTTTGTTTTAACTCAGCTAAACTGTTAAATACGAATCTCCTACCGTTGTTGGACTTTCCTCTGCTCATAATATCACCACAAACACTGCCAATTCAGTCTACTCTTTTCGGATTGTTTTTCTCGTTCGCGGTTTCTTACTTTTTTCGTTGTTGACAAATAAATATGACAAGCCGTCATTCAGTTCTCCTCATGATCTAAAAAGCCGTTTGTTTCAAAATTTCTTCATCGTTCTCTCTCGAGTTAAGTAGAATACACCAGAGCAGAATTCTCAGCTTTGAACAGTTTCAGGACACATCCTTGTTCTTTCAGATACATAGTCGGCATCGTTTTCGGTCTTTATTGTATACATTTTTAGGCTTTTTTCATTGGTTTTAAGTCATGTTTATTGTTGCCTCTTCTCTGCTGTCTCTATTGCTATCACATCTCTTCTTAGCCTTCTTTCTTTGGTCTTTTTCCATAGTAATGTTAATGAAACCATTTTAGCTGAAACCATTTTTCTGGCAAAGATTTCTTTCGTCATGATCGTGATCGCTGAAAAACTGTATTTCGCAATCCAACCGAACTTATAATGGTTTTAATTTGCTGACGTAAACTTAAATAATTTGAATAATTTAACAGGTTAGTTACCAGTACCCTGCTATCCGAACTGCGCAAGTTGTGGATTTGATAACATATATATTTATATATATAAACATGTTTCAGAATTACTTTCAGGTTTTCATCTCGCGTGTACACTAACCAGATCAATGGGCTCCCCTATCAGGGATGAGGCATCTGGTTGGCGTAGCGAGGAACGGGCACCTCTGAGGCACATTAAGGACGAACGAAGCAGAGAAAAGCTTATCTTGCATCTGAGCCAGAATAAAGTGCGGCTATATGGTTGCTTACTTTTTTCTGACATTAGAGCAGCAATTCTGCGATACAGTACGGTGGCGATAGGTGCCATGCCTATGTAGAAGTAGAAGAAGTAGAGAAGACCAATGGGGAGAACGTTCCACGGTTCCACCTCTCGTGTTCTTTCGTCATAAGCCCTCTTCTTTTCTTGCTCATTTCGATGGTGGCATTGGGAGATTGAGGTATTGCGATTGCTCGGTGCAAAAGGGTTAAAAACCCGTACATCAAAAAATGCACGTTGCCTATCACGACCCCAAACATTTTCAGCCGCAACATCTAGTCATGGATTAGATGTTCATTAGTGATTGGCTGCATGGTTGGTTCAATTCCAACTCCACTACATATTTCTGTCAGGAAATCGGCTGTGATATCAGGAAGTTCGTTGTGTCGAATAGAAGGATATCTACCACGGGGACAGCTCAGTGCGTGAGCTACAGAGAAGAATTTTCCGCAAACACAGTTGGATGGAAGATTTGCAGGGCGCCAACCATATCTAAGGCAAAGGGCGTCACGAAAAGCCCCTTTGTGTATTGCAAATCCATGCTCGGCAATAGGAAGCGTGGACAACCAGGTCGAAGCGTCCTTTTCACTAGACACTTTGAAGGCTCTCTGCATTTTGTCGCCCAGTTTGTTTGAGAGATCAGTTGCAGTCGCCAACTCCTGATTTCGGCAGATGTTACGTGCTTCTGATTTCGCTTTGGCCTTCGTGACTTTGACACTTGTAGGACAGGTTGTCGACTGTTGGAAAATTAGGACTGCAAGGGGAGCTGTAATCCCCACGGAGGAGTTGAATTGATAGGTTGACTGTTTCATGGGATTACTTATTCGAAGTCCCCCG
Source organism: Paragorgia papillata (assembly GCA_035771165.1). NCBI lineage: Eukaryota > Metazoa > Cnidaria > Anthozoa > Scleralcyonacea > Coralliidae > Paragorgia > Paragorgia papillata. The sequence goes on along the minus strand of JAWNZC010000011.1, from coordinate 242,268 downwards.
AGGCGAACTGGTAAAGCCATAACATCTCGTTCTGCCTGACTGAATGCATTCTGACCTGTAAGGGCGGGTAAGAACCGTTGTTGAATTGCATCTTCAAGTGGTTGTATGAGATCTCCTATGCCTTCTGTGACCCTAACAAGGAACTGCCATTTACTTGCAAGACCATGGGTGAAGGCTGCATAAGCTGCATGTGGTTGAGTTACGGCGATTGTGGATAAGCTTTGGATCTCTTTGGTCCAGGATGGTAACTTTCTGTTGGACATAGTTTTCGACAAAGGATCTTGTTCCAATGGCACCTCCAAGTTTCCTCTTCCCTTCTGTGGTGATCTTGACGTTGGTATCTAGGAAAACCCTGATTGGCGATTCATATTTATCTTCTTTCACAATCAACCATGTCTTTGACGCATTTGGATGATAGCCATATCTTGGGCCTACTTCGACTAGTTGATTCCACCAGGCACGGAGTGGCTCGAGTTTTTCTCCCGCCGAGGCGTCGTCTGCATACCAAATCGTTGAACTGATTGATCTTTGTGAAGATGTCGAATGAGAGGAATAATTGCTAAGGCATACATCGCCATGGCGAGAGGGTCACGTTGCGTTGTACCTTCTTGAGAAAATATGGTTTGTCCGCCTATATATTATACACTTAATGTCTGCTCCCGAGGGAAACTAACTGTTTCCCGAGTGATCAGACATTAAGTGCTTGTTATATAGGTAGAGTTTCGCTGAATAATTTCGGCGTTTATCAAGGGAAAGTACACAAAAGACAAAACGAAAGACTTACCGAAACATTTCGCCTGGCTTCGTAATTTCACTTCAAATAAACATGCAAATATGAGTCTCAGAACAAAAGAACAGCAATACATTTCTCCAGTTAATCTTCACATATGCTTTAAAGACCTATAAATATTCTTTTTTTCACACCAAACAACCTTTTGTTTATACGATACCGTGAAGAGTTCAAAGTTCTGGCGGGCAACAATTGAGAACTTATTGCCCGAGCAGGCCATAAGATCTCAATTATTGCCCGCTCGGTATACATTGAAATTTAGCTAAGGTCATGTGACCACAAACCAACCAATGACAGTCATCGTTGTATCCAGCGAAACTCTAGCTATATAACAAAGTGGTATATCTTCGCGATAGGTGTTAATAAGGACAGTGGCAAGAGGAGGGTAAATACGTTGGATGTTTCTGAGAGCGGTCTCCCTATTAAGAGAATTAAAGGCGTTTGAAGCATCGACGAGTATTACAGCTTCAGAATCATCTGGAGATTCGAAGATCTGGTGCAAGGCGTGCATTGCGGCTTCACATCCTGCAGCATCTTGTCCAGCGCACAATTGGAGGGGACCTGCGGCTGTTTGAATATCTTACTTGAGAATTGATAGAATTGCTTGACCAATGATACGTCGGACCGTTTCACCAATTCCGCGATTGGCCTTACACCCGGGAACTTATTCAGAGCAATCAAACGACAGGCAACTAAGGCCATGTAAGTCCTTTTGGATCTACATGAGACGAACAGATACGCCTGACGACAGCTGCAATGGCGTCACATAACTCATCTGAGGAGCTACCAAATGAAGAACAAAGACGTTTCCAAGCTGCAGCATCAAGTCCCGATGGAGCTGCCGCGCCATCTGTTCTCAAAGCTGTTTGTCGTATCATCTGGCCGTCTATCTTCTCGAATAAAATAAAATGTGGTTCCTCGTAAGGTGTTTCAGGGTCGGTGATGGCTGATGACATTGGTGGCTGTTTAGTGGGATGCTTATTCAGCAATGATTCGTATACATCGCGTCATTTAACACCGTTCACATCGTCTTCTGCAATTAATCTTAACGCGACTCTGACCTTGCCCTCCATCATTAGTTTGGAAAATTTGCGTGCTATTTGACCTTCGGATACTTCATTACTACGGACTACTTGGGTAAATTTCTGTTGGATGGCACGGCCCTCCAGAATTAAAGCATTAATTTCTCGTTTTGACCACATAATCATTCGACGTTCTAAGTGACTGCTCTGGTCTCTTGCTTTAGATTTCTTATGTGGCTTTTGCAATAGTAATGATCATCGTGGCTTTCAAAGCAATACATTCTAAAGCAGAGCTATTTGCATATGCAGTAAACAATCGAGACAACTCACGTACCCTTCGGGAAAGGCTGGAAAATCTTTCGTCACCAAAAATATTTCTCCTCCAATGTGTTATCTCTGCGTAACAGCAATCTATCGAATGAGCAAAGGACTCACCGTCAATCTCTTCCCACAGGAAATTTGGAGTCTGTAATTTCGTATATTGTGGTGCGTTGACGTCTCCATTAATCAGTGCATTAGGTAATATTTCAAATATTTTGAAATAGCTTCTCACACATCATTAGATATTCATTGCAATGAGGGCAATCACAACAGACTTGTCGTCAAGCGCTTGCAGAGACAGGGAAAATTTTTGTTTTAAAACAGCCAGGAGTTTTGGTTCGCAAGACGTTTGATTTATTGGATAACATACATTAGATTATGTCGAACAGCAGGATCAATTTAGCAAGGACTGATATTGAGCAGAGAAAATATAGATGACAATTAGAATAATGTAGAACTTTACAAACTAAAGAAGACAGAAGATGTTAATGGTCGACACCGGAGAAAACAAAGCGTGAGGTGACTGTCTTGTATACTTTTATATCTATATAATATTATGAAAGGTAGATGGACGTTTAAACTTCATTACTTCAATCAGTCTGTTTTAGCGCTTTTCGTAGGTTTCTGTCTGTCGTTGAATAACTTAAATTGCACCAACGTAAGTTTGGTTTCTTGTTAGTCTATTTTACTTGTAACATATGTATCGCATGTAGTCGCTTATATTGTGAAGCGCTGTTAGGTAAAATAATCTGTTGTATTTAGAACTGGTTTCTATAGCGACAGAAAACTGTATTGGGAAATGATTTCTAAATACAGTATTGAAATTTTAAATTAACATATGTATTGTCTTCCCCTCAATTTCCCTCATCTTCTAAGCCCCTGCCCACTTGAATTAATTAGGTCTCTGGTTTAGACTGGGTTTCTAGGTAAGTACATGTGACGTAAATCAAGCAACCGGATTGGCCGAAATGCTATGAATATCTAATGATGTGTGAGAACTGTCGATAAACTCTCATTATTTTTTTTAGTCGTGAGCAGGTGGAATCCTAGGCTTTCCTGCAATTTGATTGGCTACGTGAGCGGGCAGTTTTTTACGATATCTTGGACCGCGGTCCAAAAAGTTATTTTTTTTACATTCTGTCATTAAAATTGATCGATTTTCATAACTATTTCGCGTGCCACAGAAAAAATATATTCAACAGAGAGCTATGGGGATGCAAATGAGTTTTATTATCCAAATGGTTTTGACAACTTCATGTGTAAACAGCGAATTTTAAAAGAAACGCTGGGAAAACTGTGACAAAGCAAAATTTACGAGCGATATTTATAAAGAAAAAAGCTTAAAACGGTAGGAAAAACATACATAAACTTGTGAACACAGTATTTTGAATTACTAAATGAAACTATATAGAAGTATATATAAAAAATCACTGTACCACGAGAAGATAGAGAAGCTGAAACCTTTTGACACTAAACTGTCTTTCTTCTGTTATCCAACCGCTATACTCAACAAAACCGCTGCAAGTCTTTACCTTTTAATCAAATATTTTCCACATGCCAACGTTATTGTCTCATGTCCTTGAAACTTGAAATTACAAATGGCTTACTACAAGCATTTTCGTCTTCAAACTCGAGGACCACACTTTCAATTTTCATGCAGTCAGCCAAATATTGAAAGCTACTTTCCAAGCGAACAGCCAAAAACGAGCAAGCGATGAAGAAGAACGACGAAGAATCTTTATCAACTAAACTTTAAAAACACTTGGACTGCATTTTGACTTCCCTTCGTAACTAGATCTTCAAGTTTTGAATGTTTTTTATCACAAAAAAAGGTTCCAAGCTGACCTGACAGACTGCATGTCGGCAGTTGTTTACTCTCGAACGATAAACTTTGGACTTTTGAATATCACGTGAACGTCATCTCGATTACACAACTTAATTCAATTATGTTAATTTCTCTAATTATGTAACAGAAAAATAAATAAGTTATTTACCGTTTTGGTCGGTCCGTACAGAGAAATATTTGCCCTCGGTCTCAAAAATGTCCCTCGGCCTGCGGTCTCGGGCCTTTTTTACGACTTCGAGCAAATATTTTTCTATACGGACCTCCCAGCCGATAAATAACGTATATTTATTTATTATATTATCGCCCATGAGTAGGTAACCCCCCCCCCCCCCCCGATATAGCGTAACAAAAGGATGCCGCCTCATCAAATATTCAGTGTGACGCCACATGTGACGTCCAGTGTGACGCCCGATGTGACGCCCGGAGGTAATTAACGCACATAAAGTGGGTGATATAAACCTGAGTTTGAGTGCTAGCATCACACTCGTTTGGTCTTTCTCTGGTTAAGTGCAATATTGCTGCAATGGAATGTCTACATGGTAAACCTGCGTCTGTTATTTATGCATACGTCATTATTTCTCAGGCTCCTTTGGGACCTCTAAACCCTAACCTCATTATTTATGCTTACATCATTATTTGGGAGACGTAGACGTACAGAGCTTGCGTACAGTAAACTTTAACAAAATAGACGTTCTTTGCAAGGAACTATAGAGAACTTGATAGAGACACTTTATATTTTTTATCTGAAACCTTGTCTGGAGGAATAGAGAGAGTTTTGAACATTCTAAATGACTGAACCTGCTGAGATAACTTAACTTGAATATTATCTGAATCATCTGATCTGAATTATCTGATCATCCTAGAATCATTCCTAACTAAACCCTCGTTTATAAGTGAAGGAAGATAGAATGAGGAATCACTTCGAGAAGTCATGAAAAGAGCGATTTTAAATGTCGAAATATAAAGGCAAAGCGATTTATTACTTTGAAAGCGTTGCTACGCTTTCTGTTACTAAGTGTGATATTTGCATATTTATCCTCAGTGCACGTGCAGGAGACAAAAGAGAAACTCATTAGGGGCCATTAAGAGGATTAAGCGCTTGGGCAAGTCTAGTCGAGAAGGTTATTAGCATTGGTGTACAGCGTCGCGTCGCCTCATAAGACAGAATTCAAAGCATTCAGTTTAAAATATTTATTTAGGCTTTGGTTTAAACTTACACATATCAAAACAAATTACGGTTACATTTAAATAGTTCACGCCGAGCATCTAGTAAGGTCTGCTTCTTAGATTATATTTTAGGTGTTTTTATTTTAAAAGTAGCATGATAATCTTTCTTGTCTTCTGATGATAATTGGGACACATCTTCTTTTGTCATGGGTAAATATTTTGATCTAGTCATCAATAGATGATGTTCATACTCTTCTCTATCATCCAGAGTCATCTTTGCCAAGTCTTTCTCTGTCGGGTCGCCCAAACTTTCCCAGTTATGAAAGAAATTATGTTTAAGCGTCGGTTGTTCAACGGTAGGAGGCGGTGTTAGGAAATAGGTTTTAGGTGTAGCAGGGAAACCCCACGGAAGATCGTCAGTTTCTTGCTTTATCTCCGGTGTCAAATTTGGTGTATTTTTCCGAGGCTGAGTTTCAAGATTAGTTAGAGGTTGAAGCTGATTCTGCAGTTGATTTTGAAACGTTAGAAAACGTCCTAGCTGATTGGAGTAGAGTATGCTCTTTTCTTCTGTTGTTAACTGTGGAGCTTTTACAATATCTTGCATTTTTTGTTCTGTATTGTACATGGCATTAACGATCGGAGGTTGCTGATAAGATTGCTTTTGTATAAAACTACCAAGTTGCTGCTGCAGGGTGGAGTTACTTTCTCCAGGTAGAACATTGGTCTTGAGACGATGATCGTCATCCGTTGTAGGCTTTAGATCTAGCATAAGATAACCATGAGGGCGGCTTGTTGCTTTCTCGTAACTCTTCATAAATTCCTGAACATGACCCGGGCTCACCTGTCGAGCCAAGACAGAAATTTGCTGTTTATCCCTCGGAGACTTGAAGAGTAAGATATAGTGTGCGTTGAGGCTTATGTTTCTGGTTTCTTTGCCTTGATGGAAAATATTTTGAACAATATTGATGATAGACAAATTCCGGTGATGACTAACTTTAGTAAATAGACTAGCAATACGTTTATCTCCCCCTGATTGAGCCATAAGATCATCGAGGACGATCAGGTTACGTTGAGAGACTTCAAGAAAATCATCCGAGTCAATGTCGGGGGGTGTACCGTCGTGGAATTCGATGCCGGGGATTGTTTTGATCATCTCAAGATACATGGGCTGCCATTGTCCATAGCACCAAATGATACGTTCGGGAGGAGGATTAATCGTAGTTTTGGCGTTTTCCAGAAGTGTCTTCACCCATACGGTTTTGCCGCTCTGAGTACACCCTGCAACAATGCATGTAAAAGGATGCTGCATGACTGTAGGTCCATTGATAACCGGGGAAACATGCCCGGTATTACTTTCCTGATGGAAGTTTTTAATATGACGTTGAAGATTGCCTCTTGTCGAAAACGTTTTCCCGCAAGTGCTACAGATGTACGACATGTTGACTCTTTGACGATTAGGAGTAAAATTATTGTTTCAAAGTATATTCGGACAATTTATTTCAATTTTTCCCCCTCTTATCTTCCCTTTATCTTCCTCTTATCTTGCTCTTATCTTTTCTTTATCTTCCCTTTATCTTCCACTTATCTTCCTCTTATCTTTCTCTTATCTTCCTTATCTTCCTCTTATCTTCCTTATCTTTTCTTTATCTTCCTTATCTTCCCTTTATCTTCCCTTTATCTTGCTCTTATCTTCCTTATCTTCCTTATCTTTTCTTTATCTTCTCTTTATCTTCCTCTTATCTTTCTCTTCTCTTCTCTTCCTTATCTTCCTCTTCTCTTCCTTCTCTTCCTCATCTTCCTCTTATCTTTCCTTTATCTTCCTCATCGTTTCTTTATCTTCCCTTTATCTTCCTCTTATCTTCCTCTTATCTTCCTCTTATCTTCCTCTTGTCTTCCTTATCTTCCTTTTATCTTTCTTATCTTCCCTTTATCTTCCTCTTATCTTTCTCTTCTCTTCCTTATCTACCTCTTATCTTTCCCTTATCTTCCCTTTATCTTCCCTTTATCTTGCTCTTATCTTCCTTATCTTCCTTATCTTTTCTTTATCTTCCATTTATCTTTCTTATCTTTCTTATCTTCCTTATCTTCCCTTTATCTTCCTTATCTCCCTTATTTCCTCATATCTTCTTTATCTGCCTCTTATCTTCCCCTTTATATCTTCCTTCCCTTCCCCTTATCTTCCCTTTACCTTCCTTATCTTCCCTTTATCTTTCTTATCTTTCGCTTATCTGCCTTATTTTCCCAATTTTCAGTCCCAGACCCCTGAAGGATATCTGTCACAAATCCAAAATATATAGACATGTTCTGGTAGAGGTTTCCTCATTTAGGCACTGACTGTCAGATAGAGATGTTTACCAACGAACAGAGGGCATTTCTTCAGTTTTTGTGTCTTTCAAAACCCATACAACAGCGAGCTGTTTTGGAGTCTGCGAGCCCTGAGCAGGTTCGATGTATATGCGAATGTGCGTACAATTTTTGGCAAATGCACTACCAACTACCTCGTCAGGTGATTGAAAGAAAACACTGGTTCAAAACGGTGAAGGATTTCTAAGCCTGTTGTTTGGTCCTGTTTTAGAAGGACTCACAGAAATGGTATAAAAGAACTAAAAGTTTCTACGATAGTCAGTTTAAGCGTGAACATCATGGAAGAAACAAGTCTCGCTAATTATCGAGTCCAACAAATAATATCACATTTACACTACGAAATCGATGAAGAGAAAGTGTCTTCTCTTCTAAACAGTTTGCTGATATCTCATAGTCTTCTCACGTGGAATTCAAGAGGGGAGATAGTATATAATGGAAGAACTATACAAAGAACAAATATCACTGATTTGATAGAATATTGTCTTACAGAATACGATGCGAAGATTCCCGAGCCCCTTGGTTTAGATATTTTTATTAAAGGACTAGCAAATTTGAAAAATGATAAAAGTCTCATTGAAAATGTTCAAGTTTTGAACATGCTGGCACGTCACGAACATCAAGAGCCGGAATCCGAAAGCGAAGACGAAGAAACTGACTCCGAAAAACAATAAGAGTCGGACGCGGAGCATTGGAGTGGAGAGGACTCGGAGAGAAATGAAGAACTTACTGGAGAATGTGAACACTGTCAAAGTATTGTACATGTTGTATATTTACTTCAGTGTTCTAAATGTTCATGGAAAGATTTCTATCAGGATAACAATCAATGTAAATTATGTAACTTAGGACCTCCTTTATCTTTTTCACATTCAATTGGTTTCTGTACTGCATGTCCCAAGGCTTATATTACCGATGGAGTTAATGAAAATAATTTTGAACCGAAATATAAAAATAGATAATCTTGAAACTCAGCCTCGGAAAAATACACCAAATTTGACACCGGAGATAAAGCAAGAAACTGACGATCTTCCGTGGGGTTTCCCTGCTACACCTAAAACCTATTTCCTAACACCGCCTCCTACCGTTGAACAACCGACGCTTAAACATAATTTCTTTCATTACTGGGAAAGTTTGGGCGACCCGACAGAGAAAGACTTGGCAAAGATGACTCCAGATGATAGAGAAGAGTATGAACATCATCTATTGATGACTAGATCAAAATATTTACCCATGACAAAAGAAGATGTGTCCCAATTATCATCAGAAGACAAGAAAGATTATCATGCTACTTTTAAAATAAAAACACCTAAAATATAATCTAAGAAGCAGACCTTACTAGATGCTCGGCGTGAACTATTTAAATGTAACCGTAATTTGTTTTGATATGTGTAAGTTTAAACCAAAGCCTAAATAAATATTTTAAACTGAATGCTTTGAATTCTGTCTTATGAGGCGACGCGACGCTGTACACCAATGCTAATAACCTTCTCGACTAGACTTGCCCAAGCGCTTAATCCTCTTAATGGCCCCTAATGAGTTTCTCTTTTGTCTCCTGCACGTGCACTGAGGATAAATATGCAAATATCACACTTAGTAACAGAAAGCGTAGCAACGCTTTCAAAGTAATAAATCGCTTTGCCTTTATATTTCGACATTTAAAATCGCTCTTTTCATGACTTCTCGAAGTGATTCCTCATTCTATCTTCCTTCACTTACAAACGAGGGTTTAGTTAGGAATGATTCTAGGATGATCAGATAATTCAGATCAGATGATTCAGATAATATTCAAGTTAAGTTATCTCAGCAGATTCAGTCATTTAAAATGTTCAAAACTCTCTCTATTCATCAAAGTAAGGTAAATGTCTGCGGTGAGACAGAGTACTCAATACCTAGTAGGTAGAGCGAAAGATAGGTTAAATGAAGGAGTTTGTTGGTACTCGGAGTTTCACGTTGTTACACGATCATCAGGCAACTGAGTATGATCTGCTTCTCTTGTGGTGACATGACTCTGCTTGGAGGTGTTGATTGAGTGGGAGGTTGATTAGGGACGTATCACATTTTTCTTTCGGCATAAATTCTTGGCATAAAATTTGTTTTCATGAGACGATTTTTGGCATTTTGAGACGATTTCTGTTCTTTTGTTCAGTAGGTTTTCATTATTGGCTTTCAAAATCTGTAATTTCTCTTCGAGGCAAAGGTTGCATCGGGTTGATCCGGCGGTGTACGGGGTGGCGCGTTTCAGTATAGACCAGGTGATAACAGGGTGGTTGTCATTTCCCTTTAGTTGCCAAACGTATTTTGAAAGTTCGGTTTCGTTGGAATATCTTCGGTCATTAAAAAATTTCTGGTGGTTATTGTATCGCAACTTAAATGTGTTCGATGTCATCCCTATATACCGTCGGCTCACCGGCGCTTGTAACTTCGGTAGATGACACATGCTGCCAAGCAGTTACCTTTCAACGGGCATTCGGTTTTCTTTCTGCAGTTACATTTAACATCGTTGGGTTCGGGGATGGGGTTCATTATGCATGATAGGACTCGGGAATATATATATATATATATATATATATATATATATATATATATATATATATATATATATATAGTTCAATCTACAAACACGGTGTTTCGCTGTACTACAGCTCATCAGTGTAGCTTGGAACAATCTGAATAAATTTCATCAATTACTTATACACATGCGATCGTCGGTGAGAACCGCATGTGGGACAGCATCAGTGAGGTACATTCAGATAGCGTGAAGTGCGCATGGGCCCAGAGTGCTCAAACTTCTACAAGGGTAGTGAGCGTTGCATTATCGCTAATAGGTACCCACGGCAACTTCACAGAGTGCTCAACAACACCGAAGTGGAGGAGAATACATCGTTCAATCTACAGACACGGTGTTTTACAGCTCATCAGTGTAGCTTGGAACAATCTGAATGAATTTCATCAATTATATATATATATATATATATATATATATATATATATATATATATATATATATATATATATATATATATAATTGATGAAATTCATTCAGATTGTTCCAAGCTACACTGATGAGCTGTAAAACACCGTGTCTGTAGATTGAACGATGTATTCTCCTCCACTTCGGTGTTGTTGAGCACTCTGTGAAGTTGCCGTGGGTACCTATTAGCGATAATGCAACGCTCACTACCCTTGTGGAAGTTTGAGCACTCTGGGCCCATGCGCACTTCACGCTATCTGAATGTACTTCACCGATGCTGTCCCACATGCAGTTGTCACCGACGATCGCATGTGTGTAAGTAATTGATGAAATTCATTCAGATTGTTCCAAGCTACACCGATGAGCTGTAGTACAGCGAAACACGTCTCTGTAGATTGAACTATATATATATATATATATATAGTGATTAAAAGTTCAAATGAAGTAACCTAGTTTGTCTTCTGTGTTATATCCGCTCTACTTCGGTATCGAGCACTCTATTTCATATATGATTCCAAACTCGATACTTCTCTCTCTCTCTCTCTATATATATATTATTTGGAAAGCGAAATTAGAATCCGCCATTATACTAATGAACCAACTGCATGCATGTGTGAAATCTGGTTTCTCGTTGTTTTTCTTCTCTTTTTTTTTTTTTTGATGTTTACAACCAAATTTGAATGTTTACAATGGATGTTTACAACCAAACATGAATGTTTACAATCATGCAGTGTGTCTCGAATCTTCTATCTTGCGCCATTAGCAAGGTACCAAGTCGGCATTTTCTGGCCCTGGCAAACAATTATGCAATTACCAGTAAACTCTATTATACCTGAAAAACCGACTTTGGTCAAATATGAAACTGGACATATTTTAACCATTTTCAAGAAGCATGTTTTCGGTAGTTTAATGTGGCTGGTAAGATACAGGCTGTATCTTATACTTTGTAAAGCACTTGTTCTTTTCCGTATTCTCTGTAAAAATGGAAATTTGGCTGTTGTGATGATCCTTGGCTTTTTGTAAACAAAATTTGCATCCGAATATGTCCCTATGTCTGCCATTTCTTGCCTCACTTTTTGATTGGCAGTCAGCCGTCCAAGGTATATATAGAGTTCATTGGCAATTACTTGATCCAGTCTTCTTTTAGAGATCAGTGTATGTTGTATACCGCGTAGCCAACGTTCCGTTTGGTGGCGTGATGTTTTTTCTCTTTTACGTTTTTCCCCTTTTGGAGTCATGATTAATTTTGTGTTTTGGATTATGCTTTTAGTTGGAGTAAAGATTAGTATGCAATGTGTTTTGTTTGTTGTGCTGCGATGTGTGGTGTGATGTGATGTGGTGTGGTGCTATGCAATATGAGGTGTGGTGTGCTGTCCGATGGTCTGCTATACAGGCCATATTTGTACTACGCTATACTGGCATACTGCACAGCATAGAAAGGTAAACGAAGTCTTATTAAAAATAGGATAGCCCAGCATATAGCTTTAAGTAAAGGCATAATAAACACATAATATGATAAAATATTTAATACTAACGTTTTGTTACCTAATCAGCAACATCTTCAGAGTGAATATTTACAACGATGAATCTTCTTAAATAGCTAAACTGTTACAAAAATAGAGATTGATGAGCGTGACAAAAGAATGTGACAGAAACTAGAAAAGCAAGACGGTGGAAACAGAGGTAATTAACAGATGTGATACAGAGAAGGGGAAAAAACATCGAATTATATCTAATTATTATTTTCCCCCTTCTCTGTATCACATCTTGTAATTACCTCTCGCTCAGTCTGTGTTTCCACCGTCTCGCTTCTCTAATTTCCGTCACATTCTTTTGTCACACTTATCATTCTCTATATTTGTAATAGTTTAACTATTTAAGCCGTTGTAAATATTCACTCTGAAGATGCTACTGATTACTGATTAGGTAACGAAACGTTAAAGATTTTATTTATTATGTGTTCATTAAATCTATTTGCTATCATATTTTTAACAAGACATAGAAAGGTAAGATATGTATTTTCTATATTGGACAATTCTATATAAGCGGTATATTTTACATTGCACGACACTTATCCAAATTATATCTCTTTGTACACAGAAAACTGGTAGCAATCATCCACCTGGATGTATCGAAAAGAGTATGTTTTTTCTGGAACATACTTCTCCAGAAGAGGATTTGCCTGGGTCATGCAGCAAAATTAACCGAACCGAAATTAATAAGATTCTCATGGTTGCCAAGTACTTGGTAGAGAAAGGCTATCCTCCTCAAGATATTACTGTACTTTGTGCTTATCGTGGTCAGGTATTTAAACACTTAACCTATCCGTGTATGTATGCTTACATTTAATATTTAAGAGATAGAAAATGGCCGCCTGTGTGTTTATATAGCTTGATGCAAACACAAGAGTGAGTTGAGAGAATTAAAAGGATTTTATGTGAGTCAGGGCGTCGATTTCGTTTTTGAAATAAGACTATGAAATATGCCGTGACGTCACAACCGTGTTTGCATAGCCTGATCTAAACACGGCAACTGACCAATCATAGAGTATGTGTGTGCGTATCGGTAAGGCACAACCTACTTTAAAACATTTTATATTTAACATTCAGTTTTATGTACTGTTTAATAAACGAGCAGGAGTGTTTTATCAGATATAAAGACACGAGGCGAAGCCGAGTGTTTTTATATCCGATAAAACACGAACTGCGAGTTTATTGAACGCCTTCAAAAACGAACCACTTGGTAAGTTCATTGGCGTAGTAAGTTTGAAAAATAACCTTGTCTAAGCCGAGAAAATCAAAGCTAAAGTTTATGTAAATCAGGAGGTATCTTTATCACATAAAAAGACACTGATTAAACTTTAATTTCTTTTGAATTTTCCTCATGAATTATTAATGAGTTTTTGAACTACATTTAACATCTTCATTTATATTTATTTAATATGCATTTAATGTTTAAAGGAATTCGCGATATAAATGAAATTTGTCTAATTTGAAAGAATTTTTGTGAATTTTTGTGAAATTGTAATGAAAGACTTTTTGAAATTTTGCTGTATCTTCGTTTTTGAGATATTTCAGTTTGTTTGATATGTAATTGAGATGTCATAAGTAGATAACCCACAAGCATAGAACCGTCGACTCAGCATTTTTCAGGAGCTCTTACCCCAACCTCGTCCCCAGGGCCATTTGTGGGGGCTGGGCCAAGAACAAATGGCCCTGGCACAGGCTGAGCTATCACCACATCTGATTGGTCGAGATAACATTGGATGTTTTAGGTATTCTGATTGGTGGAAACAAGGCGGGCGAGCTCGCGGGCATTTGTTTATAGGGCTCAAATTATATTAAATAAGTGATACCAGAATTGCCGGCTGTTAAAAACAACTTCAAAACGAATGAAAAGTTGGCGAAACACCCGTAATAACACACGAAACACCCGAATAACTTAAATTGTACCAACGTAAGTTTGGTTTCTTTGTTAGTCTATTTTACTTGTAATATATATATATATATATCGCATGTAGTCGCTTATATTGTGAAACGCTGTTAGGTAAAAGAATCTGTTGTATTTGGAACTTGTTTCTATAGCGACAGAAAACTGTATTAGGAAATGATTTCTAAATACAGCGTATTGTATTTAGAAATGTTTTCTAATTACTTATCAGGTGTTTGCAGAATTTTACCTTGTATAAATCATTTGCTGGAAATCTGAACGTCTTTCGTTTTACGTATTCGTTGAAACATTGGTTTGGTTCTTTTTGCGATACACGTTTGCGGGTTGGTTTTTTTTTTTGAAAAGCGACAAAAGCTAAATTATCAATATCCAAGTTGAATAAGATAACGTCAGTTCCCATCATTAAAAAAGAGACATACATCAGACAAGAGAACTATATCGCGCTCACAATAGCGGTACAGTTGATGACTTGTTTTGTCCATACACGTTTGTTAGAACGTTTTTAAAGTTTTGTTTTTTTTCATCTCCAAACTTATAAACGGGAAGCTTGTATCTTAATCATCCGTGCAGACGCGAAAGACAACAAAGCAAAATAATCAATATTAAAGCAGAATGGCCTGCGAGCAGGCTCTCTGGGAGGCGCGGGCGGGAGATGAAAGAGAGCCTGCACGGATCCCATTGAAATTTGAATGCGCCCCTTCCTAACGAGTTGTCAAAAGCGACCAATCACAGACGCGCAGAGTAAACAAAGAAACCTTTTTTACCGGCCCCGCCAGACGAATACGTACGCTACTTCCTGTATGCCTTTTTTCTGTCTTTATTTTAATTGTATACGAAGACGATTATATTTCGAGTGAAAGAAGGAGCTGAGCCTTTGAGAATTTGAGTTTCTCCAGCCTTTGTTTACGGGCCAAATACTGTAGGAACTCTATCACACTAAACTAATTAACGAGCTGTTGTATAGTTGTCAACTCTATGATACATTCGTCAGTGTGCCATAATTTAATATTAAAGTTAGTTCAAGCCGATCACGACACTTCAGACTAATATATTATCGTAAAGTCGCCACGAAGAACCAAGGAAAGTGTATTTTGTTTATTTCAGCGTATTATAAATATCATATTAAGCGATTTAATCACGCTGACTTTATCGTCGAGACTATATTTATAATTTGTGTTAACATCAAAACAACGGCTCGTTAATTAATCCAGTTTAAATATTAGTGCTGCCGCAGCACATAAACCAGATGCCTGTGTAAACTATAATGCAACTGAATTCAGTGATTCATCAGTCATATAAATAATAACGTTGGAATATAAAACATTCTGTCGTATATCCCGTGAGCTTAACAGTAAAACATCTGCCGGGCATGCAAGATTCAATACTTTATATCGTTAGATTAGATATTTATTTCACTACTGTTACCTATGTGATTTTCGCGGCGAACGTTTCAGGGTTGAACATTCGAATTGTCAATGAGTTGTCTGCTTTAAATAAATTTGTCAGTCGATTAAAATATCCACCAATCAGAACATTGCGTCCAAATTTTGGACGCATGCATTCAAATTTCAATGGGATCCGTGCAGGCTCTCTTTCATCTCCCGCCCGCGCCTCCCAGAGAGCCTGCTCGCAGGCTACATTAAGTCCAATCGTTAAAACTTGTTAATTTTGACCTGTTTAATGACTAATCTTATAACAAATCGAGGTAAAGTCCAACGTTGTACCTCCGTGCTCGTAATGAACATATCTTATGTATGAATGTAATATATGTAAGCCCTCTAATGGTTTGAAATGACATTAAGGTATTTTCCCAGTAATTACAAAATAATGACAAGTCATTATAATAGAACAGGGTAAAGTTACATTTGTGTTGATAATGATTTGATTTTATGCATGAACATAGAGTATAAAAAAGGATGAAATTTATAGTTTGGGTAGAAAATAATCTTTGGCACGTTCTAACGGAGAAATGGTTTCAATCGAGAAATATCCGTGTTTTTGTGGTGCTGGACTCAAGCGTTTTTAGTCAAAAGCTGGACGTGGGTTTGTAAAGTACAAAACGGAGACTTGTACTTTGTTTGTGCCTGAAGAGAAATATAACACTCTTATAGAGTGTTACCAAAGCAAGGTTGACCTGGCGTTCAAACCTAACAAGTTCCCGTTATGTGATTGCGACGAAGTTGCAAGCTTGTGGGTGTCCAATTCAGTGGCCAATCCAGGTCGACCGTATTTCAAATGTCAGGAGATCAGCGTCGATGAAAAGTGCGACTTTTTCAAGTTGGGGGACAGCAAACCTAAGAAAAAAGAACAAAGGAATGAAAAGAGTTGTAAAGGAGAGAAAACAAGAAAGAAACAAACCTCCAAAAAAGAAAACACGAGTACAGGCTCTTGAATCTTCTGAAGGTGAACAATATAGAACTCTTAAAACAATTTTAATTGTATTTTGTCGGGAATTCTTAAAAATTACATCTGTCAGGAACTCTTAACTGAACATTTTAATTGCATTTTGTCGGGAAACAGTTAATTACATTTATCGGGGACTCCTAAAACAATTAATGGCTTTTTGTCATGTGCTTTAGTATTTAATTGCGTATTTTTTATCGATGTTGAGTGTGAATTAATCAATATAATATTTTTAAAACTTTTTTTATTGTGTGGTTTTATTTAGTGTACAATACTTTCATGCATACTATGAATACTTAATGAAACTATAAAAGAGGCTGTCGATGTGAGTTTCTTCCCACAATCTGTCACTTGAGCAATTGTGAATCTCCGTTTTTATTAAGCATTACGTTCCATTCTCGCGTTTATACTTTTGAAAATGAATTCCACGAGTAACATTATACTGTTCGTTGTGAACGTCTTCACTCAAAACCTGTGAGTAGTAACAAGAATGCTAGCCGTCTTCTCAATAAAGTTGAGAAAGAGTTGCGAAAGCGAGAACCAGATTTAGCGAAAGTGTTGAAGTACCGAAAGAAGTCTGCCAAAATGGTAGAACGAGGTATAAAATACCTAGCTTGATCAACGCGAGGCTTTGAGATCGGTTCCCGAACCACAACAACCTGTGCAGACCGAAGTGAATTTTAACTTAACCAAAGTATCTGAAAGATATGTCAAGAAGTTTGGCGCGACGTCGTGCCCGTATCGTGCTTCCATGGAGTCTCTGCCTGAAGAAGGAACGTTAAAAGTTGTTCACAGATGCTATAGACAAGGTATAGTGAATATCGTTAATTGTGTGATAATGTGTTGACAAACCCATAAAAATGTTCTTGGTGTGATGTAGTACTGCGTGAGTTCAGTTTATATATTAATCGGGGTGTTACTTTTATTACCAGGTAAAAGACCAGTGTGACTTACAAACACCGCTCGAAGACAAGATGCGTGTGATGATTCGCTCTGATGCTTGAAAGGCACCTATCAGCACACGACTTCTTCCAGCGATCCAAATGACCGCAAATGTAGTGTTGGCTGAGGTCACCAAAGTTTTGTAAAGTAACGACAATATCCCGTTAGACCAGGCTTCTGTCATCGATGTGGTAGCCGGTAAAGTAAGAAATAAGAACGCTCTTAAAGTTTTAGATTATTCTAAAGACACCTTAGTTAAGAGATCTATTATTACCATTAAGAATACAGATAATCTATCTGATAATCATCCAAAGTTGAAACAAATTAAATTAGGAAAGTTAATTCAGAAAAAGTTACCATTAGAATTATATAAAAAAGCCAATATTTCGCCTGGTCCTTACGGTCTTCGGGAAGTGTCGAAGTTCCAAGGGGTCTTGTCGGGTTACCAGATTACACTCATTGATTTTAATGCTTTTACGAAGGACTCCAGCGTGATAAACAGATTGTATTGTACTAACACGGTGATCATTATAATGTCATTAATCCGAAGAAGCTCCCAGCTTTCCATGGTAAACGTTTTTACTGTAAAAAATGTGAGTCTTTTTATTCGGATGATCGTTATCATTTTTGCAATGATCCGTGTCGCACATGCTTACGCAAAGAATGTCTATGGGTTCTATCTCAAAAGCGTACTTGTACCGAATGTTTCAAAATTTCTCGTTCTGTTAAATGTTATGATTTTCACAAAAAAAAACTCGTAAGTCTAAAGGCGTTGATCTTCCGTCAAAATGCGATATGTCGTTTCGGTGTCAAAAGTGTTCAGTTACTGTTGATAGAAAACGACAAGACGTACATGTATGTGAAGAGCATAAGTGTGATATTTGTAAAATGTTTGTGTTGTCTGGTCATCTGTGTTACATGCAGCCTGAACCGCCCAAAACGCCTGACGACAAACTAATATTCTATGACTTTGAGACAGACTTTTCGACTGGGAAACATCCCGTAGGAAAACGAAGATCTTAGAAGGTCTTTAAAAGGTCTATAATAGGTCTTGGAGACCTTTGCTAGACCTTTTCTAGACAATTATAATACTTCAATAGTCTGTCAAAGGTCTTGCAAGACCTTGCAAGACATTTGTGCCGCGATTGCCTAGAAATGTCTTGAAGAAAAGTCTTGCAAAGTCTTGAATAGTCTTGAGTAGATCTATTCGATAGATTTGTCAAAGTCTTTTGCCTTAAAGGTCTTAGCTATATATGCCGCGAGGTCTAGCAATTATTAATGCCATTTAGGTAAAAATCAGAACTATAGTTGATTTCTACTGTAGCGCACACGATTTTCGCTTTACATGCGCAAATTCCATTCCCACTTTGTTGCCAGTTTCGCGGTACTGTAGAATTGATATAAGCTTATTTTATGCAATGACTATAGCTCTCGCTACTCAAAAACTCGAAACTTACCGTAATTTGGGGTGAAGAATGAGCCAAATGGTAAACTGGTGAGACGATGAGAAGTACTTTTGAATTATTTTTTTTGCAGTTGTCTGATTTAGCACATGCACTTCTACCCCGAATTAATCTATTTTAACCCAACAATCATCGCCAGGGTTGGTAGGCTCCAGCGCATGCTCAGAGCCAAATTCCGTTTGAAAAGTAGCCAAAATCTACCAAAGGAGGCCAAACTACTTTTTGTTGAAAAGAAGCCAAAAAGGAGCCAAATCGGACTGTTATGTCAGAGAAAAGCGCAAAAAAGCAAACTTTATTGACTATCAACTATCAAGTCTATCATACATAGTTGGTCTTTCTGTTATAATGGGAAGGGAACGGAAGCGGAACTCTGCGAACGCAGTGCTGCTATGCTGAACTATTATTGGTTAGTTTCTCTGCTTTACAATTGGCTGAATTTCATGAACCCTGATTGGCTAGAAATACAACCAGGTTATCCTCTGGATCTGACAATGACATTTACTACAAAAATTTACAATGCAAATACAATCAACCTCCATACAATCAATGTTTTTACAAAAAATTCTTGTCAACTGTTAAGAGGCCAAAAAGGAGCCAAAAGGCCAAACATTTTTTTCGAGGCCAATCAAAAAATAAAGAAGCCAAAATCGAGTTATTTGGCCTCCAAGAGGCCAAACTACCAACCCTGATCACCGCCTAAATAGCCTCGAACCTTGGCAGGAAATAGCAAAAATAGTTTGCTGGTGCAAACATAATTATTATGAATATATGATTGAAAATTATTTAAGGACGTTCAGCTGAGACTTGAGCATGAAGTAGCAGTTCTCGCATCTGCAATCTAAAACTAACCTAATAATATCTATAAAATTTAAAAGACTACATAAAATATACTATTGACGTGTTAAACTTTTCCAAATCCCGTCAGAGATGCTTGCTACAATAATGAGTAATTCAATCTCGGTCAAGTGTCAACTGATAGCATTTTTGGCGCCTGCACTTGAATATTTGAATACTGTGCGTAAATCCGTTGATCATTTGCGCGTTGCTTCTGGCTTATTAAGTCTTGGAGATTCAATTGAGCCTCTTGGGTGGATGTCTTAAAGAAAGAAGGAAAAGTGCGATGGCACTTGCATTTAAAGCTGTCGTTCTCAGTCTGCTGACATTCTCTTAAACATTTACAAAGAAGCACAATCACAATCGGTGCCACTCCGAGGTAAAGTTTATCTGACTGTAATGTAGTCGCGTTGCAATGTTTGTTTATATAATCTATATTACTCGCTTCTTTCATAGTCCAGTATTAACATTCTGTGGAAATTTTAACTGGTATCGTGTGTAACGTTAAAGAATGAGTCTCAGGGTCATGCATTGCGCGCTTGTGTTTATGTTTGCATACGGGAACCTACCATGTCACCTGGACCTTCACTTTGCATTTTGTGCGTTGCCTTGTTGAAAACCCACAGCGACAGCTTCTTCCGAACAGGTTTTATAATATTTTTTTATAATGTCTGAATCAGAGTCGGACCCAGAGTTGAATGTGTCGCAGTACGATTTAGAGGACGAATTAAATGCGTACGGTTCACCAGCTTATAGATTGCCAACTGCGCAAGCAGCAGCTGCTGTTGGAGTGCCTTTAGCAGCCGACGATGGTCGAACACAAGTGAGTTTACCTCTACTTTCCCTCGTTGTTTCATTAATAAATAGTTAATTATAGTACCTGTATTTCTACAACAAATTCTCCTTCATTTCAGTTTTGTAGTTGCAAAAATACATGCAGCAAACGCAGCGGGAGAAAGAAGCGAGGTTGTCCATGCCGGGATGAAGAGCTGAAATGCACAGAAAGGTGTTCATGTGGAACTAAAAAAGCTGCTTGTAAAAATAAGCCACTTCAACCGCGAACAGTAGTAGCTGACGCAAATGCTGGCAGAAATGCTTTTGAACGCCATCAGATCGCTGTCGACGAAGCAAAACAACAGATTACGGTAAGTTTACTTTTATAAATATATGTCTTCACGGCGACAGTAAATCCTCAAGTAGTGGACGTTGATCAAGTTCATATAATCAAAGGAATCGAACCTATAACATTTTGATCGCTATCTAGATGGTAGAGCAATTTATTTACAACCCCAAGCTTGCAAATCGCCACATTAAATATTGACGAAAGTAATCGTTTTGTATCCTTCCAAATGTTCAGTCGGGGATTTTTCGTATAAATATTGTGAATAAACGCACCCTTGTGAATATTTGAACACTTTAAATGCTGGTTTTACACCGTTTATAATACAGTTTATTCTCAGGTTTTTAGCAATGTAGTTGACATTTACTGAACTCGACTTCTTTTAGTGATCTAAGCATGGACTAGTTGCGTTTACCAAGAAAGTACACAAATTACATATACGAAGAATCTTACAAGAAAGCCTGATAGTCCCAACACTGCCCCAAAACCTGACTAAAATTCTACCATATAAAAATGAGTAAGTCATATGCCATTTGGGTTTACAAAAAATTTAATATTTGTTCAGGAATTTATTGGAACTCTGACACTTGACCAAAAGGACAAGGTACTGCTGGAACTTTTGACGAATGGGAAGGGTAGTCTTGATTATGCCAAGAATATAGTGGAATTTGGTGGAGGCCCTCCTGTAATCCCTGATGCAAGGCCACCATTGTGTACATGTGGAGTATGCCAACCTATGGCAACTGAAGAGGAAAACAAGTGCTGTAAAAAAATCAGATGTGTCACATCATTTGTAACATCAGCAAAAAATCGTTTTCTTAACAAGAAAAAAAATTCTTAAAACAAGAAATATTTTCTTATTGCAAGAAAATAATTTCTTGATACAAGAAAAATTTGTAACCACAAGAAAATATTTCTTACCGCAAGAAAAAAATTTCTTAACTAAGAAAAAAAATTCTTGCTATAGGAAAAAAATTCTTGACTTAGAAAAAATTTTCTTGCCACAAGAAAAAAAATATTATGAGATAAAAATTTCTTAACATAAGAAAAAAAAATTATGTAAAGAAAATTGTGTTACTGTTTGATCGTTTTCACCTGACATGCTTTATTTATGATATCAAATATAAGATAAGTATTGTTGGCAACAAAAATGGAATCTATTTGCATTATGGCCCCCAGTTAATTCTAGTATGTAAGCATTATATTTATATCATAAAGCGAACCAAAGAAAGCTGCGGGAAGTCGCGCGAGGCTAACGCGAGTATCTCGTGATAACCCGTGAAACTGACCAAAGGGAACGCGGGCTAACGAGGTTCAAACTTCAAAATCGTCCATTGACCGTTGGAGCTTCGCGTTTAACTGATCAATAGTGGAATTTGTGGCTTGTATTTTATGATGTATTGCAAAGGAACTCGTTGTTTTTATCATTGTCTACTGTAGATGAGAAATATGTCAGATTGTAGAAGGTAAGTCATCTTTAATACGCAATTTAAATGTAGTGAATTTACTTATTAATATTTTTCAAGCTGATACAATCTTCTTATAGTTCTTACTAGTAAAACAGTAAAAATCCGCTAACAAGAACGTACGTCTTACCAAATCAGCCTGGGATAGGTTCTTATATTCTTATATAAATAAATTCTTAATTTCAGCCTGAGGTTCTTATAGTTGAAGGTTCTTGTTAGCGGGTTTTTACTGTATTCAATCTTAAACTTTAAGCTTATATTCAAATGTTAATAACTCCAGTGATTCCTAATCAAGGGATTAGAAAGTCTCTAGTATTCCTGATGATGAATAAATCCTAGTCGAATCGTCCAAGCTATTAAAATTATTTAAAATTTACCGTGTATATTCTTTATATCACTGTATATTCTTTCACTGTATACAGTATATCATTAATTTAATATTAAGCTGGTTTGGCTGGTTGGTTTAATTATTTAATACCATGTGTTTTGATATCTTCAACTCAACATCACATTTAACAGTAAGCTTATATATATAGTATTTGCAGTTACAGTGTAAACACTATCAAAAATATCTTTCAAAAATATCAAAAAAACTATCAATTTCTGTTTTTGTGTTTTTGTTCAGGGCAAGAACTCAGGGGTTACTGAGTACATGTAAAGGTTATTGTTGAGCCCCCTGTATATGATGTTATAAAGTTCAACATCAGGTAAGTGATGATCAGTTATTGGGCTATATTTTTTATATACTGAACAGGCTTAACCCTTTCACTACTGTTGGGGCCTTTTAGTTTTTACTCTGGCTAACGCCAGATGATTTTACTCATTGAGAGAAGAAGTCTAGTAGAGAAAGAGTCAAAACCTATCTCATTAACCATTTTACTACTGTTGGGGCCTTCTAGTATGTATTTTTCTCTGGCTAATGCCAGACTATTTTACCTCGTTGAGAGAAGAAGTCTAGTAGTGAAAGGGTTAAGGCTGGGGTTTTTTCTCAGGTAGTGAACAGGAGTGACTAGATGAGGTGAGGTGACCAGCTCACTGGGCTAGTCCACCAAAGAATGTGAAATTACAGTATGTGAAGTCAATTGCCCACCTCTGGGCTGCAAGCACTGCTACTGCATGCACTGCTACTGCTCATTGTTTGTAAGTTACACTATCTGTAGCCTTGTTCCCATGGCCCACTTTATTTAAAACAGCCAATCGTGTGCTCACCAAGCAAGCAACCAAACAATTTTCGTGAGGTTATGTGATTTAAGGTCAATTGTATGAAATGCACCTTCACATATCAGAAGCCCTGTATATATATATATATATACATACATACATACAGGGCATATCAGAAGCCCTGTATATATATATATATACATACAGGGCTTCTGATATTATGCGAAGGTGCATTTCATATATATATAGTATATGTAGGTGCATGATAATGCCAGTGAAGTGTAATATTTGGTATGTACACTCGTTATCAGTTTTCTTAGAGCCTTTGAATAAATTTTTCTTATTATTTTATGAGTGTATACTACAGCACTGAATTACATTAAAATGCTTGCCATTAGTTTTATTTTTGTAGTTGTTTTACTAACTGGGATATTGTTTGTTATTTTATCTTTTACACTATCAGAAGCCCTGTATATATATATATATATATATACATACATACATACAGGGCATATCAGAAGCCCTGTATATATATATATACATACAGGGCTTCTGATATTATGCGAAGGTGCATTTCATATATATATAGTATATGTAGGTGCATGATAATGCCAGTGAAGTGTAATATTTGGTATGTACACTCGTTATCAGTTTTCTTAGAGCCTTTGAATAAATTTTTCTTATTATTTTATGAGTGTATACTACAGCACTGAATTACATTAAAATGCTTGCCATTAGTTTTATTTTTGTAGTTGTTTTACTAACTGGGATATTGTTTGTTATTTTATCTTTTACAGGCACAAAAATTGTACATCTCCTTCAACATGTGTCAACAATTTTTGCAAGACTCAAATCTGCCCAAAACACAATTGAGTTGATTCATGAACTGAAGGTAATGACTGTATTTGGTATATGGTGTATTTTCCCTAAACCAAGAGGGTATATAGAGGCCCAGCCATTTTTTTTGCCAGTTTGGGATAAAAGAGTTAACTCTTTCCTGTCTGAATTGGTCTTTAGTATTTTATTCTGGCTAACCCCAGATGATTTTATTCATCTCTGGGGAAGCCCTCAGACAGGAATGAGTTATAAACTATCTCTCTAACTCTTTCCTGTCTGAATTGGTCTTTAGTATTTTATTCTGGCTAATGCCAGATGATTCTATTCATCTCTGGGGAAGTCGTCACACAGGAATGAGTTAAACAAATCTTTTTCTTTCTTATTTTGAGGAATCATGAGGATGCAACTTCATTGATGGTGTACAACCAAGATTTTTGCTATGTCATTGTGGGAAAGCAACTAATATTCAAGACGGAAGCAGGGAAGTTTTTAGAAGCTGTTGTAGTATGTTTGTCATCAGTGATTCACTTTATTTGTTGGATTTTGATTATCCTAAACAAAATGAAATTGGGATGACCATTTTGCAGATTTATGTTTTCAATGACAATTGCATACCAAAGGACATTGCGATTCTTGTTAATGCGATGTTAAAAGCATACAGGAAGTGTAAAGTGGAATCATGTTAAAGAACTGATGCGACTTGAACTTTTTTTATATATTACATAACTTCTATGGTATAGTTTTCTGCACAGCCATATTATAAGTGCAGTGAATGTTATGTTATTTCACCTGCTTGTGGTTTTTAATTAATTTTTGAAGCCTTTGGAAGTCACAAAAACATCACATGACATTCGAATACGGATTATCATTGATATTATAATGTACAGTATATACAGTGAAGAACGCCACCTTACGACTGCCCAGTTAGTATTACTTTGCTATCACACAACTTTTTTACCTTGAACAAAAGCACGCTACAGTCTTTCTTATATTTGATAACCATGTTGATTTAAGCAATGTACATGTTTATTCGACCAGATTTTTTTGGCCACACACTGTTAATATATATATATATATATATATATATATATATATATATATATATATATATATGCTATGGGTATCCATTGAGCACTCTGCCAAATGTTATTATAACCTACTCAACCTATCTATATATATATATATCAGTGGGATTCCACTGCATGCAGAATGCAGGTATATCTGTCATGCTTTTGCAACTTCAAAAAGCTTTATACACTTCATGCTAGACTGATGACATTTCCATGTTATTTTGTTTGTTTTAAAAAATTATAAGTAATTTTAGTTATAATATAAATGTAACGTGCATGCAGTTTCCTATTTTTCTTACCATGTGAGCATGTAAATTATTTCCTTGCTATTTTTCTTATTTTTCAATAAAAAAATAATCTTATAACAATTTGGTTTATTTTCTCAAAATAAGAAAATTTTGTTATTTCAAGAAATATTTTCTTGTTAAGAAAAAAAACTGAATTTTATTCTTATTTTAAGAAATAATTTTCTTAGATTTTCTTAGTAAGAAAAAATTTCTTGCTATTCTCCCAAATAAGAAATTTCTTATTTTAAGAAAAAAAATATCTTGAAATAAGTTTTTTTTTTCTTGGATTAAGATTTCTTTTTCTTAAAACAAGAAAATAATTTTCTTATTTTAAGAAATAATTTTCTTAGATTTTCTTAGTAAGAAAAAATTTCTTGCTATTCTCCCAAATAAGAAATTTCTTATTTTAAGAAAAAATTTCTTAAAACAAGTTGTTTTTTTCTTAAAACAAGAAAGTGATTTTTTGCTGTGCGCGTACATTCTCTGGCGATACAGAAAGTTGGGAAGGGGGAACCGAAAGGTGTGTCCATCTTGTGTTGTTTTGGCAATAAAACACATATACCCTGCAGATGATGGTGTGTATATGGGATTCAGGAGAGCCTGACATTTTGTCTCAAGTCTATGCAAGTGAACAGTACTGTATATTATATCCATATGAACAGATTGAAAATTTATATTTATAACTATCAGTACTGTTAGCATATATCTAATGAGGCTTATGCAGGTTTACATAATATCTTCACTATCTCCATCAAACCTTGGCTTGGCATTAGAAGAACATGTAGGACAAAAGCATGGCTTGGTGGCGAGAACAAAAAGTGTGATGTAAACTCACATCACCCCAATTAAACCTTTCACTTTTGGTTTATATTTGAATAACTACACCAAAGTATTGTGCACTAATTATTTATAAAGATTTTGGGTTTTGCTGTGCAAGTTTTGTTTATAGTATTCAGGAAAAATTCTGAACTCTGGGTGGAACTCAAGTCCACAACATTCTGAATCTTTGCCCAAGCAAGGTTATTTAAAATATTTATACTTTAGACGAGTCAGAATGCACATTCACTACAACTTGAGCTTAGTGTTTTTCTAAGTAACAATATCTTGCATGACAAAACCTGAAAATCTTTACCAACAGCGTACCATAATATTTATTTAGAAACTTAACTAAACTACATACCGGTATATACACTTTAAAAATAAATACTTTTGCTTGTTACAAAATACTAACTGAAATGCTTGACACATTGTCGGAAATACTCTTAGATATACAGTAGAGTATGTACAAATGCTTGACACATTGTCAGAAATACTCTTAGATATAGGGAGCATGGGTGGTGTGTGCTGTTAGTGTGCTGCCTCTCACCAAAACTCAAAAGTTAAGCCTAGTTAGACAAGGTTAGTACTTGGATGGGTGACCGCTTGGGAATGATCCCGTTGTAGGGCTTGGAACTCATGTGAGTAGAGTTGTAGTTGATCTCTCCTGTGCTTCGAGGGTGTTTTACCAGGTTCTCAGGTTTTCCTCCCTTTCCAGCCTCCATAAAATCAACACCTAACATCTTAGCTGTGACCCGTGGTCTGAACTGTGTCGTATAGTGGCTGCTTGGAGTGCCTTTGATATGCCTTGACACGGCCACGTTGTTAACCAAGTTAAGCCTGGTTAGACAGGGTTAGTACTTGGATGGGTGACCGCTTGGGAATGATCCCGTTGTAGGGCTTGGAACTCATGTGAGTATAGTTGTAGTTGATCTCTCCTGTGCTTCGAGTTTTTTTTACCAGGTTCTCCGGTTTTCCTCCATTTCCAGCCTCCATAAAATCAACACCTAACATCTTAGCTGTGACCCGTGGTCTCAACTGTGTCGTATAGTGGCTGCCTGGAGTGCCTTTGATATGCCTTGACACAGCCACGTTGATCTGCGTCCTTATGGAATGTAAATAATGTAAATAACGGGACTCATTGCATTATCATGTTGTTTCTGCGTTCGCTGTTGGCTGTGGTGACAGTTCCTCAGCTCCCAGCTGGGAAACACTGGCAGAACTGTGTGTAGCTGCAAACCTAGATAGTGACTGTTTCACTAGTTCACTCGTCTTCGGTATGCACTGCAGTGCAATTGATGGGCAAATGTTCTTTGGGTGTTCTTTAGGGATTTCAACTTTGCGTAGAATACTGTCCTCATCATCAACCCTCTTCAGAATTCTAGAAGCAATTGTGGGCCAGAAATCATAAGCCTTTGGTTCCTTTACAGCTTGAACTCTCCAATTCTTTGATCTTTTACTGTAAACCTTATTGTATTTAAGTTTACCAGTAGTACTAACAGCTGCTTTACGAAACACATGTGTGTTATGGTCAATAGCTGCCAGATAGGTTCTACCTGTAAAAGCCTCATTCCTATTGAAAAATAAACATAATAATTAGTTGAATTTTTGAACACTTATTTCGTAGGGTTCACTTTAGCAGCCCATACTTTGTTAGCCTGCATGGCAAGCATTTCCTAGTGAGGATCCTGGTCCTGGACACAATGGTAATGCTTTGTTAACTGATTTTATTTGCAATTTGCAAAAAAAACCTTTTAATACAATTTGCATTGGCAGTCTTCCAGGGTGAACTATCAAAATAAATTGCAAAGAGACATTTTCTGGCTATATACATGGGTTTCAGACAACATTGTAATTGGAAGAGAGGGGTTGATAATAACATCAAAATGGTGTGGACAGAAGACAGAAAGATGCATCAAAGATGTACATGTACACTTGGTGTATATTATATTTTTCTACTGTAATTAAAATATATACAGTATGTACACTAAAACACACTTACTGGAATCCCACTCTCTTCGGTGTGTATTTCAGTAGCATCGAGTTGAAATTCTCCAATTTGCTTGTGTGCCTACATAGACAAGTACATATAATTATTAATAGAGGGTCTTTAACCCATTCAGCTGAGGGGTCTCACCTTGATGAGTAAAATAATAAAGGTGGCAGTTTTTGGCTGGTTTAGCCATTAATGTTAAAAACATAATTCCATACTAACACCCATCCTTGTAAAAATCTATACAAACAATTCCACAAACACAAAATATGACAGTGAAAAAAACAAAGTACTGATACACAAGTGTAATGTACATGCATACCTAAATGTGACATAATGATGCAAACTCTTCAGAAATCGCTGGTCAAGTACCACCTTACTGATGGCCTCAAATGCCTTCGAGTTCTTGTCCAGATCTGTCTTCCCAACTTCCGTGGCAACCAATGGTCCATGCTCACACTCTCCATCAATCCACTCATGCTCCCCAGCAATGTGGTGTAACACACCAAACCAGCTGTCCTGAAAAATAAAGTGAATTTTATAAATATTGTTTCCATCAGTGATGCTGCTAGGAATTTCTATTAGTGTACAAGATTGTGTAAGCTATGTCTTTGATGCAATTGACAAGTAAGACAAGTAAACTACCTCCTTCCAAAGTTTTCTCAACAGATTTTGAGCAAATTCAAAAGTGGTTATGGAGATGAATGGGAGCAACCGTCATCCCCTCCCAGTCTCGGCACCATGGCTTACCAAAAGGTAAAATAATAAAGAATACAATACAAATTGACTGAGAATTACTTTAAGATTATCTTCATCACCATTGCAGTTCTGGCAAACCAACCAAAAGTGGTTCCTTATTGGTTCAGACCATTCACTGATTGCCTCACAGCCCTTGACTTTAGCAGCCTATAAATAATAATAGTATGTAATAATACTAGAAAATATTCCGTGAGAAGTTTGTTTATCAGCTACAGTACATGTATAGTTAAACATTAAACATTCATCAGTAATGTTCACAGCACACAAAGTTAAAGAATGAGTTTAAAAAAATATAAAATTTTAATAAAAATTAGTTTTTATACTTTGGCAAGTTTCTTTGTCAGTTTGACAGACTTGTGCCAGACATCAAGTGCGTGGAACAGGTGAGTAAACTCATCAGAATACTTCTCTGGTAAAACAAAAAAATACAACAAAAAAATATAAAGTTAAATTTTTTTACAGTTGATTTCACATTACTTTACCACCCTGTGTTGTGAAGTTCATTCGGAAGTTCCAACGTTCATTGCCAAGGTTGACAATTATCCAATCAAAATTGAGCTTTGATCTATAGATCAAAGCTCAATTTTGATTGGATAATTGTCAACCTTGGCAATGAACTTCAGAACTTCCAAACGAACTTCACAACACACGGTGGAAAAGTAATGTGAAATCAACTGTAAGCTGCTTTGTTAATATCGTGGAGTTTCACCCTTCCACAAACAGTATGACAATATTGTAACCTTCCAAAATAAGCCCCTCCTCCCCCAAATATACGCCCTCCTGAACATAAGCCATCCACATCTCAGATGCAAAAGTCCTTCCAATGATAAGCCCCAAATATCAGCCCATTCTGAATATAAGCCCACCAAAAAGGTCCTTTGGACAAATATAAGACCAGGGCTTATTTTCGAAAGTTTACGGTATGCTAGTTTTATGCAATATATTTCTACATAGTTACCTTTCATCTTCCTAACCAGGGCAATCACTGCAGGTGAAGCATCCGTAACTATTTCTGATATAATAATTTTGCCAACCATTCTTTCAAGTAACTTCTTTAAACCAAATACTTCCATATTAGTTGAGACACCTCCTGTTTGACGTTTGTCCACCACTTCTACATCAACAATAATGTCTAGATGCTGCTCCATCAAGGCATACATACAATACTTAGCACTGTGTCCTGGTGAATCATTCCGCCCATCACCACACAAGACAACAGATTCACCAGACAGAATATCCCAGATCTCAGCTTTCATCTGCCCCCAAAATCTCTTTACTTCAGGGATAACAAAATGTGTTTGCATCCTGTTATATGTTGCCTTTGAAATAAAACCAAGTCCAAGAAACCGACTAAATAATGTTAGTTTGTCAAAGTTGTTTCCAGAAATGAAAACTCCTGCTGCTATTAGCAATTAATTTGTATAAACATCTTGACCATTTTTCTGACAGAGTACTTTCGAAGATTTCCAAAATCCAACATGACCTTCAGAGCACCCCCATGACACACTCAAAACACCACCTTCTATTTTACTATTAAGCACTCGACTAGCTCCTGAACAAGATAAATGATGACAACCATTGTTAAAAGTTTCCAATAGTATAGGCACATCAACAATCACACGATTTCGGATAAAATGCTCAGTGCACTTGCTGTTCTGTTTGCCAAATCCATTCAATACATTAAATGCTGTTTGCATCTCTTTTACCAGCCTTTCGTTTCTTTCTTTGACTGTTTCAACCTTTTGCTGTGTGTAAATTCTTCCAGCATCTTCTGAATCGCTGATGTCCATAACCTCTTCTCCTTTGGTCAAATCAAGAGTATCCAACATGTCATCTTCTGTGGCACTCAACGTAGTTTCACCATCATTCTCTTCTGAAGATCTACAAAACAGACATAAATATTTTTAATATTGTAATATTTAAATAGTGTCCCCAACTTGCTATTGCAACTAAAATACATTGACATTGAAATAAACAGTAAAAATGCGACTGTACAGCACAAGTAGCAGCAGAGCAATTGGAGACTTTTCCCCCTAGTAGCTGGGGACAAGTGCAAGTCAGTGAACATGGTCACTTGCACAATGAGAATGAAGCGCACTACAACACAAAAATAAAGAAATACATTTGCCTTACCCTTCAACCTCATCACTGGACCAGTGTTCATTGCTTGAGTCTTCTTAAGATCCACTTTCACTTGAATAACTATTAATTGACAAGAAGTGGTAAACAGAAATTTCATGAGAATCAACCATTCAGATTGTCTAAATAATTACATACTTATTGTAAAATCAATTGATCAAATAAACAACGAATATTATGCTGGAAATGTGGAATAGCCATAGGCATAAAAATCTAAATTACCTTTCATCATAACTTGTGGTATCACTCTCAGATGATGGATCGTCAGAGTACATTCCAAATTCTGGGTTCATAGACATGGAAAGGCTCTCTATTCTGCTAATGTCCAACTGTTGATGAACAGATGTAGAGGCAACATGAACATCCATGGCTCTGCAGTGAAGAGAAGGTTTATACATTATATAATTATATGTATGTATGTATAAAGAATATAACTATGAAGAATAATGTATAAACAATTATATAAAGAATAACTATATAAAGAAAAATTATATAAAAGAAAAATTATATAAAGAAAAATTATATAAAGAATGAAGAATTATATAATATAATTATAAAGAATAAGTATAAAGAATAATGTATATAGTGGAAGAATAATCTATATTGTTGTAAAAGAATAATCTATGTATCTATTACATTCGAATATTTTACTTACATGTCATTGCCAGACTGGTTAGAAATCGGTGATATAAAGGCATTTGGGAATGGTCTACTGCGAGGACTGCTTTTTTCAAATGGCGTTGAATGAATTATATCAGGACACGGCAATCGCTGATTTGAAATAGAACAATAACAGAATATTTAATAAATAATAACAGAATATTTGAGAACAAAAAGAAATGCATTATTATATTAAATTATATTATAATAATAAGATATTCTACTTACCATCGCCGGGAGATTGCAGTGATTGGCGTCCTTCTTCACAAAAATTCAGGATTAAGTGCCGCGCAAAATCACTATGGGTCTTTGTAGAAAATCCAAGAGAATCTTTTCTGGCAATCCACATCTCGTATACGTCCTTCTTTAATTTAATTCGTGTAATTCCTACATCATCTCTTGGCCTTCCACGCTTTGGAGGCGATGCGCTGTTCGAAGCAGACATGGCTCGAAATAATACACAAACATACGTTGAGTATTATCGTGTATTATAAGGAAATGTTGCTAAAATAGTATACAACAGTCCTTCTACTATACCTACTTCCAAGGAAAGTGGGAAAATGAATAATGTATGCAGAGGATTGTTCGGATATTCACTGATACAAGACTACAACTCAGGATATACGAACGTCGCCCTTTTCGGGGCACCCGAAAATGGCCGATCAAGCGCGCAATGCATGACCCTGAGACTCATTCTTTAACGTTTAATGGAGTGTCTTCAAATGCGCATGCTTTATCTGATCACCTCATTTTGAAAATTAGTCACGGAACTATTAACGTACTATTGTCTATTCAAATACGTTCTGATAGTTTCGTGACTTGGTTTTTTGATGCGTCATGCGTGTCTTGAATATAATTGATAACTTAGAATTTGAAAAAGATGAATATTATAAGACAGTATAATTACTGCGCAAGTAAGGAAGGAAGTAAAACTCTACTTATCGTATGCCAGTCGCGGGTTCGAGTCGAATTTCGCATTGGATACCGTGCATGTATTATTAAGCGGCTAATAAACCAAAGGTATTTATTGTGGGTTCGAATCCCAGTCGAGGTCAATTATTTGTTTCTACACTTGCTTTATTCTTGCTTCTTTCATATGATCCAACCATCTTTGTAGCTTTCAAGACTTTTCAAGACCATCTCAAGCTTTTCCAGACCATTATAGACCTTTCAAGACATTTTAATATCTTTCAAGACCTTTCCAGACCTTTCTAGATCTTTCTAGATCGCTATCAAGCTAACATTTCATTTTCCCAAAAGGTCTTGAAAAGGTCTTTAGACCTGTCAAATTAGGATCACGGGGCAGATCTTAGCAAGACATTTAGTTTAGGCGCTTTCTAGATCTTTTCAAGACCTTTTTAGACAATATTCTAGATCTTTTAAAGACCTTTTCAAGGTCTTTAAAAGGTCTGCCATTTTCCTACGGGATGTTGTGAATTTTGCTGTGGCACAGTACGGTGACGGAACTGAGTATGTGTTTAAGGGGTACAATGCCCTAAATGAGTTTTGTGGGTTTTTATTTTCGATGGAACACAAAGGTTTTACTCAGAGGAGGTTCGAAGCTCTTCTCACAATGCATTGCGCTTGAACCATATTATCAATTTCGCACCGGAAATGCTTCATTTCATTATGAACTTTCGAGGAGTGAACGTGATTTGAAAAATAGTGTTTCGACGTTTGTAGTGCTTAGAACACTTTGGTTTGGGACTCACATGAAGTTATTTATATTTATTTTGTAACCTAGCAGTACTTCGACGTTTATTATTTCGCCTGATTTGCCGCTATTAACGAATTTACATCTGATTTTCTGATCAAGGTGACTGCTCGTCGCTCGAGGATCAGATATTATCAACAGTGCTGTCTCATCATGTCTCTGAATAGTAATGCGCTTCTAATTTGACACTTCAATACTTTTTTATTGCTTTGTTGATGCACTCGAGTAATAACCGTCTTGATCTTAGATTTTGACTTGATCTAAATCATAAAGTATATTTGATATTTTTGTTCAATACTTTTGTTCATTTTGAAATGAGTTCATTATGTTGTCATTGACGACTATTAGCTTTACCTCAAGTTAATAAGTCTATCTACTTAAGAACTGTTTCAAGAAACAACTGTTGGTATGTTCGTGCATACAGTTTCTTACCTTTAAAAACAAGTGGGTCAGGAAAACATGTCTGATTGTTTATACAGAAAATCAAGATACTGTACATGTATGGACTTTATTAATTCTGTCCCAGGGAAGAAATGATAATATAATCCAGTGGACCAACACATTTTAATTTAATTCAGTTCAAGATCCACTTTCTTCCCACATAATTAACTTTACTTTCCTCCTAAAATTTAGTTCCCGAAAAGCCATGTTATATTATTCAGTCTTTCACAAGCATATATATCAGTCAGTGACACACTAGTAGTAGTCAGTGTCACATACAGTAAGCAAAAAACTAGAGGAAAGGGGCTTAACCCTTTCTTTCCTAGAGGTTCCAACTTGATGAGTAAAATCATCTGGCATTAGAGTAAAATAATGAAGGGGGCATTTTGGGTGGCACAGCTAGGAGGGAAAGGAGTTGAATCATTTTCATCAAAAATCCCCTTCTGATAATTTCGTGCAAAAAGCTACCACACCCAATAGTGATACAATTCTCCTCTCAATAATTATATTACCAATGCATTTTGTTACATAGACTTCTAGCTTTAATGTCTTTGTAATATTAATCAAAGAGTACTACACACGCTTTAAAATGTATTTTAAAGTAATGTAAAAGATCCCAAAATAAAACTCAAGTGACCGAGGCAATTCTGTTATGCAACTTTAATATCCACTTTCCCCTGCTCTTTAATTTGTGAAACCTGCATGTGGTTGGGACCTGGTATGAAATGTTTTTCATGAAGAAGGTTTCCAGAAAACGTTCTGTAGGAACAAAAATTGAGCATGAACCTGTAAACATGAAATATACCAGTACCATTACTCAGTAAATCTCTGTATTTCACAACAACAAATGGTGTGTCATGGGGGTAATGTGGAGTGAAATTTCATGCGCAAGACACCTTGCTGTCACAGGGTGAACTTAAGAACAATTACAACTCCTATAGCGATCTATGGACAGCATGCACACATAAATTTGTTGAATTAATAATTAGCTAGATAGCCCAAAGTACAAAAGTTGGCACCACATAATATTGAATTAAAACAAGTTTTTCTTATTCTTATATTATAAAATAAATACACCATCAGTACATGTAAAAGTCCTAGTTTAATACAATAGAGCTAAATTATGAAATGGGCTTTCAAATGAGCTACGGAATCAAAGAAAACAAAGCGCGAAATCGAAACAACGCTCATCTCGACAACTGGCGGTTCTTCGCGCGCCCCGCGGAGACGAAACTCGAGACCAAATTTTGACTATTTTGACATTAACTATTTGTTAGACTCGTTCCACGACGCAACGAGTAAACCGTATGGTTACCTCCTCCTAGACATGCATCAGATGACACCGGAAAACATGCGGTTACGAACAAATATTTTACTAAATGAGCAGCAAATTATTTACACAAAACGTACATAAACCAAATCCATATCTTAGTTCACGTCATTTCACTATGTCTAAGCGGATGAGAAATAATCTGCCTAACTTGCAAGTTTTTGCAAAAAGCAAACCAAAAGTTCCAAAGATCATTGTAGAGCATGGTCTGGCAGACTTAGTTTTATGTATCTGCGAATGCCCATTGAATTTATTAAAAGGTGTCATTCCACTGACATCGAGTCAAAAGCAAAGACTATCGCGTTACAAGAAGCATCTCCGTGTTCTAGCGAATAAGAAAGTGCCTCGAAGAAAGAAAAAACATCTTAATCAAAAAGGGGGGAACCTGTTATCAGTTTTATTACTTTATTATTATTATTATTATTATTATTATTATTATTATTATTATTATTATTATTATTATTATTATTATTCTTGGAGTTTTTAATCAGTCAGCTGTAGACTTTATTGAAATGCTGAAAGACCTGAAATTTGACGAAAGATGTAGAAAGTACTATACTCAGAAAATTATGAACACTTGCATAAGGACCTCTTACTATATATTTTGTAAACGTAACAAAAAATGGGATGACCCGACTTTAATGTCATACTAATATTTTTATACCATATAGTGTTAATTCAAGTAGACATTGGTAAACTACCTGTAAAAGAGAGGTTTATCATTGTAGTATACGTAAATCATAAACAAATAAAGTTTCCATTATTATTATTATTATTAAATCTTTATTTAAACTGTTAAGAAAAACAATCCATTCAGCAAAAGCTGGTCTTAACTGGATGAACAGTATGTACAACTAATACAATAAACAATATATGATACAAAAATACAAACTACAAGCTACATATATGTTTTTCAATGTCATCTATGATCAAAAATTTAAAAAGTTCTTTTTTAAATCTGTTATAACAAGAAAGCTCCCTAATGTATTTATGGAGGGAGTTCCAATCTTTGGCAGCGGCAAACTGAAAGGATGTTTGACCCAAGCTGCTGCAGAGTTTAGGAATTTCTAATAAAGTTCTGTCACGAAGAGGTCGCAGTCGCACTGAACTGCGAAATTTTAACATACTTTCTAATTGATAAGGACAATCTAATTTATATAAAATTTTAAAAACTAATAAAAATCTGAAAAATCTTCTACGATTAAATAGAGATAACAGATTTAATTCAGTTCGCATAACTTGAGAGCAAGTCTGTCTGTTTTTGTGCAGAATACTTCTCATAGCGCGATTCTGAAGTTTCTCAACTTTCTCAGTAAGTGTAGACCATAGAAATAATATACCTAGAATGCGGGCTCCTATCTCCTGTCAGTCAAAAAATTGTCCCAACAAAATGGCGGATTTATAAGGGCAAAAGGAACTCGTCCTAGGACTTTTTAACACGGCCGCGGTTGATAACCGGTGTGGAGTGGACGATGGATGTATTTCAGCACTGAATTTCTTTGTTTTTTACGCCGGAAAATTTACTGGATTAGTGAATTTAAAGATAAAGGCATGTGAAGTGCAATATCCTTCGCCAAAACATTTTGAACATCAAACGCTGGATGGCGACGATAGCGGCCTTTTAATACGAATTGATCGAAATATAATTTTGAACTTATAGTTTTTAGTACGTTTAACAAAGCAAGTGTCTTGCAAATTGTTTTATTTTATGCTAATGTGTATGTGACTGATTTGTCGTCATGCATGTATCCAATTTATCCCTGAAACGTCCTCCAATTGTTTATTTTGAGAGGCGATCATTGTTGTATATATATCCCACCCTTGCAAAATTCAAAATGGCGGATCTATAAGGGCAAAATAAATTTAATTTGGACACCTGTCATGTGACAGAGCACGCATTCTAGGTATATTATTTATATGGTGTAGACCCACAGTCATGCCAAACAACACAACAATAATCAAGAATTGGTAGCATTGTTTGTTTTTAAATTCTGATTAAAGTATCTTGTGGCAAGAAAGCGGAGACACGGTTCAAAAATTAAAATTTAGGATAACATTTTTGACACAGTGTTGAAACATGATCATCCCATGAAAGAACATTGTTGACTCGCAACCCGAGATAATTAAACGATGTTACTTCCTCGATATTTTTATCCTTGAAACGTAACTGCAAACGATCCGCCTTTTTCAAAGCTTGACGGCTTCCAATTGCCATGGCTTTAGTCTTTAGTCTAATAGTATGTCATGATCGAGAATGTCGAAAAAAACTGCAATTGTGTATTTCTTACTATCGACTGCAAGTTTCCATTCATCAATTGATTGTAAAAGCACTGTTGTAGTGGAGCAATTCTTCGAATATGCATACTGTCTCCGTTGTACTAAATGCGGATGAACAGATTCATGTTCCTTTAGTTGACAATTAACCGATGCCTCACACACTTTTGAAAGACACGTTAAAACGGATATTGGTCGGCAGTGACAATTTCCTTTAAATATTGGGAGTCTTGTCGCAAATCTTATGAACATCGATGAGGATATGGACAGTGTTCTGAGACGTACAGACATGACCGACGATGAAAAGCAAAAATTTTATTATGCTGATCTAGAACGATATTTAAACCTGAAACATCAAAAGAACAACGATTTTTCCACGATTAATGTTAATAGTACAACTTTTAACCCTAACAACCCGGCTGAAGAAAAAGAAGGAACGTCAAGAGAAACATTAAGCGACTCGGTTATTGTCGATTCTATACCTAAAACTATGCGTGAACGAGCAGTGTCCATCTTGAACAGATTAAAAGCTTATCCTAACGTTATATCTTGGGACAACACAGGACAAGTAAAGTTAGACGGCAATGATATTTCAGGGTCAAATATTTCAGATCTACTAAGCGACGCTGTGAGAGGGAGAAAAAATTCAATCCCGCTGGTTCAAAGGAATTCTTTCGTGTTTTCTCAAAGATCAATATGCCTAAAGATCTTGTAAGAAATGATGAAAGACGGAGGCAGGCACAAATTGAATCTTCATCAGAAGACGAGGAACTTCTTTACACAAGTCCCATGCACGGGAGTCCTTCCACATATTTATTAACGCCGTCGAGGAGACAGACGCATGCCAAAACAACTAAATCGAAGGAAACAATAAAACCACGCTGGCATAGATATTAATCTTTATGTAAATGTTTTTACCATCTTTAATAAAATTGCTTTCGAATTATCCAATTATCAGTCTTTTGTTGTCGTTTTGTGTGGGAGCAGGTCTTTTAGGAAAAAAACAAGTGGGCGAGTGCAGTGTTCAAGTCGAGATAGAAAAAACAAGTCAATATCGAACGAATAAAGATTTATTTTAAAACATTTAAAAAGGTATTACAAGTGTTTATTGGTTTCTTAATTTTTCAACTAACTTCTTACTAGACTGATTTTCGCCTGACATTTTTTTCGACTTATAAAAATGTTTATTGACAAATGTAAATACTTTAGTATCGTTCGATATTTTACTGTTATCAAACATATGTACAATTGTACTTAAACTGTGTCCACATACATCTGTCCAAATACTTTGTAATTCACGCGTGTTAAAGTTCCACTCGACAGCATGGTGGTCTAGATAATGTCTAAATGTTTCGTTATAATAGGCAGGGGCTTTGCCGTAGCTATCGAAGAACTGTCCCTCGTGTTCTGATAGAAAGGCCACCCAGTGTGTTCCTGGTTTGTTGCTTGGGTCTGTGTTTGCAACGAATCCACACGGAAAATTTCCAATGACTTTGGGTAGTTGATCGCATGAAAAGACACCGCAAAACATTTTTCTTGTGATGAGATCTAATTCAAGAGCGCGAACAATCTGGTTGTTGTTCAATTAGCTTACGTAATCGTAGATCACATTTCTTTCTGAATCAATTTGAATTAGATTTTCAAATTCTCCGTAACAGACAAGGCTAACAGCATCTATTGGTGCGGCAGAGAACTGTATGTCTATATATACTGTATTGTATATTATTGTAGGTTCTTGAAATTACTTCCCCCATTTTTCCTTCGACAGGGACAGATCTGTGTAATTTTGCATTGGTACAACTATTTGGGGTTGTACAATGTCACAGTACACGTAAATAGAGTTCATGGCACCATTAATGTCACTGACATAAGGACTCGTGGTCGTCTTGGCAAACGTTACTTCCTTTCCACCGAATCCAAGCAGAATTGACATTTTACCTTTCATAGCCAACACGTATCCATTTTTCAAATGAACTGTCACTTGTTCTGTTTGAACATCAAATAACATAGAAATATTTCCCTTTGTTTCCTTTGACAGATTTCTATTTACAGATTTAATGAAATCTGTCATGGAATTATAAAACCCATAGTCCACAAAAGTAGTCATAAAAATAACACCATCATCACTGGTGTATAAGTGGTTGTCACCACGCTGAAGATTATACCATGTGC
The DNA here is from genome assembly GCA_035771165.1 of Paragorgia papillata. Taxonomy (NCBI): domain Eukaryota; kingdom Metazoa; phylum Cnidaria; class Anthozoa; order Scleralcyonacea; family Coralliidae; genus Paragorgia; species Paragorgia papillata. Next base: position 202,459 of record JAWNZC010000011.1, on the reverse strand, counting down.
GATGATAAGTCATAGAGTATAGACCAACCTCCCAGTTACCATTAAGATCAACTGTCTGAGGTAACTTTACTCGATAACTAGTTGTAGTGTTATCGGGAAATGTAGAGAGAGATGCATTGCTAGGAAGCGTCAGGTAAAAATGTGTTCTGTCCATTGTGATCATACAAAGAGTAATAAAAGAAACACAACACAAACACTGGTTTAAAAACTTTTTATTTCAGAAGCAGTAACCCATGAATTAAATTTGTTAGGGTAACGTAACCATTTAACAAAATATTGTACATGTTTCCCTTTTCCTCGCTTCTTTAGAATCTTCTCTATTTCATAAGTATCATCATGTTTGATGACCCTGTCTATGGACAAACTCGGTAGAAACGAGATCAATAATCTGCTCAAAAGTTAAAATGTCCTCAAAATCAACTTCATCGACATACATTTGCTCAAACAGATGTGCCATGATTCTTTTTACCACGTCTCTTCAACCAGTTCGCAAACACACTTACTAAATAAATGACCGTAAGCATTGCACGTTTGTCTCATTAAAGACTTTTAGAATGCTTTCTTTATTCATTTGAACCATTGTATAATAATACTTGTAAAAACAGGTTTCTCTATTTCCGGTTCACATGCGCGCGCACAGGACTCACGCGGCCAGCCCTGGTAACTAAAACTAGGGGTAAGAGCTCCTGAAAATTGCTGAGTCGACGGTTCTATGCCTGTGGGTTATCTACTGTCATAGCCAGGGTACCTCATTTTCATGCATCACAAAATCACTTATCCCTTCATGATTGCTTAACATGAAATGTTCAGTGTCACGAGGAGTTTTGTTAACTATCTCTCTAACTCTTTCCTACCCGAATCGGTCTTTGGTATTTTATTTTGGCTAACACCAGACGATTTTATTCACCTTTGGGGAAACCTTTACCCTGGGTGCCAGAGGTTTTCCGCGAATCTACCTCCTAGCGTGGGGGATAACGGGGACACGCAAGGCGGTAAAGTGGGAAGGGCCAACCCAGAAGGCGATCGCGAAAAACCTCTGGAACACCGAGCCGTGTTTTACTGTTTTGATTTGAAATTTGAAACCGCCGTACCCGAGGGCCGTACGGGTAATGATACTTAACAATCCAGAGTCAACTCTATTTTGTATTTCTCAAGCAAGTAATAATGCTATCGTCTCGACAGTCTTCTATACATTAGACCACTAAAAATTGCTCAAATTTAATAAAAGTGGTTTGATTTTAGTTCTGGCGACGTGACGCTGCCCGATATTCACTATAAACTTTCAAATCCGCCGTCTGTTACTTGTCATGCAAACACTCAGGCAGTTATAACTTCCAAACTATGCATTGTTGAACGCTATCTTGTACGTATGTTGTTATAAATTTCATAAGCTTCCCTTTGATGTATGGCTTATGTTTCTGGGTTCTATGGAACTTTTTCAAATGTCCAAAATGTTCACTCAATAATAAATAAATATTTTTTTACTTAACGTCTCACATGAAGTCGGTTATAGAATTTCAGATACGCAGGAACTTGAACGACTTGGACTACACTTCAGATGAAAGCTTATAGATTTCTAACAACATACTTACAGGATATATTTCAACGATGCTATCTTGTTGTTTGTTATATATATTTTCAATGACGAAGACGTCTCGTCGCTGAATGAAGCTAAAGTATTAAAGAGGTAGTCGCTTTGATGCTCGTTGGGCTCGTAACGAGTCAAGACTTTCCCAGCACGCAATCAAAAAAATCCTCGCGAGAGAGCAAAAGCATTCCAAAAAAAGTGTAAGTTGTATATCAACGTGAAGCGAAAGTATAGGCTTCAAAACAGAGGGAGAATACTAGTATATATATATATATATATATATAGTTCAATCTACAGACACGGTGTTTCGCTGTACAACAGCTCATCAGTGTAGCTTGGAACGATCTGAATGAATTTCATCAATTACTTATACACATGCGATCGTCGGTGACAACCGCATGTGGGACAGCATCGGTGAAATACATTCAGATAGCGTGAAGTGCGCATGGGCCCAGAGTGCTCAAACTTCCACAAGGGTAGTGAGCGTTGCATTATCGCTAATAGGTACCCACGGCAACTTCACAGAGTGCTCAACAACACCGAAGTGAAGGAGCGTACATAGTTCAATCTACAGACACGGTGTTTCGCTGTACAACAGCTCATCAGTGTAGCTTGGAACGATCTGAATGAATTTCATCAATTACTTATACACATGCGATATATATATATATATATATATAGGATAAAACAGGAGCCAGCCTTCGTCAAATGTTCCAAAACATTAATAATAGACAAGAGGAACTTTTTTGAAAAAACTTTATTTTAACAACGTCTCGAGGGCCGGCCTCTTCATCAGGTCGAACAGACAGAGGTGAAAGCCTAGATTTATAGTGATATTATGAATAAATTACAAATAAATTACAATTTAATCATAAATAAGAAAAATAACTTAAACGAAATCTCGTTGATTAAGTCCTCTATGAATAAAAGAATGAAGTTTATACGCCCAAAATCCCTCGCGTGTGGTTGGCTCATTTACATTTGTTTTATCAATTATAGTAACTGACAAATCAGAGAGTCCCTGATGGTTTTCACTATAAAGGTGTGCATATAAATGCTCACCGGCTATATCTCTCTGCCCTTTACCGTATCTAGTAAGGCTACTTTTGTGGTTATTAAACCACTTTCGAAACGTGGTAATAGTACTTCCCACATATTGCTTTTTGCATCTGGTACATGATATAAGGTATATAATACCAGCAGAATCGCAATCAAAATAATAATTAATAAAAAACGTTTGCTCGGAGACAACATCACTGAAGGTACGTCCAGTTGAGACAAATTTGCAGATTTGACATCTGCTTTTACCACAAGTGTGCATACCCACTGGTCCCACAAGGGCATCACCAGAAGGAAGTCTAGCCCAAATGGTCCTTTAAATTACGAGGCCGGCGAAAGGACACAAACGGACTGTCGGAAAATACCCTACTTGTATTTGAACAACTAGAGAATGGGCTGCAGTTCATTCAAAATAGGAGAAACCTTGGAGAGAGAGGGATGAAAATCAAGAACGAAAGGAACTTTAGAATCCCTATTTGTATATATATATACAAGGAAATCACTACTGATGACTGCATCTTCTACACGATGTTTAATATTACACTCATGTTATTAATAGAGATGTGCGATAAGCAATGAAACTTATTGTTAAAACATGATCCTTCGCTTGACCAATCAACGTCTTACGTCCAGATTTTGGAACATAACCTTTTCATTGGCTTGGCGCGATCAGAGAAACGGCTCGGTGAAGGTGTTAATCTCTGTATGCGTGGACACCATTTATACACGCGAAATTACACGCGAGATTAAAACCTGAAAGTAATTCTGAAACCTGTATATATATATATATATATATATATATATATATATATATATATATATATACATACATACAAACGAGCACGTGTGATTTTGTTCACGGAATGTCGGAAAGTGCTCAATACCATAAAGGTAGAGCGAATATAGTATAGTTTAAGTGTGCTTACCTTAAAATGTTGAGTGTCGCAACTGTCAGTTTCACGCGGGGCGGTCTTCAGGCGACTGAGTAGTTTCGATTCGTGGGCCGCTTAAATGGTTTTGGTCAAAAGGTGTGCGTGTGGGCGGTGAAACAGGGAATGCATCCCTCAAATGGGTTTGGTCGAAAGGTGGGCGTGTGGACGGTGGATTCCTCAAACTCCTTTCCTTGTTTTGATTGTTGTTTAGATTGTTGATATTAAATTTATTTTTATGCCCACATGTCGAAATAATTTCTGATCTTTTATTGAGTAAAAAGTGTTTGTCTGCTTTCATGATACAAAGTTTCTCTACCAAACATAAATTGCATCTGCCTGATCCCCCTATATATATATATATATATATATATACAAAGTATAAAGTATAGTTTTACCTTAAAGTCTTCGCTACCAGAGGTTTCACCCTAAACCGGATCATCAGGCGACTGAAAAATATCGGTTAGTGGGCTGCTTAAATGCGTTAGTTGGGGTGTGGGCGTCGAAACGTCCGGCGGATTCATTTGGAGCGTGGGTGTGGGCGTCGAAATGTTGCCCGCATGTCCTTTGATTGTTTAGGTTGTTGATCACCTCCCACTATTTTGGATATTAAACCTTTCGAAGACGACTTAATAAAACTCATTGAAAACACCAAATTTCGGCATACGAGCAATCCATTTCAGGAATCTTTGGCAAACGATTTGAAGAAAATTAATTCGTCACCTAATATTTTTGTTTTCGCCGACAAAACTAGAAACATTTATGAAACCTCGCTCGACACATACAACAATCTTTTGCATGACAATATAACAAAAACATATAAACATGGATCAGAGGGCACCATAGAACAGATAGACAATGAACTGAAACACATTTCGAATAACTTGGGAATTGGCGACCGTATTGAACACATGAAAAAACGCGAAACATTTATTTCGCTCAAAGATCATAAGGATAATTTCGAAAACAACCCAACATGCCGATTAATTAATCCTGCTAAAAGTGAGTCCGGAAAGCTCAGCAAAGTAATTCTTGATAAAATCAACTCTAAGTTAAGGAACATTTTGAACGTAAATCAATGGAGAAACACACAAGAAGTAATCGAATGGTTTGGCAACATTGAAGAGAAAAACAGACATACCTTCATTTCGTTTGACGTTGTTAATTTCTACCCATCAATTTCAGAAGACCTTCTGGACCAAGCATTATCTTGGGCCAGAAATTTGGCTATCATTACCGAAAGTGACATTTCAATAATAAAACACGCTAGAAAATCGCTCCTTTTCAACAACGAAAAACCGTGCATAAAAAAAGACAGCAACAGTTTATTTGATGTTACCATGGGTAGCTATGACGGCGCTGAAGTATGCGAGCTAGTAGGCCTTTTCATTCTAAACGACCTAGGGAAAAAGTTTGGCAACCAAAATATTGGCCTATATAGAGACGACGGATTGGCAGTACTAAAAAATAAGACCGCACGATTGGCAGACAAAACAAGAAAAGATCTTCACAAAAGTTTCGAACAGTTTGGCTTAAAAATCACGGCAGAAGCAAATTTAATTTCAGTAAACTTTTTAGACGTTACTTTCGACCTAAGCAATGGAAAATACAAACCTTTTCGAAAGCCCAATGACGATCCATTATACATAAACAAGCAATCAAACCACCCACCAAGCATTTTAAGACAGCTACCTACATCAATCAACAAGCGCATTTCCCTCCTCTCGTCTGACGAGCAGACATTCCATGAAACCGCACCAATTTACCAAGATGCATTAAGGCGCAGCAATTTCAACCATGAGCTAAACCACACACAAGAAACACCACAGCAAACACGCAGAAATAGACACCGCAATATCATCTGGTTTAACCCTCCATTTAACAAAAATGTCAAAACAAACATAGGACGCAATTTTCTTAGCCTTATTGACAAGCACTTTCCACCAGGACACAAGCTTCACAAACTTTTTAACAGAAACACAGTCAAGATTAGCTATAGTTGCATGAACAACGTCAGGTCCATTATCACGAAACATAATTCACGCACAATCAGGAAAAGCAAGCCACGAAGCATAGTTACAAGCAGTTGCAATTGCGGGATTAAGGACAATTGCCCCCTACGTGGGCAATGCATGACAAACAACATAGTATACAAGGCATCTATTTCCATAAGCAACACGAACATCACTAAGCAATACATTGGCATGACAGCAAGTACATTTAAAGAGCGATATCGTAACCATACTAAATCTTTCCAGAATAAAAAGTATTCAAATGAGACGGAACTTTCGAAATACATTTGGAATCTAAAAGAAAAAAACCAAAGTTTCGACATAACCTGGTCTATACTAAAACACTCAATTTCCTACACGGGAGGATCAAAAAGATGCAATTTATGCTTGGACGAAAAACTTTTCATCATGAAGGCAGACAAACAACTCTTACTAAACAAAAGATCAGAAATAGTTTCGACGTGTCGGCACAAAAATAGATTTCGGATCAACAACCTAAACAATCAAAGGAATGCGCGCAACATTTCGCCCACACCCACGCTCCAAATGAATCCGCCGGACGTTTCGACGCCCACACCCACGCCCCAACTAACGCATTTAAGCAGCCCACTAACCGATATTTTTCAGTCGCCTGATGATCCCGTTTAGGGTGAAACCTCTGGTAGCGAAGACTTTAAGGTAAAACTATACTTTATACTTTGTATTTTGCTCTATCTATATATGGTATTGAGCACTCTCTAACATTTCGTGAACCATAACTCACTTATATATATATATATATATTATTTTTTTTATTTAATGAAACGTTCATTTTATTAAATAAAATCTATCTTGCTCTATCTTCAAAAGTATCGAGCACTCTGCGGTCTATTGTAAACGACTACCTTAACTATTATATATATATAATATAAAGGGTGCTGGTAACTAACTTGTTAAATTATTCAAATTATTTAAATTTACGTCAGCAAATTATAATTCATAAGTTCGATTGGATTACGAAATAATTGGTTTTAGCTAAAATGTACATTAATATAATTATGGAAAAATACCAAAGAAAGAAGGTTAAGAAGAGATATGACAGCAAGAAGAGGCAACAATATTAAAATACGACTTAAAACCACTGAAAAAAATCCTAAAAATTACGATAAAGACGAAATTATGCCGACCGAAATGTACTGAAAGAACAAGGATGTGTCCTGAAACTGTTCAAAGCCGGTAAAGAATTCTGCTCTGGTGTATTCTACTTAACTCGAGAGAGAACGATGAAGAATTTTTTAAACAAACGGCTTTTTAGATCATGAAGAGAACTGAATGATGCCTTGTCATATTTATTTGTCAACAACGAAAAAAGTAAGAAACCGCGAACGAGGAAAACAATCCGGAAAGAGTAGACTGAATTGACAGTGTTTTTGGTGACAAAAGCAGAAGAAAATTTAACGGTAGGAGATTCGTATTTACCAGTTTAGCTGAGTTAAAACGGAAGAAATCTTGAAAATGAAAATCAATATAAATAATATCTTGTCTAGGTTTGTCTTTGGAGGCTAGGACGTTGGCCATGTGTCTTTTCTTCGCCACTATTATCTAATTTTGAATGGAAATTTGTCATTTGGTTCATCTACTTTCGGTATTCATATTTTTCCCCAGGGAAAAATAAATGTAATGTTACCCGCTGCCATGCGTGGGTTACGCGGGAAACATCACGATTTTCGGACCACCACGCCAGAACCGCTCGCCCAATAAGTAAGCTAGAAAAATGGACTGTGACACATGATATATAACAAAAATGCATTTTATGCGGGCGAGGGGTTGTTGCGCACATGTATCTCTAGTATTGTAATAAATAAGGATTTTTTAACATATTAGGGCCGTTTTTAAGAAAGCTGATAAGACGCGTCTTACACAAGACGCAAAACACTCGTTTAAAAGTACAAAGTCTTATGTTCGCGTCTAATTACACAAGCCTCGGCTGGTTTTAAAACGCCGTCTTATGTATTTTGCATCCTGTGTTAGCCGCATCTTATCAGCTTTCGTATAAACGGCCCTATTATCTCTTTTTCATTATTATACATATACTATAATTATGTAGGTGGATCGAATGGAAGGCGAGTTTGAGAGAACGTCCTTAGACCCATCGTTTACTGAACTGAGGGATATTAAAATTACGACAGTGGACAGTTTTCAGGTGAGCTGCTAATACACTGGTAGCCAAAATTAATGAGCTGCCCAAAAAAGAACACACCGATAAGTATAGAGCGTTTTCATATGACGTCACGGCGGCCATATTGGTGTACCAAAACAATGAAATGGCGGCCATATTGGTGTACGGTATGGGAATTAGCTCTTTCTTATTCAAATATTTCGTATTGTTTCACCACCGATCACGTGAGTGAAAATGCTCTATAGGTAATCATATGATAGCGAGTGCAATTAAAGATTTTACACTACGAGTGATACTTGAAAATAAAACCAAATATCACGAGTTGTGTAAAATCAATAATTGCACGAGCAAAATCATATGATTACTTATTTATAATATTCATGACAAAATACCAATTTCCTTGTTCATTTGAATGTTTCACTGCTATTATCGTCGAAAACAATTTTAACAATGCTCTTTCAACTAGTCAGTTAATTTTCCAACAAGAAATCTTCCAAGCAACTGGAAGAAACCACAAACATCAAACATTTGAACAAAATACATTATACTTCAGTACCTTGCGAATGCGACACGTACGCTTCGTACTCATCCAAGCTTTTAAAAACGTCTTAATTTTTTCATTACTTGACAACAAAAAATTTCTGTTTAGGTGAACTGTGTATTCATTTGAAAAAATTAAATGGTATTCTCCATTTAAAGTGAACCACAAGTCGTTGGAAAAGTGAAAATAGTACCAGTACCTGCTATCTGTCCACTCCAAAATAAGCCGCCTTTTTAAATGTTACCACTGTTACCATGGTAACATTAATTTGCACTCTCCATAGTGCAATTAACGATTTAATTTGCACTCCTCTCAACCAATCAGAATGCAGTAACTTTATCATGCATATATTATAAAAAACATTTAAGTTTATTAAAGAGTGCAAAAGTACTACAGGTTATTAAAGAGTTTTTGTAAGAGAACCAGGCAGTACTTGAACTGAGTTCAGCCACTTGCTATGTTTTTGATTGAAAAAAAAATATTCACCTAAAAAGCTGTGGAGAAAAATATTTTTGCCGTTTTCGTTTCGAATCTTAGCTAAAAAGAGCGTCATTGCGACGTCCATGTTGCGTCGTATATACAGTAGATTTTAGCTAGCATTAAAATATTTGTCATTTCTTACATGTAGGGTGAAGAAAACAAAGTCATCTTACTTTCGTTAGTTCGCAGTAATGAGAAAGAACGGATTGGTTTTTTCGCTGAGCAAAATCGCATATGCGTTGCAGTGTCTAGGGCTCAGTGTGCATTATACTTTTTTGGTAATGCCACTGTGTACAGACGTTCAAAAGACTGGAAGGTAAGGAGTGTGTTTATCAAATACATAATTTTAGTATTCCTTTAAAAGCAACTGTTGCTTTTTTTATATAGTTGCATTGCGTTGAACATGTTTCCGTCGTTCTTTGAATAGAAATATGTATGTATTAATCAAACTGTTTACGAGTTTTACAATAGAGCTGGAAGTTAATCCTGCATCAGATTACCAAGTGCGGATCTAATTGAAGGAGCCTAAATTTAGAAATACGGGCTCAGCCTACTTGAGCATACATGCTGAGAAGTTTGGAAAATTGCAGAATGCAATATTCATATAATATATATATATATATTCATAATAGCGTATTATTATGTTCCTTAAGGACAATTTCTTCAGCTGTTGTACAGTATGTTTGGAGTTTGTTTTGGGTTAGGTGACACCAGTGATCTGAGCTCTATGCATGTATATACCTGGAGCGATATCAGTATCCTTCATCGACCGAGCAAAGATTGAAGCCAAACATGATGGCGGACATGTAGGCTTGAACTACGTATAGTTTCAGTTTTCTACGCGGTTTTCTGACCAAACGCAGTCTTTAGATCAAACTGGACGAGACTGCGTAGAGCACTTTAAGCCTACTGTACATCTCCGCTATATTTGACTTCAATGGGCAATTTGCATTATCGCAATGCATGCTGGTAGTTGAGGTACGGATTGACTTTCAGGGGAAATGGCCGGCGTCAGGCGAGCATTTCGCCTGAAAGATTAATTCACTGTTTTAGCGGTATTTTCTTTCCCGAATGAGATATTTTTACTTCTCGTTAGGACAGGTAGGTTATGAACTATGTTTTGTGTAAATGGGAGCGAAACTGCTTTTGATACTGGCGAGAAAATTGCTTCAGAGTTGTCGATGGAGTGAAGAACGTTCGAACAAAACCATGCTTGAAGAAATAACTTTTTGCACATTTCTAGGTGAGTAAAGACATCGATTGCTGTACAGTAAGCCATTTGGCCACACATTCATGCATATGTGGTAGATCTATTCAGATCTATTCAGATCATGTCTCTTCTCTGCATTTTCGCTGGTTGAAATTGACAAGGCTTTGAAACAGCTCACGATCACTTGTTGTTCGAATAGCATCACCTCGTCAGGCTTTGTTTTGATTTGTTTTGCATGAAAAAAACCCCAACTTGTTTCACTAGCCACTGTTCAGGTATTTTGCAAAAACTCCAAGTGCAAAGTGATTTCGGTTTCACTTGGGTTTTGGTCTTTGTTTTTCTTCTCTTCCCTTTTGTACTGGTGAAAATACTGTATAAATTTTAGTATGGTGTAAAATACAGTACGATAGGCTAAAATAATTGTTCTAACGTTAATTCTATTCGACTGTTGTCGCAGAGGACTAGTCATCGTTTTTAACCTATAGCTATAAATTGATTCAATAATATAAACTGTAGAACTGTAGACAGATATTTAAACTGTTAGGTAGCTAGCTGAATGCTGTAAATTTCTAATTAAACTGTAAGTCTGAATTAGATATCCAATAATAACTCTTTGCATTAAAACTTGGGGGCTTTGGGGTTTTTTTTTACAAGGACTCATCTGTGATCTGTGGCACCAACAGGGGGGGAAAGCTGCCCTTAATTGTCAGCAGGACCGTTAGTGTGAAATTTGATGAGAAACAGGGGGGAAAGAATAATTAATGTTAACAAAATTGCAGATATTTTTCCATGTTTGTTAATAACATCCAGTGACGTAGCCAGGGTCTTGAGTTTGGGGGGGCAAGAACCTCGAATTCCTAGGTGCGGTCGCAATTTCCTGCATTTTGAGGCAAGAATTTAAGAGTACAGTAATCCAAAAGTCATAAATTACATAATTTTGTTGAAATCAAACCAAAACATAGAATGAATGATACACGTCAGAATATCTTTAGATTTACATGTATTTATAAACCAGTCGTAAATGTAAAAACAAGTTGGAGGCATTTTGTATAGACCTTAGTATTGTAATTTATAGCATAGCATAGCATACCTGCTAAATATATAACACATTACTAGTCTACTCACTTGGCCTTAAAACAATGCCCCCCCTGCAAGTTTCTCAACGGAGACCATTTTATTTTTTTATTATTTTTTTTTTGGGGGGGGGGGGGGCAACCACCCCACCCCCCTTGGCTACGCAACTGATAACATCACCATGTTGCATTCTGCAAAACGTAAGTCACTTGCATGATGATGGCTAATTGAATTTTCCTATAAATGTCTAAGAATGTTGTTGAAAAAGAATGTCTACGATATACAGCATGCCCTCCGAACCCCCCCCCCCCCCCCCCCACACACACACACACACACACACACACACATACCAATATGCCAGTCCTGCCACTGCCTTGGACTCTTGTGTAGGCCAAATGGGAATGGACATAGCATGCCTGCTAAATATATAACACATTACTAGTCTACTCACTTGGCCTTAAAACAATGCCCCCCCCTGCAAGTTTCTCAACGGAGACCATTTTTTTTTTGGGGGGGGCAACCACCCCACCCCCACCCCCCTTGACTACGCAACTGATAACATCACCATGTTGCATTCTGCAAAACGTAAGTCACTTGCATGATGATGGCTAATTGAATTTTCCTATAAATGTCTAAGAATGTTGTTGAAAAAGAATGTCTACGATATACAGCATGCCCCCCGACCCCCCCCCCCCCCCCACACACACACACACACACATACACACACACACAGAGACATACCAATATGCCAGTCCTGCCACTGCCTTGGACTCTTGTGTAGGCCAAATGGGAATGGACATTAACCTGTTTCGAAGGAAGTCCAGCCATGTTATCTAAACCCTCAAAACTTGTGACACTGCAGATATGTTGTATCAAATAACCAGTCCTTTCTCCAGCAGACCACACCTACTGTAAGCCTAGAAAGGCATAAAAATAATTCTTCTTTAGGAAATAGTGCCTGTGTCAGTGATAGTGTCCTCCACTTTTCCATTTTCTTTTGACTTGGCTGTTATTGGATCCACTGTATCTTTACAGTCTTTCACAAGTGGGACTGAGAAAGTCATAAAAAAATGTTTCATAATTTGGAAACCCAGTGTGCAATTCCCATTCTTTATTACTGTTTTTGAAACATTGAACTGAAAATGTTTGCTGTTCTACTTTCTCCCTTAGAGTCATAGAGCCAAAATTTCATCATAACCATATTAGATTTTATTTTTCTCTGGTCCAGTATCCAACTCAATATTTGTGTGCTCTGATTGGCTCAGTGGCAAGCAGTTTGTATCCACCTATCCAGATCATGCAACCAGACTGCTTGTGGATTGAAAAGACAAGTTTAAAAACAAAATCTTTTTACAAATATTGAATTTATTGTATTTTGCTTGACACTGGAGAAAATATATTCAGACAAAAGGTATAGGTATTACAATATGAATTTGTTATTTTATTATCTGTTATTCTATTTGACAACTGTGAAAACAATGAATTTGTGGAAAAAAGCCAGAAAAACTGTTACAAAGAGAAGTTATAATCAAGGGACGAGTCAGCATTCAAGTTAACTTTCTAAAAAACATGCCCCCACATTTTAAGCAGAACTATCCCAACACAAGGGTCGTTATTGATTGCAAAAAATTCTTTTTGGATAACTAATTAAATTGCACAGAGTTACAGTTTAATTGGATATTTACAGCATTCAGCTAGCTACCTAACAGTTTAAATATATGCCTACAGTGCATTATTTACATGTTAAAACTACTCTTAGTAATACAGTTTATATTATTGAATCAATTTATAGCTATAAGTTAAAAACGATGACCAGGGCTCTGTGACAATTATTTTAGCCTATTGTACTGTATTTTACAACACTAAAATGTATACAGTATTTTCACCAGTGCAAAAGGGAAGAGAAGAAAAACAAAGACCAAAACCCAAATGAAACCGAAAACACTTTGCAATCCCTGTTTTTTCAAAATACCTGAACAGTGGCTAGTGAAACAAGTTTTTTTCCATGCAAAACAAATCAAAACCAAGCCTGACGAGGTGATGCTATTCGAACAACACGTGATCGTGAGCTGTCTCAAAGCCTTGTCAATTTCAACCAGCGAAAATGCAGAGAAGAGACATTTACAAGGGCATCAACTAACGATCTGAATAGATCTACTACATATGCATGAATGTGAAGGCAAACGGCTTACTGTACAGCAACCGATTTCTTTACCCACCTAGAAATGTGCAAAAAGTTCTTTCTTCAAGCATGGTTTTGTTCGAACGTTCTTCACTCCATCGACAACTCTGAAGTAATTTTCTCGCCAGTATCAAGAGCAATTTCGCTCCCATTTACACAAAACATAGTTCATAACCTACCTGTCCTAACGAGAAGTAAAAATCTCTCATTCGGGAAAGAAAATACCGCTAAAACAGTGAATTAATCTTTCAGGCGAAATGCTCGCCTGACGCCAGCCATTTCCCCTGAAAGTCAATCCGTACCTCAACTACCAGCATGCATTGCGATAATGCAAATTGCCCATTGATAAGCCAAATTAATATATCTCCAAAGTTAATATATATAGAGAGAGATTAGACAGTTCACTGGGTGACGTGCAGACAGTCCCATATAGCACTTGACGTTAACAAAAAGAGTCAGGGACTCAACGAATGAAGAAGATTAAGTTCAAATGAGGTCGAAATACTGCTGTAGAGAAAAGTTATCTGACTGCCCCAACCGGGAATCGGACTCAAAGTCTCTGGCTTAACTATATTGGAACTATATTGAGACTCCCGACAAGAACAGTCAGAAATATCCTTATATCTATTTTCGCAACGTTACCGTTGATCAACGAGGTATCTGTAGCCAGGACGGAGGTGTTTGACAAGGGATTGCTAAACGGACTATAATCTAGTCACGTACATGTAGTCTGTAAAGCGTTCCTGATACATGTATCTAATGTATAACCATGCAATAAATAAGTATAGGTAATAACACGGTTTCGAGTGCAATTTGGAAAAAACATGCACCAGTCAGTTTTTCAGAGACTATCAAAATTCCCAAAGTCCGAAGGACGAGTGCTATTTGAGGTCTTTGAAAAACTCGCGAGTGTGTGTTTCGTGTTTTGCACTCGAAACTATGCTATTATTTACTTATTATTTTTTTATTAGTCGTGAGCGGGCGGAATCCTAGGCTTTCCTGCAATTTGATTGGCTACGTGAGCGGGCGGTATTTTACGATATCTTGGACCGCGGTCCGAAAAGATATTTTTCCGGACTGCTGTCATTTTTTGTTTACAATTTGGCATTTAAACTGTTTAATTATATTTTATAACTATATACTTCGCTTGTCACGGGAGAAAATGGATTCAGACGAAGACTATCACGATGAGAGTGAGTTTTATTATCCAAATGCTGTCGAAATTTGTGAAAACGTCGAATTTGCCGAGGAAACGATAAACTATGACGATGAAACAATGAGTGACATTGAAGATTTTATTATCGGTCAGCGTCCCGAAAACACTTTAAAGAAGACAAGATATGACATGAATGTGTGGAGACGGTATTTTGAATCGGTGAACGAAACGAGAAATATAGAAGACATACCTGCAGAACTGCTAAATGTTTTGATATGCCGGTTTTTCATGCACGTAAAAAAGAAAAATGGCAGTGCGTACGAACCAGCGTCTTTGACAGGTTTGCACAGGAGCCTTCAACGTTTCTTGAACGACAAAAACTCACTAATTAATCTTCTCAAAGACCACGAGTTTGCCAAATCCAGACAAGTTCTGACCGCTAAGAGAAAGGAAGTGGTCGTGCAAAACGCCAAAGGAAACCGTCCTCAAGCTGCTCGCGAAATTACCGACGACGAGGAAGATCAACTTTTCCTCTTGGGCGAATTTGGTAAAAGCAATCCTGAAGTTCTCCAACGAACCGTATGGTGGCTTCTTTCTCTCCATTTCGGCTTTCGTGCCAGAGACGAAAGTAGGCGGTTAAAGTGGGGAGATGTCGAGCTCTGTAAAGACCAAGCAAATGGCAACGAATCTCTGGTTTGGCAAGCGGAAAGAGGCTCAAAAACACGCAATGGGAATGGCCAACAGCGAGCGTTCAATCCAGTTGCACAAGCTACAGAGAATGAACGTTGTCCGGTCAAATTCTACAAAGAATTTATGAAACGACGTCCAGATGAGATGAAAACTTCTGAATCTCCTTTCTTCTTGGCCATTAACCACAAAAGAAAACCAAGCAGTCCGATATGGTATTCAAGACGTCCGCTAGGAAAAAATGAAATCGGTAAATTTCTCTCGAAGGCAGGCAAAAATGCAGGTTTGCAAGGAAATATCACTAACCATAGCGTTAGGAAAACGTGTATTTCTCGATTAATGGATGCCGATATCCCCAGCAATTATGTTGCCCAATTGAGCGGGCATAAGAATCTCAAAAGCCTCGACTCGTACAAGACGGCTTCTGTTATCCATCAGCGAAAAATCTCCCATGTTTTAAGCCGGTCATCACAATCAACTCAGCAAAACAACGAAACCGCCAGTCTTTCAATTTCAGACGCCGAGTCTTCTACAACCATCAAACATCGTGTCATGTCTTCGGAAGCATCTGCAGATGGCTTACCACAAGCTTCGGGGTTATTTTCTGGCGCTTCAATTGGGAAATTGGAAGGATGCACATTCAACATCCAGTATTCGCAGAGCGACCTTTGAAGCGAACCAAAAACAAGCAAGCGACGAAGAATCTTTATTAGCGACGATTCAGATTCCGATTAACTGAACGTTAAATACATTCGAACGGCTGTTAAACTTTTCTTCGTAACTTCGCATATTTAAGTTTTCACTTTTTCTTCGTTTGAAAAGATAAGAATTGTAAGCCTCGTGTTGTTGAATCAGTTGAGGTCTTAACTGTCAAACTGTTAAACGTTTACATTTTTTGATGATCACGTGAATATAGCATTTAGCTTTTGATTACGCAACTTCCTGTTCTAATTATGTCTATATTCCAACCGGAAACGTTTCAATAAATTTATTTCTTCTGGGTATTTTTGCCTCCAGAATAATTCTTTTAGTTCTAGCTTTCCTTTTTTTCTCTAAAAACTAACTCATTCATCCTGGATAGTAGCAGATAAAAATCAGAACCTTTTCAGAAAAATGTCCTATTAACTTAAAAAAATAAATACGTTATTTACCGTTGTTGTCGGTCCGTATAGAAAAATATTTGCCCTCGGTCTCCAAAACGTCCCTCGGCCTGCGGCCTCGGGCCATTTTTGAGACCTCGGGCAAATATTTTTCTATACGGACCTCCCAGCCGGTAAATAACGTATATTTATTCTCAAACTCATTAATAATTCATGAGCTAATTAGCCAATCAGAAGAAAATATTTCGTCATGTGCATGAGTTTTGAAACCCGGTAAAGGTCGCGCAAACTGAATTCATAATTAAGAAATCAGATAATAAACGGCACAAACAAAGAACCGTTTATTACCGCATTTCTTATTTATACTATTGTCTAATCTAATATGCACTAATATCACCAATTCCCTCTACTATAATTGACGATTGAGAAGCTATTTCATAAACTCGCGTGTGTCCTGTTTTACCAGTGGTTGCAAACACTCGAAAACAATAAAAATCACTCGGCCTATTACCTCGTAATTTTCAATGTTCTCTCGTGTTTGTAAAACATTCGAAAATAATAAAAATCACTCGGCTTGCAGCCTCATGATTGCCGTTATTCTCCCATGTTTTACAAAAACTCGAGAACAATGAAAATTACTTGGTTAACAAGCCTCGTGATTTTCATTGTCCTCTCGTGTTTGTAACTCCTGGTAACACACTCCCATTCGTTTATGAAATATTACATATTAGCATATACCTCGCAGGTGAATAGTGCTTTTCACGCAATCTGATTGGTTCCTCTTGCTCAGGATATCCTGCACTATTCACCTGCTGGCAAAACAAAATGGCGGCCAGTTTTGCTTTGTTTTACCGAAGCAGGAGATTTTGTTGATAAACAAGGCTGATGTGGTAGAATAACGAGAAAAGTCAACAAAATTGAGTAGAAGAGTGTTCACAGGTATGTTTCTTTACAATCTTCTGGCTAGTAATATATTCAAAAGTTGTAAAACCTGTTTTCTCGACAAATATCGAGTACGCAAAGTTGCTAGTGGCCGTGTCTTCACTGTCTTGTAAAATTAAAAATATCGAAAAGTATAAGAATGTTAAACTTGTCATTTCATTTATGAGGTATATGCTAAAATAATTATTCACCTCAGTGTCGGTGAATAGTGTAGATATTCACCTACACTTCGGTGAATAATTGTTAAATATACATGAAAATGTTAGTCAAATGTTCTTCCAGCTACGAAGTTACATACCACTGATTGCTCCACTTCTCGAAGCTTCAATGGTTTAAAGGTGCTTCGCTTCGTTCACTTAAACGTCAAACGTTTTACTCATAGCATCTAACCTCCTCTAGTCTTCTTGCAGGAACTTTAATGACAATATTATGGAAAATTTTATTCTGTATTGCATCGAAATGTTCTTCGACAACTCTATGTTTTGGTCGCCATATTGGATTTTCTCGTGAAGGAAAAACCATCCTTCAAAATGCGCATAGGCATTTCACTGGCTTTCCGGTAGTTTCCAGTTGTTTATTAGCCAATCAGAATGCTTAACACTCATTGAAATTTGCACTATATTTCATTTTAATTTCTGCACTGTGTCACATTAAAATTGCACTCCTCTCGTCCCGATCAGGATTTATCCTACTGATCTGAGCTTCTAAATCACTATTGGTTTGTTGTTTATGGAATTGTATACTTTTCTGTCAATACTTTGGAGCAAAGATTGTTTTGATGACAAATGTTGCGTTTTTTTCAGCCAAGTGTTACATGCATGCATAAGTTATGAGATATGTAAAGATTTGTTGGAATGAAATTTTCGCGAAGGTGGCACTGTTCAAGATACTGCATGTTTACCGTATATTTGGACCAAAAACATATTTATGCCGAACATCAACTCTATTGTTTTATTAACGAATACCGCATCCATTATATTTCCCTATCTTTATCATTCATGTTTCTATATTCATAGAAGTTATTGGTGGTTTCCGTTTTTAGGCAATAATAGATTTATTGGGAAAGAGAAAGCTCGTTGGTACAAAATTTCCGTTTAAGGATGATCAAGAAATGGTAAATAAAATATATATTGTATTTTGGTATCTAATTAAGACAGGTTTCAAGCAAGCAAAATTCAAAAATAAAAACAAGAAATTAACTGATCGACAGATTAAAAAAAATTGTTGTGAGCAAATAGACTTTTTGAGTTGTGTTCATGCATAAATAAATGTCATGACGTCAGTTAAAAATACGTTTTTATTGATATTAACAAATCTCTCTTCATTTCAGGAGATGCTGGAGGACGGTACGTTATGTATAATCAATTTAATGTCTAGGGAGCGTCTGTTTTATCCACACTAATTCATACTGTATGTGTATAGCTGGACTGCGGGGCTCCTATTCCAATGACTGACAGAAAGTGGTCAAATTCCATATAGTTGTAATTGTTGTAATCCAAATCGCCGATTCGCTCGGACTGACAACGTCGGTTTTGACAACGTTCAGATGAGCTGAGTTTGATATTAAAAAACAAATTGAATGACTAAAACTTTGTTATCATTCTCACAGTTTATAGGCATTCAAGTCTTCGAACTAGTCATTTAGTAGACTTCTTTAACAAATTAAATTCGAAGTTTTTTTGAAAGTATTTGGCCGGTTTTTGTAAATAATTTTGTGTTTTACGTTGCAAACATCTAGCAAAAATTCACCGACTGTCGACGATTGATGTTTCCATGAATTGTTGTCGCATCGGCGACTGTTGCATGTAATTGCAGAAGTTGAACCTGATTCAACTTCTACAACAGTTGCCGACTGTCGGCGATTGAATTACAACAAGCGTTTCCATTAACACTTTGAAGCCTGACGACGAATCTTTAAGGTTTATTCTGGCTAATGCCAGACGATTTTATTCAGCACGGGGAGAGGGAGAGGCCTAAAAGTGTTAAGTTGTAATTGTTGTAAGACTTTACCGGCGATAATCGCCGACTGAATTACAACAATTACAACTATATGGAAACCAGGCTTTAATGATAACCGAAATATTGGTCATTTTTCCTATACTCATGTATATTACTATTTAGTATCAACCAACTAGTAGTCTATTACAAATTCCGTATTCTGATTGGCTAAGCTACTAGTGGTCTATTGGTGATAGACCACTAGTAGGTTATCCAATGACAAACCTTCTTATAACTGGAATACTCCTATTCTGACCAATCAGAAGCCACGACATATTCACGCCGCGAGCAAAACCTGGAAACTAGGCCAAACATGGCGTCCGCTAAAATTTATATACGAGTGATGAAATCACGAAAACATTGGCCCAAAAGCAATGGAAAATTGTTCATTTTTATATTTTCGAATAAGAAAATGAATTCGCTTATGTCTATGGAGTATATCTACACCAAACTTTGAAGCAAAAATAATTACAATCGAACTACTCTACATTTTGAATGGGGAGACTTCGGCAAACGAAAGGGTAAAACTATCTGAAAATTTGGAACAATGTTTGATAAGACTTACTTATGTTAAAAAAAATTGTTTATGGTTGATACTAAAACAATTAGACAACTCGCCCTCGTTTTCTGCGAGCAGATAGTCAACGAGGCTTCGCCTCGTCGACTATCAGCTCATACAAAACTCGGTCACGTTGTCTAATTGTTAAATATACCGCTGACTTTTTACTTCCGCCAGGAGGTTATGTTTTCATCTCTGTCTGCCTGTCTGTCTGTCTGTCTGTCTGTCTGTCTGTCTGTCTGTCTGGTGCTAGAGCGCTTAGTGATGGATTCAGTAAGTTATTGCAAAAAAGAAAAAGGTTCTGGCGAAAACGTTTTCTAGAATACACTTAGGATAGCAGTGTAGGTTTAGTTTACTCTAAGGCTTAGTGTAAGTTTACATTTTTAGCAATTATTAATTACAACGAAAAAACTTTCCTTTAACCTTCCTCATGTTTTTTGCTATTTATTTGCCAGTTTGGCTATTTTTGTACAGGAATATCAATTATCCGGTCAATATAGATCAGTATAGTTTTACTGCATATTTTAGTGAGCATAATTTATTTTATTTCTAATTGGAAACATACTTGTATAAATCATATATAATTGATAAATTGTAGATTCTTCATACAGCCTGTGTTTACTGTAAAATAGATAAATAGACGGTACGTGAAGTAAGAATAAGTATAGCAGACAAAAGATACAAAAGACGGAGAAGAAAAATATTTCTCTAATTTGTCCTAATTTGTTTTGTTTTGTGTTTTTTTTTTCTTTTTTAAAACAATCAATTTTTCATATTTTAAGAATTAAAATAAATTAAGAATGTCTTTTAGAAGAAAACGATTTTTCGGGAACATAAGAATTAGTGATTACTTAGTTGCGTTTATATATAACATTGTTAATTCTAGTTGTTTCACACTTTAGTTCTTTTGGATAGAGAACTATATAGTACTGATAAAAAAGACGTTTACATTTCAGTACGGATGTAATGATGTTAAGCCTAATTTATGTCTTTCTGTATACCATACAGATATCTTAAATTTTAATTTACAAAAAAATAACATCAACATGTCATTTTAATGTAGATTCGTACTCTATTTTTGGTCATGTAATGACAAACAACTTCTAAAAAACAACTGTGATGT
Source organism: Paragorgia papillata (assembly GCA_035771165.1). NCBI lineage: Eukaryota > Metazoa > Cnidaria > Anthozoa > Scleralcyonacea > Coralliidae > Paragorgia > Paragorgia papillata. The sequence continues at coordinate 181,661 of JAWNZC010000011.1, read as the reverse complement.
TGATATATATTGTAGAGTAGACAAAAACTACTCACCCGTTATGGTTCGTCACTCGGAGTAGAACTTAATATCATTATTCTCCGCCTGAGTTCGCTGTCCTACCATAATTATTCCAACTGTGATGTTTTTCTTATTCTTATAAACAATTTAATATAATTTTAAAAATTTAATTTTATTAGTATCTTTTTTATAGGTTTTTTGTTCTTTATAATATTAGAGCTTCTAATGCGAACAGGTTTTGTTGTTAGTTAATTCCTTGTTCAAATAAAGATTTTATAATATGTATGTATATATGTTTATTGACTTATTTGCAGCTTCTGGACAACTGCTTACACCAAGGTTGGTTGAGCTCATCGGAAGTGACACTACAACAAAATGGCACCGCCTAGCTAGGTTGCTGAACATGAAAGAGGCTTTTGTTGACGACATTCGTTGCAACGTATTGTATTCAGATGCTCATTCCAAAGCAATAAAAGTTCTCGAAACGTACAAGGAGGATTCAAAATTTGACCTGACTGAACTTGTTCATTGGCTGAAATATATTGATATTAAAGTTCCAGACGAGTTAAGTAAAGCAGGCAAACCAAGTGAAGCGAAATCAAGCTCGCAAGGTATTCTTTCTTTTTTTTGACAAATAATAATTTTTAAAAGTTTCAATTGTTTTTGCTGTACAAGCTGTCGTAAGTTAAACTCAGAGAAAACTTTGAGTTTCAGACGGGACTGGAACCATGATGTGATGACCAAATCCAGAACCTTCCGAATGCCATTCAGACGCTCTAACCACTGAATCATGCACTGGAACTCCGATGGTAGACTGAGGTTGAAAGCATTGAAACACGTACATGCATTAGATTTACAATTTCTTCTTTTCTTTTGACAAACCATTACCAGAAATTGATGACAAAATGGCCGCCGCTTAAGGGCTAATTTACATATAGCCCTTATAAAATGGCATCTAATTTTGAACAGTAAATATATAGAGGGGAAATATTAAAATGAAACTTCTGCTAATTGAGTATCTCGCGTACTATTTGCCGACCTTGCTAATTAAGCAACAGCGATTTTCAAATTATTCACTTCCTTATTTGTTTAAATCAGGAAATCAGGAATTAACGTACATACATACATAGGTTTATTAGATACTCCTCGAAAGTCTTTTCAGCTCTAATTTACAAAGTGTTATTTACATGTCTATATTAACAAATATATATATATATATATACTAACCATAATGAAGTTTACAATTTTTTACATTAGACATCAAAGAACAAGTTTCGGACAAAACGCAGCTATCTCCAAGGGAAATAGAAAGACTGGCTTCGTACACTGTCACCTCATGGAAACGATTGGCTGGTTTACTAAACCTTAAAGAAGTTGATGATGTACTTCAAAATCCATTATTTCCGCAACCAAGGCAAAAAGCAGCGAAATGTTTAAATTTGTACAACGACAAGCATGAAAATTTTAGCCGAAATGATCTTGCAAAATATCTGGAAGAAATTCAACTGCTTCAAGCACGCAAAGAACTATTGGATGGAACTTTACGAAAAAGATAAAAAAAACTTAATTTCTTTTTAGCTGTAATTCCTGTAAGTCTCATATTTTTAATCTAATATTTTTATTAATACAAATGTGATGTAACGCACATATAAGTCATAAATCATGTTGCATCAATCATTAACAACTATAACAGACTACAATAAATGTTTTTAGCTGTAGAAGGGCGGGTCTTAGCCATGGAGTTATGAGTGAGAAGCTGAGCTCCTCCAACTAAGAATTAATTGCTTACATAACGTTACGGTCTACGAGACATAACATCTGTTGTTGCCCTGTACTTTAAGGCACACTGAGGCAGTTTTTTTTCGCTTAAAATTGTTTCGTTAATTCCTGTTTTCTTAATGAAAATGTACATTTAATTCATAAAGTAAATAGAATATCTGTTGCATTTGAAAAGGAGGCAGGTATTACGTTTTTAGTGATCTTAGGCAGATATTTCCGAAACGTAGTATTTTAATATTTTATATTTCAGAAATGGAAAACATTTTCCGTGTTTCTGTAGAGTTATAGAAACACGAGGGGAAGTTTGGGAGAGCGAGAACTTACGCACTATTATGAGTTCTTCAAAACTTCCACAAGTGTATCTATAACTCTATAGGATCATCAAAAAAATGTTTTCTATTTCCTTTATAAAATAACCGGTCAAAATAGATTAAACGTTAAAATGAATCTAAATAAAAAGCGTAGATTCTCATTAACGTCCATGCATGATGGCGTATTGGATGGCAGGCTAAGTGATGGCGTATAATGATGTTTCTGTGCAAATTTTAATTAGAACTATGGCGTATTGGATGGCTTCATCTATCCATGTTTTCCATCGAGTTATAGAAACACGATTTTTAACCAATCACCGCTTCCGTTTTCAAAATGTTATTTTATAAATTGGAAAGGCAGTTTAAAATAACTGAAGCAATATTTTTATTTCTCCCAAAGACTTCATGCCGGCAAATTTAATAAGGCCTTTGTTGGCAACTCGAGGCGAGTGATGAGTGCAAAGTCTCAGTCTGCACCGTTAAAGTACAGGCCCAAGCAACGAAAATTTACCTCAGTCTTTTATGATTGTATTTAGAAGAACACTTAAAGTAATAAAAAATGATTTTTACATATGCCTTTTAGAATCACTGTTATTTCAGATGTAAATTTAATGAGCCACTTAAAGCGCCTATGGCTAAAATTCTCACACATCATTAGATATTCATAGCATTTCGGCCAATCCGGTTGCTTGATTTACGTCACGTGTACTTACCTAGAAACCCAGTCTAAACCAGAGACCTAATTAATTCAAGTGAGCAGGGCTTAGAAGATGAGGGAAATTGAAGGGAAAACAATACATATGTTAATTTAAAATTTCAATAATGTATTTAGAAATCATTTCCCAATACAGTTTTCTGTCGCTATAGAAACCAGTTCCAAATACAACAGATTCTTTTACCTAACAGCGCTTCACAATATAAGCGACTACATGCGATACATATATTACAACCTACGAAAAGCGCTAAAACAGTGATGTTGCTTGCAGACTGATTGAAGTAATGAAGTTTAAACGTCCATCTACCTTTCATAATATTATATAGATATAAAAGTATACAAGACAGTCACCTCACGCTTTGTTTTCTCCGGTGTCGACCATTAACATCTTCTGTCTTCTTTAGTTTGTAAAGTTCTACATTATTCCAATTGTCATCTATATTTTCTCTGCTCAATATCAGTCCTTGCTAAATTGATCCTGCTGTTCAACATAATCTAATGTATGTTACCCAATAAATCCAACGTCTTGCGAACCAAAACTCCTGGCTGTTTTAAAACAAAATTTTTCCCTGTCTCTGCAAGCGCGTGACGACAAGTCTGTTGTGATTGCCCTCATTGCAATGAATATCTAATGATGTGTGAGAAGCTATTTCGAATCCTCGTCAGTGTTTTAGACTTAGTTGCCAAATCCCATGTGCCGTTAACAATAGCTCGGCTGCGCCTCGCTATTGTTAACGGCACATAGGATTTAGAAACCACGTCTAAAACCCTAACTCGGATTTGAAATATTATTTCTCTTATGGAAGAACACTTATTAAAATAATTACTTTGACAGGCTTTTATATTTTATCAGCCGTTCTTACACGTTTTTTTATGCTCACGCCCAACCTCGTCCCCAGGGCCTTTTGCGGAGGGGTAGCGCGAAAATGCCCTGGCATCTGCTGGTTTGACACCCAGAAATACAGGGTGCCAGAAATACAGGGTCACTCTGCATTGTTATCTTAGTTATGTGCCTAAAATATAATTATTAGTCATTGAGGACCACATTTTAACGGCGTTTGGGAGAGATTGGCATCTACCACTCTTTGTTCATTGAGATTTTTCGCTTTGAAACTAGAAAATGAATATGTATATACAACCTCGAATTTGCAAATTGACTAAATTCGAAATGTGATACTCGCGTTAATAATATTAAATTTCTCACCTGAACTGACAACAGCATAAAATTCCAAACTCGTACTCATTCGCACTGTCGTACCTACTATATGTGCTCTCAAAATTAAATGGATTTTTATAATACTGCATGCTCCCAGCCTCCCACACTTCGTATGTGGCTACACAACGTTTATTCTCATTTGCATATTTTGGCTCTTGTCTATAAGAGAAATACCTTGCACTTTCTGCATATCAACTTTTAACTCGAATCGTCCTCGGTGATCTAAATAATTTCACAAGTGTTCGCACATAAATCCTTGTCATTGCTGCTTTTACTGAATACCGAACCATACTGACGACTTTCGAAAGACGGCAGATTAAACTCCGAGCCAAGATTTTTATCGTCGAGAATCGGTTTTTCGCCACTGAATTTCCCAAACGTTATCGGAATCCACCATTGTCGGCCATTGTCGCTAATATAAATATAAGAACAGATCAAACTATGACTAAATGACCAAATCCATTGAAATTTTGCATTAATTGTATTTGCGAAGAATATTTAAGAAAAGTGATCAGCCAATGGAAACACAGAACCCACCAGCCGATGCCAGGGCCGTTTCGCGCTATCCCTCCACAAAATGCCCTGGGGACGAGGTTGGCTCACGCTATCAAGTTTCCTACCCAGTCTTTATACTAGTCAAGTTTGAGAAAAAAATAGTTGATCTAAATAGCGTCTTTGTATTGAAACATGAAAATGCTTCTAAGGACTAACTACATCGACCCAAATTAAAACAGCAAGACAAACATAAGAACGAGTGAAAATTTCGAGCGAGAATTACCTACCTTGACAGTGGCGGATTATCTATGTGGCAAACGGGGCATTTTCCCCAAGCACCAAATTTTGACCGGCCTAAACTATTCAGTTTGTCCTTTTACAAACGAATGGTGAATACTTCAGTACTCAGCAGTATAACACGGATACTGCTGAAATTTATTTCACGCAATGGAGAAGTGTGCAAAGTAGAGGTGTGCATCGGTCCCTTGGACCGGATTGGATTGGACGGTTACTATCCGACAATTGGTTTTATTATATAGCATGCCATCGGATATGAGCTTTTGCGTAATCTGATTGGTTCCCTACTACCAGGCTATCAGCTCATATCCTGCTAGTAGAGGAAAAACAAGATGGCGGCATGTTTTTTAAACTACCGAAAAGAGTTGAAATTGACGGATTTTTATACAGAAATACATCAACACCCTCAAACCAATGTATAAAAAACAACATTGTGCGAAAATACATTAACAAATACACAATTTAGCATGTTAAATGGTAATATTCACCTAAAAATTACGTCTTTTTACTTCAAAAACCCGACTAAATTAACGGGTTGCTATTAATTTGTTGCCAAACAAAGAAACTCACGGTTAAAATCAAGCTTACAACACACATTTCGTAGGAGATTACCAGTAAAAAAGAGACTTTTTTTATTTAGATAAGCATTTGGAGTAGTAAAAAGCATGTTCTTTTTCAAAAACAACCAACTAAGTAATTTAGTTTCACTGCCAAAGGTGTTTCAGTTTCATTTTTGCATGAAATCAAAACCTTTTTCACGACAGCAACGCTAATATAAACAACGCTAATATAAACAACTGACCCACCTTTTGACTTCATAAAGGTACCTTTTAATCTTTTTTGTTGATCTGCTTAACACATTTTTTGCCTCTCGAGCAACATTTATACAATATTTCGAAGCTGTTTAGTGTTCACCGAACAGCTCAGCGAGAAACTCTATGTGAATGCATCATTACGCATGGCGGAAGTATTAGTTGCCTATGCCGGAAGTTTGTTATTTCAAACATTTCGCTGTAATTTTGTCTCTTGTACAGTACTTGGCTATATAATACAACAGTTATACCATTCGCTCTCGTCGTATACGAACTAATAGCCAACTCGGCGAAGCGCCTCGTTGGCTATGAGCTCATATACAACTCGAGCTCATGGTATAACTGTTAAATATATATGCATGAAATCCGAATCCGATCCGAAATTCTTAGATCCAAAACCGATCCGATCTTAGCCTCCTTCGCAGGCCTTCTTTGCGGGCCTCGATATTTTCGTCCCCCACTAAGGCCTGCTCAAAAGAGCAACACATTCCGTTCCCTTTGTGTACATGGACCAATGAAATTACACCATTGTCGTGCTAAATAAAGCCGTCCTGGGCTGGTATTGTTATGTGTAATTTGTTTAGTCGAAAGCTAATATTTTGAAAATTTTAGCCTAGAACTTCACGAAATTTACGAAGAATACTGTTTTGACTATGTTCTTGCTGCCTATGCAAACAAATAAGCGTGAAAGTCAGTGTAAAGCGTAAGAGCGTTGAGAGAAATATAAGATTGTAAACAAAAGCTCAAAGGTGTTAACGATTTTTATAGCGTCTGAAGCGACTGCCCAAATTAGTTTACTTGAAAGCTAATATTTCGCTTACTATAGCTCAGAGCTTTACAAAATTTACGACGAATGGTATTATGAATATGTTCTTGCTGGTCGTGTAAATAAATCTGTGCGAAAAGCTTTAAAAAAGCTACAAGTGTCGGCGAAATGTATCTAGCGGATAATAATTATTTACCTGGATGTCTGGCCAGCTTCATATATTCCAGTGAGGCTTTTAACTTTATTTCATGCACATGTATCTTATTGATTCTATTTACGCAAAATTTTTACTAAACTGTATAAGCAATAGTCTTCGAAATATTGGTCAAAACGGTCAGCTCAAACCTCAAGGTCTATAGCTGTAGAAGATGCATGGTATCGGATTCGCCGATTCAGATTTTCTTTCGTTGTCCAACGAATCCGTCGCAGAACCGTCGCAGTAGTCTCATTTACAGGCGTTCTTTGTATCGGTCCTATATAAATACTCCATCTTCACTATAATTATAAATATACCACATCAACCCCTCCCTTTCATATGAATTTAGATCGGTTAACTTTCATCAAGCTCGGTCATGTTGTACAATGTATACATGGCCAAGGTGAAGGTCAGCCTCCCAGATTTTAGGAGCCTATCTCTGATTGGTCAATCTCTCGGAACGGAATGTGTTGCTCGTTTGAGCAGGCCTTAGTGGGGGACGAAAATATCGAGGCCCGCAAAGAAGGCCTGCGAAGGAGGCTAATCCGATCTGAGCCTGATAAAACATTCCGATCCGAGCCGATATAATCCGACAAAATGTACAATAAAATGCCCTTCCAATCACGTCAATCATTTCGTAAAATATGTGCAAGACGAAAAATACACTGAAAATAATAATTTTCGTCGTTTGGGTGTTTTTACCTGGACTTTAACCCAAAGCCTGAATATTTGTGTCACTTTATAACTCCGACAAAGAACTTGATCATGACCGACTAGCGTGTTTACCGTCTATAGCTTATGATAGCTTGTTATTAACTCAACTCAAGTGGCTTTCTAACCTTTATATTCTAACATTTTGACTAAATGTAATTTCGAAAAAGATCAAGAACTACAAAGAAGCAACTAGAGCAATAAGGATTCGGTTTCAGGGTTTGCCAAATTATTGGTAAAACGCAGGAATTGTGTTTGGTTTCAGTGGCAATCTCGTACCCAGAGCCTGCGATCCTTTTGGTCATTACCAAGGAACGGAGGCTCTGGGAAACTCCGATGAAAAAGACCCCAAAATTGGGTTTTTGTTCCCAGTCCTCTGGTTCCCAGTTCCCTATATATTGTAACAATCATCGACGATCGTTCGATTGTTCGAAGACCAGGAAAAATATTTGTTTACAGATAAAAAAAGGCCCAACATGTTTTACAAAGCTCTCGACAATACAATCGATACAAATGGCCTTTCTTCGCTTTTCTCAAAATCGTCAACCAGACGATTTGACGAGTGTGTTTTAAATGTCCGCGTCGCCGTCCGCACTCGGCAGTAATCGGCTCAGCCGCTCAGGTAGGAATTTTGGCTAAACTACATCGACCTTGTATTCTCTAATATAATTTTAAAGTTCTGAGACGAAACTGCGAAGAATTACGAGACGAGTCAGACGATGGATGTTTGTTTGGCGACGAAGCGACAATAATAATAGTTTTAACTTGTAAATTGTCGGGATTTTTGCTCTTTTGAATTATTTCATGTGTTCAATTATATTTTGGGTCTGTCGTGTATAATTATGTGATACAGAACGTCGAGAAATCGATTAAACAAGTTAGCAACGTGCATACTATTTGAAATTTTACTGTTTTTAAACTAACCAATCAGATGACGAGTTTCATCGGAGTTTCCCAGAGCCTCTGATTCTTGGTAGTAGCCAAAAGGATCGCAGGCGCTGGGTACGAGATTGTTTCAGTGGCCGAATGGTCTAGCTAGTTACCAGCCTTGTAGCAACGTGATATATGCGGGTTCAAATCCTGTTGGTAACTTACTTTTTTATCTTTCAAGTTTTACCTCCGATTTGTTTTGGTTTAATTTTTAAAGCTTTTTCTTTTGTAAGATTTATGTCTAGGATTTAGGATTAGGACACGGAGTAGTTTCATCAGGTTTACCCCGCTTGTGACGTCACCAATTTTCTAGTTAATTGGTCGAAATATTTCAAAACACAAAAAAGATACAGAAAAATTATACCATTTTTACCTTCTTATACCATTTGGGGAGTTCTTTCAAATGAGACAAACTTAATTTTTATGGCCGAACTTTGATTTGAATGAAATTCCCCGGACACTAACGTATATTTTCCCGAGACACTAACGTATACGTTTCCAGGGCGAGCCCCCAATTGTTACGTGACCGCTATACGCAACAAAAAAGTGTAACCTCAGCTGTTTGGTTTTTACAATTATTTATTTAATTAACAAGAAACGTAGAACAGATATTGAAAATGTCTATAAAGATTTAAACTAAACTAAAGTTCAGAAACTTATCTGTCGTCTGCGCACAACGAAACAGTCAATAGGAGATTCCGGCAACAGGTTAACAATCCGTATGGACTTGAAAAGGAAGGAATAATGAAACCAACGGCAGGAACTCCAGGACTGACTTCGTAACCACTTTGATACATATAGATCACTCTCATACATATGCATGCCTGATATATGTTCGATGGCTGCTTATATAGAGCGTTTTCATCTGACGTCACGGCGGCCATATTGGTGTTCCAAAACAATGAAATGGCGGCCATATTGGTGTACGGTATGGGAATTAGCTCTTTCTTATTCAAATATTTCGTATTGTTTCACCACCCCAATGGAGCCACCGATCACGTGAGTGAAAACGCTCTATAGCTTCTAGAGTATATAATTATAGTAACATACTTCATTCTATATATAATATATTTACGTAATTACTAAATGACATCATAGCTGACTCATGCCAAGTCACAAGTATTTACTAATTGGTTACAAGTACTTATTAATTAGTTCAGTGATCAAATAACGTCTAGTTAATTAACTGTCTTAGGATAGGCATATCCGTAACAATATATATATATATATATATATATATATATGCGAGATTTGACTTGAACACTCAATCCACTTCATGTTGATTGGTTAAAATAGTCTCTCCCTGCAAATGACATCTCGTATTGCTTTTACATGATACCGGAACCGATATATACCAGAAATGAGCAGAGTAAAATTCCATTCTAGAACGACAACCCAACTACATTTTATTGGGGAATCATGATGTAAACAGACAAAAATATTTCAACAGAATCAGTACTATGAGTTTATTCCGCATTGAAACTCGTTCCAGTATCATGTATAAACACTCCCTATACTCGAGCTCCCTGCATGCATCCAACTACCAGGGTTTTATCCAAGCACTTGAGGTTAGGTCCGTTTTTTCCCCATCAGATTGGGTTTTACAGACTTGTTGTGCACAAATGTAGGGGGTCTGGGGACATGCCCCCCCCCCCCGGGAAAATGTTTGAAATTTGGTTCTCTAAAATAGCATTTCCCGCTATCTGACAGCCATTTGAGCAACATTTTGAAAGCTTTAAAACATATTTTTAATGGCACGTTTTAGCATTTTTACAAAAATTGGATGATTTTTGAACTTTATTGAGAAAATTACAGCATTATATATTTACAAAGCAAACCAAAATATTAGTTAGGCTAGCCAAACGGGACAGGCCGAGGCGCGAACACCCAGAGATCCGGCATTCCTGATCCTTTGCGCCGACCAAAAGGATTGTGGCTTCTGTCTGTAGACGAGTTACTGATTCATGGGGAAAAAAGTCAAAAAATAACTTACAGGTAATTAATACTTGGAAAAAGTCAAGCTTTGAAAGTCAAAGAAGTGTCGTTTAATTGTATCGTGCATACACAAATAATTTATTCGTAATTCAAGATTGAGTATTGAAACTCAATCTCAGATTGAGTTTCTAGGTCTCAAAGTGCTTGGATGAAACCCTGAACAACGTACATGCAGCTAACTGTATATACTAGCCTACTTGCTTTTTATAGTACTTTGTATTCTTCTATTTCCTGGTTGTAAATTAAAGAGTTCTAAGCCTATATATGATTTGTAGATTGCCTGCAAAGATTATATGTCCAGGAAGGAACTTGGTGGCGAGAATCATTTTGTTTGCTTCAACACGAATTACGAAGATGTGACAGTCAAGTTTGAGTTAAAGAATGATAATAATACACCTAAATTGGACGGTTTTATGAAAGGCGAACGACACAGAATTGAAACTGAAAATCAGACTGATAGTGAGGTACAGTATGTGTGTGTGTATATAAATTATAGTGTATGGCGACGCCGCTCTTGTTTATGTGTTTATGTTGATTTGACACCTGTTTGCTAATTTCGAGAAAACTATAGGTGCTTAAGCAGAACTGCACACATAGGTACATATGCAAACAAGTTCCATGCAAACTCTAACAATTCTAACTCTGAACATTGTTCTATAAATATTGCTATATCGCCAGTGAAATGTAAAATATTTTCTTGATTTTATTAAGCTAATCGATAGTGTAAACACATAGACAAAATTTCTAGAATCTTGTCAAATCTAAAATGAAATGCTAACATTGCACTATAGTTGTTATTACATATTATACGATTTAATGCCAGAGAAGTTTCTTATGTTATATACTGAGTGATTTGTTATTGAAATATCGATTTACATAACAAAAAAAATAGATTGAAAAATTATATATCATTTTGAAGATCTAAAAGTAGTCGGAGTATATCGGAAATGAATAAGATTGGAAAGTTGCTTTGTTGTCGTCGGAAGTAGATTTCAGAAGTCTGTATACTTACGTCATTATATATATATATACTAGAAATACATGAACGCAATAACCCCTCGCCCACTTTTGCATGATTTTTTGTAAATACCCCCTGATATTCCTTCTGATTAGAAACACTTGCGCTCTTTTTTATTGCATGGGGGCCTGGAAATAGGCACTTCTGTTGATCAAAATATAGTTTTAATTCTAGTAGAATATTTGAAATAAAAAAACTGCAGTTTTAATAACTCTATTTTTTGAAGAAAAAGGTAACGAGGAACAAAGAAAAATTTAAGGATGATATTTCGTGAAAAATATTGAGATGAAGAAAATTGCAAGTCGCATCCACGGTTTGAACTCGACCATGTCACCGTGCAAGCCGACTATGTTAACCACCAGACTACCGAGGCAGGCTGGAAATTTTTGTCAAAATATTAGGGTTATATTACACTTTCTTTCCATGTTTACAAAAAACATCGCTACAGCATTGAAAACATTTTTCAAAGGCACTGAACTGGTTGAAAACTCTCAAACAACTACCTGGCAGGCTGTCACGGCAATATTCATTTAATGACATTTCAATGTGCTAAAATTGTTTTCACCTACATGTTAATAAATATTTCAACAGCATTTGTACGTTTTACAAAAGAAAAATTGCTCCTTTTTATGCCAATTATGGACAAGTTACGTTAGTCACAAGTGGTTTTAAAATAAGAAAACTATTTGTTAAAAAGATATTAAGACGGCAGCCACAGATAAAACTGAATACAACAGCAAACTAACATGCAATGGATAAGTTTAAAATACTTTAGGGACACACAAAAGAGAAAACAAAATTAACAGTGATAGGATATACATACGGAAACTCGAACAGTTTTACTACTAAATGTTCGTCGGATATGATTACTGAGAGCGGTCGGCTGACTCGGCTCTATATTTTTATCGTAAACTTAAACCGTTTTGCCGGCCTTTATTTCTTCGTCGGTTTTACGTGTGACATATCCTGTTCAACACGAGAAATAAATTTCATATTTCCAAGCATCCATGTATTGTTCCGTTTATTATATAAAAAAATTGTCCTATTGCCTTGCAAAAATTGCATTAAACTATAATGCTGATTCAGCGATAATCGTCACACGTGCGATTATCATAAATAATCGCACATGTGAGATTATCACTTTTATTAGTGGCGGAAAAATCAATAAAACACTCTATTTTATATAATAAATAAATATATATATATATATATATATATATATATATATATATATATTTAACAAATAGATTCCATTTTGCCGTTGTCTGTTCAGTTATAGATGCACAGATGACGTCACAACGTGGTAAGAACAAAAAAGTGGCCCACGAGACGCAGTCGAGTGGGTCACTGATGTTCTTACCACGTTGTGACGTCTTCTGTGCATCTATAACTGAACAGACAACAAAAAAATGGAATCTAATTGTTTTATACAATAAAAGTTTAAAAGGTTTTTGTCGAAACTCTTGCCGGATTTTGGGGCATGAAAAAGGAAAAAAGCAAGTCAGCTGACGTGATCTGACGTGACCATGCGTCTGTCCTCTAATAGATCATGGGCAACAACCAATGAAAACACGCATAGCAACCAGGGTATTGTATAAATATATATATATACCCTTGTGGAAGTTCGAGCACTCTGGGCCCATGCGCACTTCACGCTATCTGAATGTACTTCACCGATGCTGTCCCACATGCGGTTGTCACCGACGATCGAAATTGATGAAATTCATTCAGATTGTTCCAAGCTACACTGATGAGCTGTGGTTCAGCGAAACACCGTGTCTGTAGATTGAACTACATACATCGGTGTTGTTGAGCACTCTGTGAAGTTGACGTTTACCTATTAGCGATAAAGCAACCGCTCACTACCCTTGTGGAAGTTTGAGCACTCTGGGCCCATGCGCACTTCACGCTATCTGAATGTACTTCACCGATGCTGTCCCACATGCGGTTGTCACGTAAAGAAATGGACTGTCCAGTATCTAATGATATATTATTCCAAGCTACTGCTCCATTATATTCAAGACTGCGTTTGAAGAAGTTTGTATGAGGTTGAGGAATTCAAATTATGGCCACGCGTGTTATAGTTATGTATCATATTTGTTTGTTTAAAAGGTTCCACGAGATAAGTGGGAGCTTGTGTTTTGAATATTTTGTACATCAGACAAGCTTTATGTTTAGAGCGTCTTTGTTCCAGTGTCGACCAGTTTAACTTTGACAAAATATCTACAGACCTAACTTCATAACTAGAGCGTGCATGTAATAATTTGTGCAGCTCGATTTTGCAATTTCTGAAATTTATCACATAATCCTTGCCACAACTGTCCCAAACAGAACTATATACAATAGTCAAAGTAAGGCTGAATAATAGATAACTCTCGTCAATAATAACACCTAGGGATTTCGTTTTCCCTACTCGTTTTAGCTGAAAACCACCGATAGAAATAATTGGATCAAAGGTCAACCTATCAATTTTCGATTTTGAACCAATAATCATGTACTCGGTTTTTAATACGTTTAAACTTAATCGATTTGCTTGAAGCCATTTATATAGTTTATCTAGGTCCCTATTTAATTTGTATTGAACCACAGTAATACTCGCATCGCTAGATGTAAGATTAGTATATCATCAGCATACATATTTGGGATGGAATCTGACAAGCAGCCAGGCAAATCGTTGATGTATATTAGAAAAAGGAGCGGGCCAAGGATTGAACCTTGTGGTACTCCGCAAGGTTAGTCATTTTATATCTATCTTCTCCCCTGAGGACTGAGAACAATATAAATACGCTATGAAAACGCATACGTGTGGACGCGGCCTAAGAATTGGTTTAGATTAAATGTAAACTAATCTTAACATTCATTCAAATCTCTTGTTCGACTGGGAATAGCAGATCTTGAAGGATGCCAAAAAAATTCATAAAATCCGGTAACTTGCTTACTACTTCGTCAGGTTCCCATTGACCAGAAAGCAATGCATCGGACCAAGAATCCAAAACAACCCTGATGCCAAACTAAAAAACAACAACAAATAATCAGAAAAATATTTTGTCGATTAAATGATTTTACTAGAAATAGATGAACGCAACAACCCCTCGCCCGCTTTATATGCATTTTTGTAACACTAATTTTTGGTTTTTGTTGTACTAATATATAACGCACAGAAAACACCCCGGAAAATTAGCAAAGTTCATCTGTAGTCATGTATTGACACACCGAAAGAACATTGGAATATTAAAAAAAAGTCAATATTAAAATAAACAACGAGATGAACCAAATGACAAATTTTCATTAAAAAATAGATATAAATAGTGGCCAAGAAAAGACACAATGCCAACGTCCTATAGCGTCCAAAGACAACTCTAGACAAGATTTCTTCCGTTTTAACTCAGCTAAACTGGTAAATACGAATCTCCTACCGTTAAACTTTCTTTTGCTTTTGTTACCACAAATACTGCCAATTCAGTCCAGTCTTTTCAGATTATTTTTCTCGTTCGCGGTTTCTCACTTTTTTTGTTGCTGACAAACAAATATGACAAGGCATCATTCAGTTATCTTCATGATCTAAAAAGCCGTTTGAACAGTTTCAGGACACATCCTTCTTCTTTCAGTTACATTTCGGTCGGCATCCTTTTCCGTCTTTATCGTAATTTTTGGGCTTTTTTCAGTGGTTTTAAGGTGGTACTGGAGGCTGAAGTCAACTCTTTCGATCTTAACAGTTTTTTGTCAGTTGAAAGATATAGTAACAACAAGTTTGTATGCCAATTTTTAGATCCCTGCCTTCTATACTTAATCGAGATTTAGGCGATCAAACTTTCGTATCTAAGGGCAAATATTCCCGCCAAAGTTGAAGATTAAGACTGAAAGACAATGAATTTGTGTTTGGTCTCCTACTGCGAGTTTTGGCAAAATTTACACCTTGAGATTGGCGTTGTAATTTTATATGCCACAATCGTGTGGTTTTCTGCACTTTTTTCACATTGGCTATTTCTATCACTTCGCTGACTGTGAAAGGATCTTTTGTCTTCTCTCCTGAGTTGAAGTTTGGATAAAATATGGCTGCATGTAAGTAATAACCAAGATAACATTGATTCATTTATATTGCCTCTGTGTTTTTACAGAACTTCTCCTGTGAAACCTGATTTTGTGATGCTACCGTCTTGTGATGCTTCGTTTCCGTCCACCACTAAAACTCTCTTTCTCGCTCAACACCCATCCGAGAGAAACAAACTTCTTAGTGCTGAAATTCAGCCTAGATCCGGCCCCAACTCCTCGCAAAGTATTTAACTCACTTCGCAGCCATCTCGTTTGAATATTATTTTGAAAGGAGCATCAATTAGCAATCACCGCGGTCAGCATGATGTCGGCATGATGCGGTGACGTCTAATACATGTCATCACCCACAACTTATGTGTCGTTGCTAAGCTAACTTGGTAATCGCGTTTCCCGCGCAATCTTTCTACACTAAAAATAGAGCTTACAGTGCTTTTTTGTCCTTATTTGGGAGTAAATTATAACTATTGACCAATATTTTGAAGGTGGAACAAAGAATGGCCTAAAATTTGATGGGATTTGGGGTACTGCATGTGAAATGTACATTGAACAATTTGTATTCTTTGTTTTTGATGTAATAGAGGCGAGATCATTTACCTAGGAAAACCGTTCAAATTTAGAGTTTTTCCTCTCTGTAAATGAATTTGTCACAAATTGTTTGCGCTGAATGAACGAGAGTTTTGCACACAGTCCATGTAATTTTACACTCACTGCCGACTAAGTACCTGGTCACACAGTCTACTTCATACTATTAGAGCTACATATTTAACTGTTCGGTTTGACATAAAAGAAATTTCGATTAAGTCATTGGTACTATTTTTTATCGGTAAATAGAAAATGGCAAGAGAGCTAAAAAAAATTACAAATTTGTGTTGGAAAACGAGAAATTTACACTGCTAATATTTAGAACGTACTATTTACACAATATTAAAAGTAGCCATGCAATGTATGCATGTGTTTACTACCATTACATGTATTTGAATTGGCAACATGGAAATGTTAACAACTACGATGTCATGATTAACACTTTCCAGAGTTAACACAGCTAACAGAGCTAACAGCCAACAAAGTTAACAGCTTCTGAAGTCAGGGACTTAGCCGGGGGGAACCGAAATCACAAAAAATGTTTAGGGGGCGCTGGGGCATACTTCACCCAAAAATTTTTGAAATCAAGTTTTGGGGAAGATTTTACAAAATTCTCAGTAAAGGTTAAAGAATGTTATATATAAATACTCAAACGCGTATACGTCGCATCTTGCATTTGATAATTTCATAGGTACATGTCTGTCGTTTTATATCTTGGGGGAGGGGGAGCCGCGGCTCCCCCGGCTTCCTTTGGTTACGTCCCTGGCTGAAGTTATACAACTTCCAGAGTTTACAGCTAGCAGAGTTAACAGCTAACAGAGTTAACAGCTAACAGAGTTAAGACCTCAAGTTACACATACAACTTCTCGAGTTACATAACTTCCGGAGTTACACAGCTTCTGGAGTTACACAGCTTCCGGAGTTACACAACTTTTCGAGTTACACAGCTTCTCGAGTTACACAACTTCTCGAGTTACACAACTTCCGGAGTTACACAACTTCTCGAGTTACACAGCTTCTCGAGTTACACAACTTCTCGAGTTACACAACTTCCGGAGTTACACAGCTTCTGGAGTTACACAACTTCTCGACTTACACAACTTCTCGAGTTACACGACTTCTCGAGTTACACAACTTCTCGAGTTACACAACTTCCGGAGTTACACAGCTTCTGGATTTACACAACTTCTCGAGTTACACAGCTTCTGGATTTACACAGCTTCTCGAGTTACACAACTTCTCGAGTTACACAACTTCCGGAGTTACACAGCTTCCGGAGTTACACAGCTTCTGGACTTACAGTATTGCATATTATCTATTGTGCGCATGTATGCGCGCAGTAGACACAAAAATTAATACGAGAAGGCGTAAACTAGCGTTTGCTAAGTTAAAAGCCATCTTATAGATAAAAATGTGACTAAAGTAATCACGAAATTTCTTTTCTTTAACGAAAAACGTGTATGTCACTGTGGTAAACAACGTTTGTTTTTGCCGTATTATTATTTTGTATGATGCAAGTTTGGACTGGCCATTGTACCATTTTGCCATAAAACAATAACCAAGTATTCTAGTACAATAGCTGCCCATTGTTCCAAGGCAAAATGACACAATGGCCAGTCCAGGCCTTGTATAATGTTGTTCTACTACAAAACCCAGTAAGCCATGAGAAACCAAAGGGCTGAAATATTTTTTTAATTACTTTATTTTTTCTAATTAATTGTTATTTTTAGGTCATCTGCAGGACAAATTCGTGTGGACAAAGTTAAAACTGCAGTTAACAACATTCTTGTGCTATTTCTAGTCAGCATAATAAGCCATCACAAGATTATATAATTAAATATTTAAAACTAGAGGGCACTCAGAGACTACATATACCTCCGCTAGCGGGTTATTATAGAGATGTTTAAAAAGAAAACGAGCCATTCCGCTAACCAGACTAGCTCACGAGACAGACAGACAGACAGACAGACAGACAGACAGACAGACAGACAGACAGACAGACAGACAGACAGACAGACAGACAGACAGACAGACAGACAGCCAGACAGACAGACAGAAACGGGTAAAAACATAACCTCCTGGCTAAAGTAACAAAACTGTAGTCTATATATCGTACAACATTCATCGTACCAATATGTACTATTTACAATATGAGTGGCCGAGTTGCATCGGATATATACAAAATACTCTGAGTCTGTGGTGTTAATATAAGTAATATATGTTTGGATTTAGTTAGAAAAAAAAATCAGTTTCACTGTTTGAGAGTTTAGGTAGCCCTGATATGTACGTGTGATACACCCGCTAGAGGTCGCTAACTCTATTAGTATGCTATATGCTCTTTATATCTCCCATAAAGATCGGACGCGAATATTTTAACTTACTTCTTTAAGAGTCGTAGGAAAGGTTAGATAAGATCATTTACAGTCAGAAAAAGCTCAATTTAAGGCACTAGTGCACTAGTGCACTAGTGCACTGCCTATTAACTTTGATAAAACCTTGATGTTTTATTAATCAATGTTTTATCCGTAGTTAAAGATGCTGATTAAACATTCATTTCTTTTGAATTTTCTTCATTAATTTTTAATGAATTTGATAACAAAGATGTAGCACAAATAAAGCCTTCTCGTTGCCACAGAAGTTGCAAAATGGTTTTATTTGAGTTAAATTATCATTTTTTACCGTTTTTCAAAAGTTAAGGCTAACCCCTTTGCATTCTGACCGATTTTGGCCATTTATGGCTAAAATATGAAGATGTAACACAAATAGAGCCTTCTCGTTGCCACAGAAGTTGCAAAATGCAAAATAGCTATATTTGAGTTGAATTATCACTTTTTTTTACCGTTTTTCAAAAGTTACAAAAACCCTTTACATTTTGACCGATTTTGGCCAATTTTTCAAATTTTGAATTATGGCTAAAATATGAAGATTTAACACAATTATATCCTTCTCGTTGCTACAGAAGCTCTAAAAAGACCTTATTTGGCCTTTTTTTGACCATATTCCAAAAGTTGAAAAAATTACCAGAAACATGTGAAAAAGTAAAGGCTAACCCCTTTCCATTTTGTCCGATTTTGTCCACAAATAAGCCTTTCTAGTTGCTATAGAAGCCCTAAAAAGCCTTTATTTGACTTTTATCCCGTTTTCTCCAAAAGTTGAAAAATGGCCAAAATGCGTCAAAAAATAAAGGCTAACCCCTTTACGTTCTGACCGATTTTGGCCATTTTTTAAACTTTTGAAATAAACATAAAATGTAAAGATTTAGCACAAATAAGCCCTTCTAGTTGCTATAGAAGGTCTAGAAAGGCTTTATTTTGGCCCGTTTTTAAAAGTTCAAAAAATGGAAAAAATCGCTCAAAAAATAAATGTTAACACCTTTACATTTTCACCGATTTTGGCTATTTTTTTAAACTTTTGAAATATGGCAAAAATCTGAAGATTTAGCACAAATAAATCCTTCTCGTTGCTACAGAAGCTCTAAAAAGATGTCGTTTGACCTTTTTTGACCATATTTCAAAAGGCTAACACCTTTACATTTTTGCCGATTTTTGCCATTTTTTCAACTTTTGAAATGAGGATAAAATATGAAGATGTAGCACAAATAAGCCCTCCTCGTTGGTACGGAAGCTCTAAAAAGGCTCTATTTGGCACTTTTGGCCCGTTTTCAAAAGTTCAAAAAATGGCCAAAATCGCTCAAAATTAAAGGTTAACCCCTTCACATTTTGGGCGATTTTGTCCATTTTTTCAACTTCTGAAATACGGCTAAAATATGAAGATGTAGCACAAATAAAGGCTTCTCGTTGCCACAGGAGTTGCAAAATAGCTTTATTTGAGTTAAATTATCATTTTTCACCGTTTTTCAAAAGTTAAGGTTAAAACAAAAGTTAATTACAATATTGACAAAGAAGCCATGAACAAATTACCTACCTTAACTTTACGGTGGTATGCTTGTAATTTTAACTTTTGTGTGAGACTCTAGGACTAGTCTAAATATTTGTGTGTTTTCCCGCTCTTTTTTTTTGAGATACGAGCTCGGACGTCGCGCAGGCGCAAAACGTTTGGCAGCGGTGTTGATTCAGGCTTGTTCATGCATGAATATAATGCAGAAAAAATGTAGCGAATATTGATATGGATTGTTGTATATTCAAGAAGTGGTTCATCGAGTTATAGATGCACGCGGGATATTGGGAGAGCGCGAAAGCGTAAGAGTTGGTCGAGATGATAGCCGAGAAACGCCAAACGCCAAACCATGAACCATTTCTTTTATAACAGAGAATCAGACACAAAACAACATTTATTTCGCTGATTAAAAATGAGTTTCTTATTACGTTTGAAATTGCCGTGCTCCATCGAGTTATGGAACCAATCAGATAGCCAATCAGAAACGCCGTTATATTACATATATTGTTGTATATGAAACATTGAAAACTATAATAACTACGACAACGACATGCAGGCTACTAATTATAGAAGTCAGTGCGTCGCTGTCAGTCAAACAGTGCATGTTTTTGTTGGCGCTTATTTTCGGCAAACTATAGACAGGCCAGCATTCGCTACTTTTTAGGTAAACTATTATGTAGACTATATATAGTACATATAGAGTGCAAAAGAATTGGTTTAGTTTAGTTTGTAAACAAATCCTAATGATGATTCAACGTGATATTAATTAGTCCGGTTAGCTGGGACAGTGCGGGCTCATGTAAATGCTTTCTTTATAAATTATGAATTACTAAAGATATGAGAAATTATATCCCCCAATTAGAATAAATTATTCGAATAGCAGTTCCTGAAGGGTGCCAAAAAAATTCATAAAATCCGGTAACTTGCTTACTACTTCTTCAGGTTCCCATTGACCAGAAAGTAATGCATCGGACCAAGAATCCAGAACAACCCTGATGCCAAACTAAAAAACAACAAGAAATAATCAGAAAAATATTTTATCGGTTCAGTGATTTTACTAAATGTTGAAGTTTATCATTCTAATAATTTATTCATAAAAACCGAATAGTAAGAAATTTTCGTTTTTCGGAATCAATTTACCGCAAAATTAGGAATGATAGCCTTTATTTGGTTAAAGTCATGCAAAACCAAGTTAATAGCCATAGTGAATAATGCTATAGTTAGAGCAAAGCGAAAAGATCGTAAACTACTTAAAACAAGTATTTAGGGATTTTCAGGGTAGTGGATGCAGTGAACTAAGGAGAGAAACGGTTTAGTATTAAAAAAAGTAAAGAAATCAAGGCAAACCTGTTCTTGCTTCCTTTTTCCTTTTGAGTCAGAGTCCCAGCCTTCTTCATCCAAGAAAATTACGGTGAACTTTTCTTCATTATCATCATACGAATAAAATTTTTCTTTTGACGATCGGTGGAAAGAACATTGAAATCCTTCAGGAAGTTCGGACGATGGCAGATCTAAGTGGTGCTTTGCCTTATCAAGTGTACACTTTGAAAGGTAATCTGATAATATTTTGTCTTCTTCTTCAGAGCCAGGGGGTTCTGTTTCTTGAGAGACAAACCGTTTACCTACAACAGTTTTAGCTCTATTTAACAATACCAAAATTAAGGCATAAATCTAAGGGGGAAATAATTACCTGCTGTTATCTCATGACACACCCACATTTCAATGTTGTAAGGGGCTGTTTACATGGAAGGCGGGACGGGACTAGACTGAAAGCCAGCCGCCGATCTCATCTCGTTCTCACTCGCTGAGAGAGGCGTCTGAATTCAATAGGCGATGCCGTCCAGTGATGTCACTACCAAGAAACCTGGTAGTGAAATCTGATTGGTTGACGTGTTTCTAATTTGGGATAATTATAGAATTATAGAATAATAAACAATCTGAATTCCTTCCATCTTGTCAAATATACGCGGCGGCTGGTTTTTAGACTACAGAATACTCTCAACTCAACTTGGTAGCTATTTAATGCAGGGCTGTGATATTTTGGTCCCCGATGCCTATGGACTTTCATGTTGACGGCTTTTGAATGGTTCCGAGGGGAGAAGCGGTGAGTATATCAAGTGACATTGCATATTAATTGCGCGCGGCATCTTGTCAGTTGTGGAACAAGATGGCTAGTAATTTTAGAACTACTCATTAATATATATTGTGTACGTTTTTTGACATTTTAACAAGTTTCACATAACGGAGAAACTTGAACTATACATGGAATGAAAGCTTATTCAACATCTAATAACATACCTACACAATATATTTTAACAATGAGTAGTTCTGAAATTTAATACTAACCATCTTGTTCCATGCCACTTGATATACGGTCCTCACTGCTTTCCCCCTCGGAACCATTCAAATTAAACTCGTCAACATGAAAGTCCATATGCATCGGAGTCCAAAATATCACAGCCCTGCATTAAATAGCTACCAAGTTGAGAGTATTCTGTAGTCTGAAAACCAGCCGCCGTATATTTGACAAGATGGAAGGAATTCAGATTGTTTATTATTCTATAATTCTATAATTATCCCAAATTAGAAACATGTCAACCAATAAGATTTCACTACCAGGTTTCTTGGTAGTGACGTCACTGGACGGCATTATCACCTATTGAATTCAGACGCCTCTCTCAGCGAGTGAGAACGAGATGAGATGGGCGGCTGGCTTTCAGTCTAGGACGGGACGTTAAGCCGGGATCGCATCGCTACTATATTTTCCATTTATTTGTCTCATTTCGTTTATATGAAGAATGTGTTTGCCGGAACGTTTTTGTCCAGTCCCGCCTAACCGGGATCCCAGTTTCCTCAACCGGGATCGATCCCGGCTTGAGAGAGACAATTTTCACCATAGAAATGCTCTGTCCCGCCGAACAGGGACGTTTCAGAACACAGCTAGAAAGTTGTGAAAACCACAGAATGACAGAGAAATAAATCGAATTTGACGTATTAAAGAGCTGTTGTCCTCCTACTAGCCGTTATATCACTCATTTGTATCGAATAAACAGCTTAAGAATCAAAATAAATACTCGAAACGGTATCCATCATATCGTCCCGGTCGCAATTGTCCCGCCCGAAAATATTCTCATTTAACCTGCGGAATGAAAAACGTCCCATCCCGCTTATACTTGTCCCGTCCCGGCACTCATACAAACAGCCCCTAAAAAACCGGTTAAATCCTCTATTCAAATGATTAGTATGCATATACAGTGGGATAAATGGTTATCACAGTCTTTCGAATATAAAAGAGAGTTTGATAAGCACTTATCAGAGAGTGATAAACACTTCTCACACCGTTTTTCGCATATTAATTTATCATTGAGTCGGTATGTATGTGTGTGTGTACTGTATACAACGTCGGGATGTATGCGATATAAAGCCGGAGGACGCGCATCTCGTTCTCTGGATTTATCTATTACTTAATGAGTATTTTGATTTCTACTGACTCTAGAAGTTTCTTTCTCGGTAAAAAACACAAAACGATTTCATTGCAGAAGAGTCGTGAGATAAGATGGTTAATCAGTGTTCACTTGTGTGATAAAGGACTTAACATCGCTCGTCAACCTTTAACGTCGACTCGTGGTCTGCGGCCCCTATAGTAGTCGTTAAGTTTCACTCCAGGCGAATCCTTTACCACATGCACTCGTGACCATTGATTAACCCTTAGTGCATGATCCACTACCCCAAAATTGATCGATTTGTACCACTTGGGGGGACAAAGGCTAAGGTTCATGGTGATGTAGGTCAACATCCCTACTTTATATACATTTTGGATGATAGCATTTCCAGATGTGTAATTTTCAGGGAGCAACATGGCTATATAGTTTTCTAAACCTGACTCCAACAGGCAGTTTTCCAGCATGAGAGCTAGAAATGACATTACATTGCTATTTAATTTGTTTTACTGTACTAAACTTTTATAATACTAAAATATATTATATTAAACATTTTTAAGATCTAAAAACATCATACCCACGGTGTAACAACTCGTTTATATACGCAATACTTCTTTTTTCAAACAAGTACAATAAATTTATTAAAACCCTGTAAATTTTGGATTGTTTTCATTCATTGGTATATACAATTTCTGCCTATTACCTGTTCTGAGTTTTAGTCGACAATCATACTTTGATGTTGGTGTCATTATTTCTCCCCTGACTATTGTTCTAGACGGATAACAAAGCCAACCCACCAAATTGTCTTCCTCGCTTTCAAGGGGATTCTTAACTTCACGTGGAGAGATTAACTTCAAGAGATTCTTAACTTCACGTGGAGGCTCCTTGTCCAATAAGCCTTCCCATAACTTGAAACGTACGTATCTCCCTAGATTCAAAGACTGGAATTTAGTAATTAAAAATGTAAACTTACATTCTATATATAATCGTTCTATACGGTTCACTATATCAAAGTTGAGACCGTTTATTTTAGTTGTTGAGAGGATATGCAAGGTTTGATATGTATAAAATATAAGAATAAAAGCTAAGACGCGAATTCCAGGAAGATTGAGTTATAACATACAAACATTTCTCTAATGTCAGTCTTTTCAGTGCAAATATATATAAAAAAACACGCTGAAAAAATACTTGGCTACTGTACAACGCCGCACATTAGTGCATGCTAAAAATTAGCTGCTAGTCTTAAATATAGAAAAGCAAAAAGCGCCATTAAAAGTAATTGGCAATGCAAATTAGGTTTGTCTAACTTGACTGAATTTGTGAAATTGTAATGGAAGACCTTTTACAACTTTTCTGTATCATTCTTTGTTTTTTAGATATTTCAGTTTGTTTGATATGTAAATGAGATGCTTTCTGGCGTCATAACCAGGATACAGAATTTTCATGAAATGTTCAGTTTCATGAGGATTTTTAATGGCCACAGTTTCAAGTGATTTTGTTGAACAAACTTAGATACAACTGAGTTTGCTATGTGTGAAAATGCTCTATTCTCCTTATGACATCAGAGAGCACCATTTTCAAACAAATTGAAATATCTCGAAAACGAAGAAAAATACGGCAAAGTTGTAAAAGGACTTCCTTTATTATTGCAAGAGTTCTTTCAAATTAGGCAAACTTAATTTAATATTGCTAATACGCTTTAATATAAAAAACATTAACATGATAGCAGGAATTATGCATAATAAAGGAAACAAACTAGAGTATATAATAACTTCATACTGATTTCGTTTCTATTCAGACCTATAAAATTGACAGACTTTGGCTATTCCTATACAACTTGGTGATTTTGATTAATTCTTTGAAAGTTTTCATGGCGATAATGTAATATAGATAAGTTTTGTGGAAACACCACGTAAAATATTTATTTATTTATTGCTCTATGAAGGCCTGAGTCCACAGGCCGAAAGCTGTGCAAATAAATAAATATTTTACGTGGTGTTTCCACAAAAATTATCTATATTGATGATTTCGTTTACACCTCAAATACATATATGTTATTTGCCGGATGGGAGGTCTGTAAAGAAAAATATTTGCCCGAGGCCTTAATCTTAAAATCGCAGGCCGAGGGACATTTTTGAGACCGAGGGCAAATATTTTTCTGTACGAACCAACCAAAACAGTAAATAACTTATTTATTTTTTTGTTAATCGTATAATTTATAATTTACATAATTAGATAAATTAACATAATTGAATTAAGTTGCCTAATCCAGATGACGTTCAATTCACGTGATATTCAAAAGTCCAAAGTTTATAGCCGACATGCAGCCTGACAGGGAAGCTTGGAACCTTTTTTGTGATAAAAAAAAAGTCAAACATGGCTAGAAATCCAGGACACTCAGCGGCAGTGGCCTGTGGGCTCATATTTAGATGGAATATTAATTTAAAAATTCTGATGGCTAAATATCGATCATTTCGGCTATAAACAGAAGTCTATAGCAATAAATTAAAGTAGAGTTATTCGTTAAAATGTCTTATTGACCCATTTCTTACCCAAATATCAAATTACAAAAGGTTTAATCGTCTAGACAGGCCTGTACCCTCATACTCACAAAAATTGCCGCATAAATTTCGGTTATTATTTCCTAATCCACAGTCATATTTAATAATAATAACAGCGGTTAAGACCCTGGCGACCTAGCAACATCTCCATAAGAAATGGCGGACAAGAACCCGAAATTATCGAGGAATGCATTGCTTCTTCACGCCGAGTTCAGTATTTATCTCGGCGCTTGATGGATTAAATTACAACGACTCGGCTGCAATAAATCGTACATTTTAAGGTCTTTGGGAACCTATTAAACAACGAAAAAGTGGAACGAACAACTCCGCAAAACAAAGTAACGTTCATCCCGAGCAAATTCAGACGTTCGCATCGTGGACAAACAACACAGAAGCAGCCAAAATTGGAGCTCCAAAATAAGTGATATAGCAGATTAATAGACTTTAAACAGCGAATAAGAGGTATTCTGGTGAGGGGCTCGGGAACCTATTTAGGACGCTCCAAACTTAATAGAAATTGTAGTGCTGAACGATTGTTCAATTTGGTGAAGTTTTGGACGTTCGCATGTCGGAATTTACAATAATAAATAACCGAAAATGATTGTTCTTTATATCTCCTTAAGAAATCTATTGAAGGACGCCATATTGAATTAATTAAAAAGGGATTCAGTGCGCATGCTTTGCCGCCATGTTGTCCTCGATTTCTGGCCATGACTTGAAGATCTAGTTACGAAGGGAAGTCAGCATGCAGTCCAAGTGTTTTTAAAGTTTAGTTGATAAAGATTCGCTTGGAAAGTCGCTTTCAATTGGCTGCCTCACTGCATGGAAATTGAAAGTGTGTTGTTCGAGTTTGAAGACGAAAATGCTTGTAGTAAGCCATTTGTAACTTTTTTCAAAGACATGACACGATGAGGATAATTGGCATGTGGAAAATATTTGACTAAAGAATAAGGACTTGTAGCGGTTTTGTTGAGTATAGTTGGACAACAGAAGAAAGACAGTTTAGTGTCAAAAGGTTTCAGCTTTTCTGTCTTCTCGTGGTATGATTTTTTATATATACTTCTATATAATTTCATTTATTGATTCAAAATACTGTGCTCACAAGTTCATGTATGTTTTGCCTACCGTTTTAAACTGTTTTCATACGTCGTTGAGCAATAATGCTTAAAAACGTTATAAATGTCGCTCGTAAATTTTGCTTTGTCACAGTTTTCCCAGCGTTTCCTTTAAAATTCGCTGTTTTTCACATTAAGTTGTCAAAACCATTTGGATAATAAAACTCATTTGCATCCCCGTAGCTCTCTGTTGAATAGATTTTTTCTGTGGCAAGCGAACTAGTTATGAAAATTGATCAATTTTAAATGACAGAATGGAAAAAAAGTAACTTTTTGGATCGCGGTCCAAGATATCGTGAAATACCGCCCGCTCACGTGGCCAATCAAATTGCAGGAAAGCCTAGGATTCCGCTCCCACACGATTGATAAAAAAGTAATAAAATGAATATTTAATATGAAAAGGACACTAAATTGTACTACCTGATGGTGTTGAAAAAGCGTAGTCATAACGCCATTGTGTGTGAACATAGTGCAATAATTTATCGCTGGTGTCGCCACTTTCTGACAATATATCGTGATTTATGTCGGATGGATCAACTCCTTCTTCAAAATTCACCTTCCAATATTCATTATTTACTGACTCATTTAATTTGAAACTCGGTTCTTTCTCTTCATTATTATTGATAATATTTAATCCAAGTTGGTTAGTCACATCCTTGACTGTGAGGCCTCGTTTTTCATCCCCTGTCAGGTTGAAATATCACAAAAACATTAATATCACACACAGCTTTAAGAAAATTGAATCCCTTTTGGCTAGGAAAAGAATATACTAGGAATTTTAGTTTACCTTCATAAACATTACTAACAAACACTTTGCCAAAATGACACCATAAATCTATGTTCAACTGCTTTTCAACTTTTACTTTGTGTAGATGCTTCAAAGATGTCAAAAGAACATCTTGAATACGCGATATTGTGTCTTCACTAAATTCGTTCTAAAAATAGAAACGTAAAAAGCAGAAGTGTTACTGTCTGTATATATATATTTTCAAACCTCATTAATAATTCATGAAGAAAACACAAAGAAAATTCATGTTTAATGCGAGGGTCTATAAATGGGATATAGATTCCTCTTGATTTAGATTTGATTTTATCGACTTAGACATCGTTCTTTTTCAGAATTACTACGCCAATGAACTTTCCAAATAGATCGTTTTAGAAGTTATATCGCTTCGTGTCTATATATCTGATAAAACACTGCTGCTCATGGTATATATATATATATATATATATATATATATATATATATAAACACTGCTGCTCATGGTGTATATATATAATATATATATATATATATATATATATATATATATATATATATATATATATATGAATATCTAACACTACAGAATAAAAATAGCAGTCTGGGTTCCAGAGGCTAATGCAATGATTAGAGCGACGTCCAGCTAGCATTCCTAGCGTTTTCATGCCAGAGTTTTAGAGTTTTTCTGAGTATTAACAACTTACTTTTCGCGGAGTAGATATATTTCTATCATTTACACTCGAATATACGCTTAGATGTTTGTGCGTTTAATTGGGTGTAAACTATTCCATGATGGAAAAGTACTAATCCATTATTTTCTAAATTTAACAATATATTTGCTCCTAGTTTAAGACTATATTCTCCTCTGCTGCTTGTATCTTTGCTGACGAATGGCTGGCAATATGTATAAAATGCAGATAATAAGGTTTTTTTTGTTTGAACTTTCAGAGGATGAAAATGTTCAAATTTTCTACTATGTCCAATGGTTCATGAAATAATCAAATCGTTTCTATAAACACGCGAGCCTTAATTTTGCTTGCCATTCATCAGTCAGCATTTTATTCTTATACTGAATAATTTAATGCTCTGGTCGAGTGTATACAGTTATTGTAATTTTAGTTCTAGTGAGCCCCTTTAATGAGCATTTTTTCATCTTGGGGAAAACGATATGGTGAATTAAATATTTATTGAACAAAAAAATAACGACAGCTTGTGCAGCAAGAACTGAGAACACTTTACTGAACTCTAAGCCTGAAAAATTATAGACTAAGATGAAATTAATTCAAATTTTGTGGTTTATTACATAATTATTTTAATCGAAACAACTTTGCTTTTTCTTAAAGTATATATAATAACGTAGGTACAAACGTCTGAGATCTACTTCCGAAGACAGCAAAACAACTTTTCGATTTTATTCCGATATAATCCAACTACTTTTAGATCTTCAATCTAATTTTCTATTTAAATCGACATTTTATTGTTAAGAAATCGCTCAGTATATACCATTTTTGACTAACAAAACAAAAGCTTCTCGTACTAATAACAACTATAGATCGTTTGCAATCACGTGACGTCGGAGAGATCGGAGTGATCGGAGTGATCGGACGCCATCTTGGTTGATTTCCAGTTAATAATTTCTATAACCCCTGACAAACAAACTTGGCGGTCAGCGGTTTCTCAACGGTGTTTGCCAACAGAAAAATAGACACACAATGTGTGTATGTGTCCAGTGACGTATTTGAGAAACTTGGGACTAGATAAAGCTTTGCGATAAGTACTTAGCACTACATACATCAGTGGAAGCAGTCACTATAGGATTGAGTGTCTGGAAACGCAACCAAACTCTTTGTTCTAGGTTTTTGTTAACATTTATGCAAAGTGTGCACATCTGTCAATACGCAAACTGAGATATAACCTGCACTTCAGGCTCTAAACAGAGATACAAATCATGAAATGACTACCTTCGTTGTCAAAATTACTGGATAAAGATAGACGTCATACAGTCGTAGTAAAAGTTGAATAAGTTGTTTGAATATATTATCGCACAAATCAATAATGAACTAGTACTCGAAAATCAACAAAAACCTTTCGCCATTATTTTTTGATAAAAAAAGGATTGTTTTAATCTGAATCTTGAAGAAAACGGTACGAAGAATCGCACCACTGGTCCTTCAAAAACACATGTGCCCGATTCGTAAATGGTCGCGAAAACATCAGTTCCATTTTGTAACTGTGGCGTCAACGGTAACAAACTCAGATCCAAAGGTCAGCGTTAGCTTAGTGTGTGCCACTAACCTTATAAGGTCAGTAAACACAAAAATCAACCAAGATGGTGGACGTGACGTCATGTGCAAACAATCTTTAGTGCATTGTAAAATGTGACGTTATATTTGATATTTTCAAATTAAAGACTGAAAGACATTTTCGTATCATTTTGGATTTGACAAGATTCTCAAAATTTTATCTGCGGGTTTACACTTGTGATTAGTTTAATAACATAAAAAAATAATTTTACCAGCAATATAGCAATGGTTAGAAACAATGCGTTCAGAATTAGAATTGTTAGAATTTGGAACTTATCTGTAAATGTATATATGTACTAATGTATATGCGTGCATTTTGCTAATTTAAAAGCACCTATATAGTTTTCTCAAAATTATCAAACAAGCAGCCAAATCAACATAAACAAGACATTTGCATCCTCACTTTTCCTGAATTACCAAAGTTGGGACGTAAAAACAAAAAAAACCCAGGAGAAGTCTAAGCACAAAAAATGACAAGGGTGCACCTTGGTTCAAGCATAAAAGAACTGGTCTTACTAGCTCTAATTATTGACGGGATAGCCAACCAATTAGTGTAGAAGAAGAAGATTTATTTGTACGATACAATATACAAGACAAAAAGACATATTTACATAGAATTGAAATAAATTTGGTAGTAGCTGTTTGTAATAACCATGTGGCTAACAAAGTACAAACAGCTAATAGATATAAAATACCATCATGAATGACAATAATATAAGTAAGACAAGATGGTATTAACCTAAACTAACAATTAACATTAACATTATATTGACCAAGAAAAATTATTACATGTATATCAATAACCATCAATAAATATTGACAAAAGAGACTTTTTCAGTTTTGATACTGAAAGATGTTTTAATTTTTCATCAAGAGAATTCCATAATTTCGGTCCTTGAAATTTAATATTAAAGAGACCATAATTTGTTCGTACCAAAGGAAGGGAGTAAGTGGACGTAGAGGAGTGTCGAGTATTATAGCCATGGATTTGTTTTACTGGTTTGAAAAAACAGTCAAAAACAGGTGGTAGAATATTGTTGTGAAATTTATGCATGAAAACAGCTAAATAAAGGCTGTTTAAATCTGGTAATTTTATTATTTTAGCTTTTTTGAATAAAGGGCTTGAATGTTCATCATATTTAGAAAAAGTTATAATTCTCAAAGCTTTCTTTTGCAAAATTTGAAGAGGAGTCAAAATTGTAGGTGATGTAGATCCCCAAGCAATTATTCCATAAGTTAAAAACGGATAAATAAGAGCATAATAAAGATTAGTTAGTGTCTTTAGATTAACGTAGTAGCGAATTTTAGATAAAAGTCCAATGCTTCTTCTTAATTTACCACAACTATAACTAACATGGGTTTTCCAATTTAAATTCGAATCTATAAATATGCCAAGATATTTTATAGATTCCTTCTGTTTAATCTCCAGATTATCTATTTTCAATACAACTGATTGCGTCAAATGTTTTTGCCGAGAATGGAATAGAACAAAATTAGATTTATCGATATTTAATGAAAGTTTATTTGCACACAACCATATGAGGATTCTACACAATTCCCCATTTAGAAATGTTTCCAAGGTTAATAAATCTGTATGAGCATAAAATAAATTAGAATCGTCAGCATAAAGGTGTAGATCAAGTGATGTACATCTTTGAAAATCATTTATATAAATTAAGAATAGGAGAGGGCCAAGGACTGATCGTTGGGGAACCCCACAAGTAGTAAACTGAATACTAGATGTTTCACTACCAATGGATACTAGCTGTCTTCTACCACTTAAATACGATTCAAATCGTTCTTTTGCATTTCCTCGGATACCACAATTTTCTAACTTATTTAGAAGAATTTTATGATTTACCGTGTCAAAAGCTTTACTAAAGTCCAGAAATATACCACAGGAAAATTTGCTTTAATCTATAGCATTTTGTATTTTATCAACTATGCTAAGAATGGCATGATCCGTAGAGTGGTTTGTTCTAAATCCAAATTGTTTCTCGTGTAGGATTTCATTTTTTTCTATGTAGTTCATCAAACGACTCTGCATTAGTTTCTCCAAAAGTTTATTAAACACAGAAAGAAGAGATATGGGTCTGTAATTACTTAAGCATAAACGAGTTCCTTTTTTGAAGATAGTGATAACTCTATCCAGTTTAAACTTGTCCGGAACAATTCCGCTGCTAAAGTGTGCGTCATTTAGCGTATCTTCCAGACTAGCGGCGTCGCCATACACCATAATATATACACACATATACTGTACCTCACTATCGGTCTGATTTTCACTTTCAATTCTGTATCGTTCGCCTTTCATAAAACCGTCCAATTTAGGTGTATTATTATCATTCTTTAACTCAAAATTGACTGTCATATCCTCGTCATTCGTGTTGAAGCAAACAAAATGATTATCGCCACCAAGTTTCTTTCTGGACATAGACTCTTTGCAGGCAATCTACAAATCATATATAGGCTTAGAACTCTTTAATTTACAACCAGGAAATAGAAGAATACAAAGTACTATAAAAAGCAAGTAGGCAAGTATATACAGTTAGCTGCATGTGTATACGTTGTTGGATGCATGCAGGGAGCTCGAGTATAGGGAGTGTTTATACATGATACCGGAACGAGTTTCAATGCGGAATAAACTCATAGTACTGATTTTGTTGAAATCTTTTTGTCTGTTTACATCATGATTCCCGAATAAAATGTAGTTTATTACCAAATGAGTTTATGCTGCGGGTTGTCGTTCCAGAATGGAATTTTACTCTGCCATTTCTGGTATATATCGGTTCCGGTATCATGTAAAAGCGATACGAGATGTCATTTGCAGGGAGAGACTATTTTAACCAATCAACATGAAGCAGATTGAGTGTTCAAGTCAAATCTCGCATGTTGTTTCTTCTTGTTGTGTTTACACGAAGTGACGAAGAAGATTGAAATTTTTCGATCTAATCGAAACGAATGGCTGAAGTCAATCCACGCAGTGGAGTGGATTGACTTGAGATTCAAGCAAGGATCGATTTGAATTGAATGTCCCAATCTGTTTCATGTAAACATAGTTTGACTTGAAAATGACTTGATACGCATGAGTGAAGTTGGTGCGTGTCGTGCTAAATGACAGACTTTAATTTTTTAACAACTTTAATGGATTTATAATAATAAATTAATATCCACATGGGAAGAGTGCGAACGAGAGTTGAGGACCCATGCGAGGCGCTCCCCGTAGAAATTAAAAATACATAAATATATACATCAACTAGACTTATACCAACTACATAAACACGAAAATGCACCACCATACGCGTACATAACCTCATAGAATAGCATAGCTAAGAACAATATACTGATTAGAATTTAAAAAAGGAACGAAGGCGGTTGGCTCGCAAGGTGGTGCATCATGGAATTTAGGTAGTTGGTGCATTAAAAACTGCCATTAGTGACAGGAACAGTTACGACGTAGTGACCATGTACAGGTCGAGTGAATGTCAAAAGTAGATGTCAATAAAGATGAATATGTAGCAGATAAAAATGATTTGAATGTGGCTAGACTACAGAGCCTATTAGGTGGTGCTATTTTACAAACAAAATTCCAGAGGGGGGACAATTCGGTTAAAGTAGGATGCTTGAAAAGTACTTGTTTTACAGGATGGAACTTTAAGTATAAGATTAGGGTTTTACAAATGCGGGTACGACTATGACTAACAAACGAAACAAAGTTAGAAATATTTAGATCAGAAAGTCCATAGAAAGCTTTATAAAAAAGCTTTTGAGGGAAGCGCAGAGAATAGTGTTCCAAAACCGAAAGCAATCCGATTCTCCATGTAAACATGTGCCCGGATTGCCTTCACTCACGTTTTTCGATCCGATTGGACTGTCAATCCGCTTCATGTAAACAGGGCCTTACACTTGGAATTAAAGATTTAAAGTTTATGGTTTCGGGCATTTACTGTACCAGAATCGGCAATTCCTATAGAAACACAATATTACATTCTAGAATGAAACCGGTTCCCGGTATCAAGTAGACACCACATGAGGCAAACATAATTTTCATGTCATATGCACTATAGCGGTAAACCAGTAAGTGTTTCTGAAATGAAGTTGTTTGCATGTAATAAATATATCAGCAACGAGTTTGAGTGTTTCATCAGGAGATTCAAACACGAGAAAATATGGTGAAAGCACGAGGCCGAAGGCCGAGTGGTTTTATTGTTTTCGAGTGTTTGGATTCCCCTGATGAAATACGATAAACGAGTGATATGGCATCTCAATCGCGCGATTTCAATTGGAAAATGCAATTAAAATAAAGAATCCGATGAGATTTTGTTCATGAGTGTGTGTAAAATGTATTCATACAGCAGCTTGTTTATTTTGCATAGATAATTGAAATCTTAAGAATGAGGCTACGTCCACACGTAGACGTTGATTTCGTAGCGTTTTCATATTTTTCTCCGTCCTCAAGGGAATAGAAAACAATGGTCTACTGAAACAATATGAAAACGCTACGAAAACGTATACGTGCATGTGGACGTAACCTAAGATGAACACCGGTTTTCATCTAATATATTGGGTTTTACTGGAGTATTCAACAACTTCAATCAGGTGATTGAATGAACTATATTATAATTGGCTGATTATCTCATGAATTATTTATGATACCTCGGTTTTCATTGTTCACACACGCACATTAAATCTAAAACATGCCATGTATTCAGTAAGCCGTTCATAGTTCAATAAAGGTATTATAGTATACCATTTCTTAAAACTTACTATATTTTCTCTTATTAAAGATCTTGCTCTTTCACAGTTTTGCCGGGATCCAGTAATTATAAAATTTCCAAATTCACCTTCATCTTCTTTGGAAGATAACAAACGAATTCTTGTATTCGACTTTGTTTCTAAATGTTTCCTATTGTCACCATGTTTTCCCAGTATTAAACCTATGTATTTCTTTTCAACGGCGACTTCCAGTTTTGCGTATTTGTTCATGTTCTTTTCTTCCTGCAACGTCAAAAACCTTATAGTTTGGTTATATGACGGCGAATAGGTGATTGTAAAGAAGCGAGTATAAAACATCGTCGAAGTATAGATCGTTTTCATCTGACGTCACGACGGCCATATTGGTGTACCAAAACAATGGAATGGCGGCCATATTGGTGT
The DNA here is from genome assembly GCA_035771165.1 of Paragorgia papillata. Taxonomy (NCBI): domain Eukaryota; kingdom Metazoa; phylum Cnidaria; class Anthozoa; order Scleralcyonacea; family Coralliidae; genus Paragorgia; species Paragorgia papillata. The sequence goes on along the minus strand of JAWNZC010000011.1, from coordinate 146,552 downwards.
ACCATCTTTATCCTATGGGAATTTAGCTCTATTCTTATTCAAATATTTCGTATTGTTTCTCTGTCCCAATGGGGCCACCGATAACGTAAGTGAAAACGATCTACAGTGTGTATAAAAAAACGGACCCTTAGAAAATGAATTAGTATTCTTTTAAAACAACCTATTGTAGTAGTTTGAAAGCGCTAAAAGCGCTGCGTTATAAATTAATCAGCACATAAGTTAAACAGGAAGAGGAAAAGCTTTTAAATACTTTTACCATGCATACACTTCAAGTTATCTTAATTTCCCAGGTGTATAAGACCATTTTTTTACGCATCAGTGGCTCAAAGGTGTTTAGGGCTTTCAAACTACTACAATAGGTTGTTTGAACAGAATACTAATTCATTTTCTAAGGGTTTCGTTTTTATTTATACACACTGTATAGCCCGAGGTAACTACGTCAGTTATGAGGCGCGTAGCGCCAAGGGAAGTATAGGCTTAATGCCAAGGTTCGAGGTAATCAACTAATTTAGTTCACATTTCACAACGTTTTGTCTTTATCTGTATACTTCCCTGGGCTTTATACAGATTGCGGCCCCTCGTGTCCGTTAAGCTTCACTCGCGATGTTAAATTCCATATCACACTCGTATACATATATAGCCGAATATTATTTTTTGTTGAAAAAGTATAGGTTAATTCATGGTCACGAGTGTGATATAGGATTTAACATCGTGAGTGAAGCTTACATTGGTACTATAGTAACTAGTTTAGAGTATTATTACTGTATGTAAACCAATTGCTGTAAAGAATGGGCCATTTCTTGTTTTCTTACTTATTATACGCATGACAAAATTACTACATTCTGATTGGCTGAGAGGAGTACAATTATTTTATTAATAGTACAATTATTTTATTAATTGTACTGCAGTACAATTAATAAAAATAGGGCCTGGTAACAATATTGACAATAAAATTCAAAATAGCGGCCAATTCTGCAACGGAAAGTATTCACATTTCCAACGACTTGTGGTACACTATGAACTAAAAATTCCATGTAAATATTTTGAAATGGGTACAGAGAACACCCAGAGTGAAAATGTTTCTTGTCAAGTAATGAAACAAGATGCTTTTAAAGGCGTGAGTGAGTACGAAGCGTACGTGTCGTAATTTTGTCATGCATATAATAAATGAGTAAAATTTTGGCAAAATTTTCAAATATCACTTGTAGTGTAAATCCTTAATTGTACTCGCTATCATATGATTACCTATACAAATAAAATGTATATAATTATGTCTTCTCTTTGGCTTCGTGCATATTGTGTTATTAGCAGTCAAGGAATTTTGAAGTTATCAGCCGTTGAGTAGACAGATGTACGCACTGCGTATCTATTTTTGCAATTAATTCCAGTTTGGTGAGATTTTGCTCGCCTTGTAAACTCGCGTATAAGGGATTTTACGCCGGTCGGGATTAGCACCCTCTCCCCGGACGGCGCGAAGCGCTGTCCAGGCTCGGGGAAAAATGACTTCTGTGATCGGTCGTCGCTGAAAGGAATGCATCGAAAAGATGCCTCAAAAGGACCCATCTTAGTCTTTCACTCTGATGAAGAGCTGCGCTCACAATGTCAGTTTTCTGTTAGTTTATCAGATTTTCACTTTGCCCTCTTGCGAAATGTCGTCAATTTTGTTTTTCCAAATTTGTCGTCGGTCTTCAGTGAGTCTCAAGATTATAGGACTCCTCTGGATAACCTAACCACAATAAAAACCCTAATCCTATAACTATATATTCAAACATCTGGTTTACCGACTAGCTTTTTAGTAAGACATATTTGACGACGAAGAACGTATTTTGAAAAGCCGCGGAAAAACTGGGAGGGCCCTTTTAAGTCATCCCTTTCAGTGAGGATCGACAACAGAAGTGAGAAGTCATTTTGCTATAGTTATAGGGCTAGTTGTCCTAAACAGTTCCTACCAGTTTCTGTTTGATCAGGTTTTCTGCCATTTTGATTTGTTCACTAGTTCCTTCAACGCAAATGTCGTTATTCTTTAGAAACACACGTGCATTTGTACATTGAAAAATCTCATCTAGTCCTGATTTATGACGTCCTATTATATATCCTTTCTCACTTTCAGGAACATGTATTGTTTTGATACGTACAGCCATGCCAAGTCCTAATAAAGAGATACAAACAATAAATATTAACACAAAATAACATGTATGCATGCATGTTATTAAAAAATGACTCAATATTCAAACGTTTCGTCGTGATCAAACCTGGAAAATAGTTACCAGGAAATGACGTCAAAAAAGGAACAAGGTTTTGGAATAAAACAGTGTTTGCAACATATACTGTACATCTATTGGCACTTGTGTTGTACGCATTGCGTCCGAATCCAGATCCGAATCAGACCGATTCAATTCGGATGGGATTTGGACTAAAATTTATACATTCGGATCGGTTCGATAGAATTTTGTTCTTTTTTTTTCCACGGATAAGGTCGGATTTTGTATAAATAATGTTTTATTATATGTATTTAATTAATTGGCATGTGTTTTTAATAGGAGCAAAAATCACTTTCGTAATTGCGCAAATATAATCACAGTAATAACATGCATGAATGACGACGTATGATTCTGCTGAAATCGCGTGCTTTCTTTGCAAAAGCTCTTCTATTCTCGACGTCATTTCCGATAACAACCAACTTTCACACTAAAAAAAGTTGATAAAAATAACATTTTATAACAACAAAATATTAACTTCTTAAGATACCGATAGCGCAGGTCGTTACGAAAAAAATATCTAGAGTCTAGACTGGGGTACATAAAAGAGTGAAGTTTGATATTTTCTTGTAATGAGCAAGTGGTCGAGGTTAATAAAAGGTTCATGAGACAAACAGTGGTTTTACACCTGATAAAACGTATTGACATCAGGAAGAATACTAATAAACATACAATTTTATATAAATAATTAATACTAATGAACATACAATTTTATATAAAGAATACTAATGAACATACAATTTTATATAAAAATACTAATGAACATACAATTTTATATAAAGAATATACTATAAATAAGTTTTGTGGAAACACCACGTAAAATATTTCTTTGCTAAGCTTTCGGCCTGACAACAAGCTGTTGGCCACGTCATTTATAAACTAAGCAACTGATCAATTAATTAATTTCATTAATTAGAAAACAGAATCAAGAATGTTCTCAGCATAGGGCACACCACGTGTTGTGAAATAGTGTGATGTTTTGCAATCTCAATAGATTCCCTTGTTCTTCGCGTGAAGTATTGCTTGTCGCTGGCTAAGAGTGATGACTCTTCCCACTTAACACGATGGTCATACTTCCATGCATGTTTGGCAACAGCAGATTTATCATGTTGGGCTTTTATGCAACATGTCTTGTGCTCCTTCGGGCGAGTTGAGAGATTTCTTCCCGTTTTCCCGATGTATACCAAGCCACACTCACACGAAATGCGATACACCGCGGGTTTAGATATAAGCTATCCACCTCATCTTTATGTGTGAAAAGTACTTTGAACAATTTGTGTTGACTACTGTGAAATACCTTCATACCAGCACGATTTAAAATCCTCTCAATCTTGAGGGATGCTGGTCCGATGTACAGAAGAGAAACTGAACGTGGTTCTTGCTGTGGCTGAGTATTCGGCTCTTGATGTGCCGAAGGTGTCATAGAAGCTTTAATCATTTTCTCAGGAAAACCGTTGTTAGTTAAAACCAACTTAAGGTGATCTAATTCATCCTGAAGATGTTCTTCGATCGTCACAAATTGTTCGCGCTCAATGAACGAGACTTTTGCACACAGACGATTTGCTACTTGGATGGTGGAATGAAGTGTAGTTAAGGTATCTGTCAGTGTGTGTTAGTTTTCGATACACAGCATGACTTAAAGTCCCATCTGGTTTAATAGAAAGCAAAACGTCCAAGAACGGGACAGATTTTTCTTGATTTTGTAATTCCATAGTGAATTTGATTGAAGGGTGAATACTGTTAAGGTGGTCAAGAAAATTAGACAAAGCATTCAAACCGTGTGACCAGGTTCTTGGTTTTAACGGAGTAGTTGCAAGAGCCTTCTTCTCAAATTCCTCCATGTATACGTTAGCTATGATTGGAGACAATGGGGAATACTCAGCCCCAGCAAGAACCACCTTCAGTTAACGTTTCTCTTCGGTACATCGGACCAGCATCCCTCAAGATTGAGAGGATTTTAAATCGTGCTGGTATGAAGGTATTTCACAGTAGTCAACACAAATTGTTCAAAATACTTTTCACACATAAAGATGAGGTGGATAGCTTATCTAAGCCTGGAGTGTATCGCATTCCGTGTGAGTGTGGCTTGGTATACATCGGGGAGACAGGAAGAAATCTCTCAACTCGCCTGAAGGAGCACAAGACATGCTGCATAAAAGCCCAACATGTACATCATAAATCTACTGTTGCCAAACACGCATGGAAGTATGACCATCGTGTTAAGTCGGAAGAGTCATCACTCTTAGGCCCGGTTCAAACGTCGCGGTTATCATGTGCCGAACTTAATACATATTAAGTTCGACAAAGTTCGACGTGGTTTCAAACGTCGAGCCTAACATGTCGAACTTAATTGCTAGCGGCGAGCATTCATTGAACTTAGGCTGAAATTGAGAATTTATTTATATAATAATATAAGAACCTATTTCAGGCTGATTTGCTGAAATGTAGGTTCTTGTTAGCGCGTTTTTACTGTAATTGTGAGTAGATAATTGACTTGAATCTGCTTTACACTAGCCTGTTGTCAGGTGAATGCGGAACGTACTTCTTCAAACAACTCAGCGCATCGAATACATGCCGGCGCGCTTATAACTACTACAAGTTATGCACTTACGATACAAACAGTAATGATCTCTTCTCGCGTCCATATTTACTCGAAAAGACCGCCGTGCGTATTAAGTTTCATGTTTTCACCTCGCATTACAGCGAGATAAACTAGACAAATACGTTTTTTCGTGATTTGCATTAGGTTCGGCACATGATAAGTTCGACGTTTGAATCGACGTCGCGCAAAGTCGAACTTAATACATTAAGTTCGACCTAAGCGCGACCGCTTCGGTCGAACTTAATGTGCGCGTCGAACTTAATTAAAATCGTCGAACTTAATTGATTCAAACGTCGAACTCATCATGTGCCTAACACTTCGAATTAAGTTCGGCACATGATAAGCGCGACGTTTGAACCGGGCCTTAGCCAGCGACAAGCAATACTTCACGCGAAGAACAAGGGAATCTATTGAGATTGCAAAAGATCACACTATTTCTCAGGAGGGACAGCCATTAAACAGCACGTGGTGTGCCCTATTCTGAGAACAATCTTGATTTTGTTTTCTAATTAATAAAATTAACGTGATACGCCATTGTATTTTTACGTGATTTAATTGACCAGTTGCTTAGATTATAAATGACGTGAGCCAACAGCTTGTTGTCATTGCTCTGATCAAGGCCTGAGTCAACAGGCTGAAAGCTTAGCAAAGAAATATTTTACGTGGTGTTTCCACAAAACTTATTTATATTACATTATCACCATGAAAACGTTCAAAGAATTAAAGAATATACTAATGAATATAACAACTAAAAACAAAACGTTTTTTAAGTTGTTTTTAATAAACTCGCATCACGTGTTTTATCAGGTCAAAAACCACTCGGAATGCGCCCTCGTGGTTTTAAACCTGATAAAACACCGCTGCTCTTTATTAAACATTACATAATAGAGCTTTTTTTAAATAACATATACATGTCTACGGCAGGGGTAGCCAACCTTTTTGAATCGAGGGCCATATTGTAATTTCAAAAGTTTTGGTGGGCCGCACATGTAGTAACGAATGTATAGGATTTTAAATTAGAGGGCAGAACCAAAATGGGCGCCACCTGAGCGGGCAGAGATATATATCCTTAACATTTTTTTAAATTTTACGATCACGGAAATGGGACTTCCTGCGTTTGAGAGCACCATTTGTTGTGAACACGCTTGAGCCTATTTTTTAAGGTTTAAAATCTTAGAGCTTTTAGCGGCTTAAATTTAGCCATTTAAATTATTAAAAAATAGTGTAATGAACTTGATATTTTGTTGAAGTTTCATACAATTATTACTTTGAGATATGACGTCATTTGTGACGTCACGAACACGAGGTATAAGAACAAAGAAGTCTCGAAGTCGATGTGTCGAACGAAAGAGTTTTGTAATATAACCGAAGCGATGAGAGTAAAGTATTTCTAATATATTTGATAAAACTTATGGTCTCGAGTACGATTAATTATATGGCGCCCAACGTTGGGCCCTGAAGGAGCCCACGAGAGAAGCGATCGAATTTAAATAACTTCTAGATGAGCGAAAAATTGGACAGGTTATGAGCAAAGAGAGGAGGCAACCGCGGAGTAATAACGAAGTATACGAAGGCAGTTATCGAATTATTGAAAGGAGAACCGATAAACAAAGACCGTTTGAGAACAGTCAACGACCAATTGAACGAGAAACTAGCTGTGGTGAAAAAGATTGACGAAGAAATACTCGAAGTGTGCGACACGAAGGACATCGAACATGAAGAAGAAAGAAGAAGAGGAGGAAGAAATCTACTCGCGTGTACTTGATGTGAAGCAAGCGATATCGAAAGCTACAACCGAAAGCAGAGTTAGTACGACTGCCAATACTAAGACGACGAAACAAGCAGAACACAGCGAACAATCTCTTGGCGCAACAGCGTTGCACGTAAACAACACCGAGAAAACCGAGGAGACTGAGACTGTTAATAATAATCATCAAACCAAGACGAAACTGCCAAAGTTAAATTTGCAGAAATTTAAAGGAAACTCAACCAAGTGGAATTCTTCTTGGGATTCTTTGAAATCGGCCATACATGACAACGCAGCGATCTCAACAATCGACAAATCCAACTATTTAAATTCGTATTTAGAAGGAGCTCCATCGAGAGCCATTCAAGGTCTCACCTTAACCGAATCAAATTACAACGCAGCTGTTGACATCTTAAAGGATCGATTTGGGAAAACACAACTTATCATTTCAGGACACATGGATGAACTGTTAAAGTTGCCCAACTGCTCAAACGACCGAGCTTCCACCCTTCGCTATTTATACGACAAGGTGAGCGTACACGTAAGGGGACTTGATTCTTTAGGAGTATCGCCTGATCACTATGGAAGTCTTCTTATCCCGATTATTATGGGCAAATTACCTGCGGTAATATGTATCGAAGCTGGAAGGAACATTTCTGGCGAAATATGGAAAATCGACGAACTTCTTAACACCTTAAAGAAAGAGATCGAAGCGAGCGACGGAAATCTAGTTCACTCAGGAGTCTCAGGCCACGTCCACGCGTATACGTTTTCCTAGCGTTTTCATATTGTTTCAGGTAATGAGACCATTGTTTTCTGCTCCCCTGAGGACCGAGAACAATATAAAAACGCTATGAAAACGCATACGTGTGGACGTGGCCTCAGGTAAACAACAACGCGTAGTCGGCGTAAGTCGTATAAATTCACCGTTTTTCGACGCATCAAAGCCATCAGCAACTTCCCTCTTCGCAGGCAGCGGGAATATCAAGTGCGTTTATTGTAAAGGAAGTCACTACTCGGCGTCTTGTGACAAGATCATCGATGTGAAAGAGCGTATAGAAATCCTGAAAAAAAATTGTCTTTTTTTAAATGCCTTCGACCAAATCACTTAGCAAGAGAATGCCAACATCGCAATTGTCGGAACTGCAACAAAGGACATTCGGTTTCCGATTACAAATGGTTGTAATCGGAAACCGAAAGATACATCGAAACGCCAAGAAAATTCTCGTGAGTTCAGACCAGATTCTCCTGAGTTTATACCAGATTCAACAACGACGAGCACAACTACGGGTACCGCCAATCCGAGCAAAGGAAAACAGGCCGTTCTCCTGCAAACAGCCAGATCGATTGCGACTAACCAAAGCAACACAACAGCAGTTCCGGTTAGAATGTTATTCGACAATGGAAGCCAGCGTTCCTATATTACAGGCATTGTTTGTTCAAGACTGAATTTAAAACCAAGTACAAGTGAAAGGCTTCATCTCAACACTTTTGGAGAGACTAAATTTACAAACAGGAAATGCGAGGTCTTTCAAGTCAACCTAAAAAGACCCAATGAAGAGAAATCGATCACTACCAATGCCTTGACGTTTCCAGTCATTTGTTCGCCCTTACCTTCCTTAGTTGATACGGATTACCCACACTTGGAGGGACTAGAATTGGCTGATCAACTAGTTGACACCTCAGATTCAATCGGCATCCTCGTTGGATCTGATCATGATTTCTACTGGCAAATTGTTACAGGGGGAACCATACGTGGAGAAGAAGGTCCAGTAGCTGTGAGTACTGAGTAGTGAGCTTGGTTGGCGCTTGTCTGGTCCTGTATCTCAAACAGGGGCGGATTTAGGGTACGTCAAACACGTCATGCGACGTAGACAAAAATCCCAGACTAATTTATTCATGAATTAATTAATTGGAAAAATTATTTAAAATTTGAAAATTTCAAATTTAAAAAAATATTCAAATTTAAAAAATTTTTATATGAATTTTTGCACGTATTTAGCGCTATATCAGAGGAGGTACGAAGGTCGGCCCAGAATGCATTGCGTTTAGTTTTCTTCCTTATGCTCGGAGCGTGACAGTTGATGATCAAATTATAGACATTTTCGTTGGCGCTGTTTCGATTGAAAAACTCCCTTTCAAAAGGTATGATTTTTATATGATATTAATAAGATATTCTAAAATATGTTTCTCTGGTTTGTTTGTCGTAGCGTGCTGGGTTCGGCTCAATAATCAATGTTATGTTTATTGCTTTTACGGGTCACTGAACTTGGCCGAAAAGTGGCGAGTGATTATATGTAGTTATTTGACGTTATATAGAAGCAACAAGAACACTGTTAGCTTATTATAACACGCAGGAAATTATCTTTCTGTGGGTATAAAAACATTCCTTGTTGCTCCAGGAACTAAAGAGCTGTTTAATGTTGAAAATCACCTAAATTTCCAATTTTCTGAAAACCGTAAGCGTATATAAAACTACGTTACATAAATTAAGCCGTGTTTACACGGCCAAAATTTAAGCGGGATCTGAGCCACCTCTGACTTTAAGCGGGCTTAAAATGTCCGTTTAAACAGATCGGCGTAAATTAATCGCGATTAGTTTCCACCACCTCAAGGAGGTGGATTAAACTGAGCACGCTCGTTAATCGCGCTTAACTTGGCCGTGTAAACGCATGGGATTGAAAAACGCTTGCTATTAATATGTTGTTAATGCATTTTTTTTCCCTGCTGTAGATGCTCCATCTCGCTATTCTTTGTTTCCTTTGTTTGTTTGTTTGTTTCTTTTGCCTTTTGCTATTACTCTTTCTCGTGTACCGATGTCTTCCGTAGTTCCGTTCCATTGTTCTTTGACGGCACGTTACCAATACGAAGCATCCAAAACAAAAACTGTAGCTCGTCCGCCATGTTGAATAATGGTGTACGTGTTTTAGTAAGGGATTATTTTATAATCTTAAACGACCGTGTAAACGCACCAAGGTGGCGCATTTTAAGCACGCTTAATTAAGCGTGCTTAAATTTTGGCCGTGTAAACACGGCTTTACATTCACTAGAAAAAGTGGCCTTTTGAAGGTGAAATTTATGTAGATGATATTTGAAGTATTTTACTTTGTCATCATTGTCATTTGACACTCTCTAGGAGTATATTTGTAACGTAATATTGGTTTCTTCACAAGCACTATTTCCAGTCGCTGATTATGACGCGTTTACAGTAGTTACCTCAAACAATTCAAGTGTATTTAGCTTAATATTTGACAAAACTCGAAAAACATTTGCCTCGTAAATTTCTGTTGTTGCTCCAGAATTTGAATGAGGAGAGCTCTTTGAAATTTTGCTTCTGCTCGATTTTTGCCCGCCATTGTCAAAAATATTTGGTCTCGAGCTTCGTCTCCGCAGGGCGCGCCAAGAACCGCCAGTCGTCGAGATGAGCGTTGTTTTGATTTCGCGCTTTGTTTTCTTTGATTCCGTAGCTCATTTGAAAGTCATCTCTTAATTTCGCTCTATTGTATTAAACTAGGAATTTTACATGTACTGATGATCAGGGCCTTTTTTAAGGATTTGGCGGGGGGGGGGGGGGGGGGGCATTCGTGGAAAGGGACCTTCATGGTTTCTATTCTTAATTAAACGGTCATTGCAATCCAAAAAAAGTTTTTAGAGAAAATCAGTTTAACGTTTTTGGAAAATTATTTTCATTTTTTCAGCATATAGCAATACAAGTTGGGGGCACTCTCGAATTTTTATATATCAGGGGGAAACTTTTAGCACATAATATATATTTCTGACGTTATTTAAATGATTTCAGACCTCAAACATTTGACAGTAACTCTAACCTAGTAATGATTTGCCAGATTTTGACTTTATTCTAACAAAGAATACACGTATGAAGAAAAAATATGAGGCATTAGCCACAATAATGTAACAAACTAGCAATTTATAGCTATAATATACATACGTTGCATGAAAGTCATGCAATATTCACCTTTACATAACGGGATTGATTGTTTCATCATTCTTTTAAACGAACTAATCACTAATGTACAACATAGTGACAATTCTCAAAACTTTGACATATAATGTTAAGTTATGTCTATTTACTTGAACATAAAAAAGAAAGCTAGACTCTAGAAACAAATTAAGAGCTTGCTATATAGGACAAATTAAAAGATTCAAATGTTTACTTAAAGTAAATTAGTATAATCCAGTCTGTACTTATCTGTTAAGATATTGTTTAAATGCTGATAAGCGATAAGTACGACTATATAATGGTGAATGCTTGTTTAGTCTATTGCGGCATAAAAAACGTCTTAATAAAATCCCTTTCAATATAGCTGCTAACAATTGGCAATTTCATTCTCCTGTCCTTCTTTAGCATAAACTTATGAACAGCAGGTCTTGGATCAAAAAGGGCGGTTGGATCACCATTCCAATGAATTAACAGCCTGTCAACCAATGTCTTCTCTGAGGTTGCCGTCCTGAGATCCGAAAAAAGCATGTTCTAGGTCGATACAGACCTTTCTACTGTCATCCTGTGAGGTGAGGCAACAAAGAAACTTGATAGGAATTCTGTTACCGGTGGCTTGCTGCCTCTCAGCATGGAATACAGCCGTACACCATAATCTTGGTTCGATATTTCCTCCTTAGGCTTTATTGAGTCAAAATTCTCCAGCACTGCATTGATAAATTCTTCTTGATTTGTTATGTTACATGATGTAAGCAGGGGAACAGAGGCATTAATGAACTCGATACCAGTCTTGGCTGTGGTTATGTTGATGATATGCTTGACAACTTCATTTTGTTCATCATCCAATCGAGTCTAGAGAAAAAAACGCCAGGCAATTGAATTTAGAATAATAATTATACCCGATATTTGTACTCAAATGCGGAGTGTGTTGAAATGAAGAATGACAGAATGTTGTCTGTGTGTAAAAGAACAGGGCAATTATGCATTACTTTCAGATAGTTCTTTGAAGATGATACAATTTCAACTCATTGCTTCAATTTCAACTCATTGTTACTAGTGAATGGCCAGTTGTTCGTCGGTGACGCTGGTCATCAGTTCTGCTTTGATCCTCTGACGACTGTAACTTCTTCTACAGTTTCTCTTCTTGGCCCCCTAAAATGCAGTTGTAAGTGTACATTTGTTTCTGAAAGCTCTCATTTTTGCTTGAACAGTAAATATACCTTTCGTGTAGTAAAAAATACGTAATGCTACAGAATAATTACCTTGGGATGGTTTAGGTTCCAAGAGCTCCAATTTCTGCAATGCCACGTCTCGGTACCTCAAAATATTGGGAAGGATTATGTCTTTCTTCTGGCATTCTTTTTCGATGTACCTGAAAACGGAACAGATGTCAACCATAAGGGCGGTTAGTCAAGTTTGGAGACTTGCAGAGTTGGTGCATCGATGATTTTCTGCCAATGAAGGCGGCAGCCATCAAGATTACTCAGGACGGCTTCGCATAATTGTATTAGATGTTGTGCAAACCTGACTTCGTGATGAGCTGAGTTCTTTGGTGCGCAGACCAGAAGCGCGATAAAACGTTGAAACGCCAACTACATTGGAACTCCATATTTTCAACTCTGGAACAGATGGAATGACATCTTCCATGGCCAAATCAGATCTGTGACAGGCACACCAAAAATTAAAAGTTGGGTGGCCAGGATACTCCTCCATTCGTGACCAAAGACCAGATTTCCGACCTGTATTTGCTGACTCCCCATCTGTTGTGACTCCGGCAAAACTCCGGCAAAACGGATTTCTGTATCATTCAGGCCAATATCTTTAAAAGAATCAATAACGGCATCAAACAATCCTTCAGCACCACGTCTCTCAACCTCTTTTACACATACTAAACGTGTTTGTAAGCAAAGAGGGGAGGCTTTATCATTACAAACTTCTTGTCTTGTTGCTTTGTATCAACAGACCCATCAATCTGAACTGCAAAACGAAGACACTTCTGCAGTTCTACTTTCAACTTCTCTCTTTCCATGTCACCTTCAATAGGCAGGACTTCCGCATAGTGAACTGGATCACGGTAGTGCAAATCGATGGCTGCTGGTTGAAACGGACTAAATGCAATAGAACTTTCGGAATTGCCATACATCTTGAACTGCTCTTCTGCATGAAGTTGAGCTAATGATCGTAAAGGCCAGGACCATGCAGCAGGAGTGAGAAGTTTGCTGTCATTGTAAACATCGACTGCCAAGTGGATCAATGTCTGTATCACACCTGGATCATTACCCTTCAGGGTCCTCAACCAACGATGATTCGTAGAATTGCTGGCCCATTTTGTGGAAAGCTTTTGCCTCTCCAATGCTGCAGCATGAGGAGCCCCATGTAAATGGTCTACAATATCTTGTAGTTTCTTTTTGCCGTCACAACGGACACCATGAGCTATATACACCTGACCGTTGCAGAAATTGCTTTGCTTCCTCTTCAAATTCAGAGCAAACAAGACATTTTACTAGAGACCTTGTTTTTGAATGTTTTGCACTTGCCTTTCGGGTTTTCTTTTGGTAAAGGGAAAGGATATCAGTCCCTGCTTTCTTGATAATGGCGTTTATATTCAGCTGGAATCCTCGGTATAAATAAACTTGGGTTGTTTGACTAGACGTACAACTTTCATCATATTTCTCAGCTTGAGCATCATCGTTCTCGCATTCTATACTTTCCCAAGAGTTTACAGAGGTTTGCTGAGTAAGTTGGATGTCGTTTTTAGTGCAAAGTTTAAACTTTGCAGTATTGTGATGAGTGGCGAAAATTCACACGATATAGTCAGTGACCGATATTGTTAACATTTGGGGGGAGGGGGGGGGGATCGCGACATTATTATTTCATAGTATTTTGGACTTCAATTTACTATTGTCAGTGGAAAAGTGAATATGAAGTTCCTGGACAATGAGGGCAGACCGTTAAGTGAGTTATCGATGGTTTTTTTACGTTTCAAATTGTAATGCAGTTTGATTTCGATATCTTGAATATTTCATAATATGTCTCGAATATAAGATGTGTCCCCCGGGTTTTTGTGTTAACATGCTACTGCGCACGCGCGAGCTGGAATTTCGATTACAAACATGGCGGAGCCAAGGAGCGAGCGATAATATATCTTCTCGAAACAGGGATTTTGTGGATTTACAGTATTAAATATGGTGTAGGAGAAAGGATTCATTGTCTGTTAGGGGAAGACGAGCCTGGATATAAAATAAATGTCTGACATTCAGGATATTTCTGCCACGTTGTGTCATGAGTCAACCTGTCATGTATAAAGCGCAGCGTATTTGTCTTTGTTTAAATACATTAAATACAATGTTATGATATTCCGAGTATCTGTTATAATGCTCTGTAGTTTCTCGTTCTCTGACTTTCGTCTACGTAGTTTAGGTCTACAGTTTGGTCCGGACTCCGGATATTCTTCGGACTTCGGGCCTTCGCCCCCAAATGCCAAACTTAATTTGACCCTCCGAATGATTTGTTTACGCCGTAAAAGCTATTCCAATGTCCGTATAAGGTAATGCGTTATTTTCAGATTTAATTTCACTTTCATTTTGGCCTTGCTTGTATCACTTGTATTCAGACAAGGTCGTTTCGCAGTGATCAAAAATGGTTAGCTTCTGTGGTACTTTAACTAGTAACGATCTCTTGACTCGCCATGGCTATGGGACTTCAAGTCGAAGCGAAAGGCGAGGGGACGGCCCACGCGTCATCGACAATCTCTTGACTCGTCAGAGAGCTTTATGTAATCGAAGCGAAAGACGAGGTGATAGCCAGCGTGTTATCGGCAATCCCTTGACTTGCCAGGGAGCTTTATGTAATCGAATTTCACTTGATTAAACTGGATGTTCTATGCATGTTCGTCGCAACTAAAGTCATGTCGAAACCAAAATACTGTACTTGTCAAACGGTGATGGCTCTGCCTTTGGATGAATGTGTCTCATATTACAATAAATGCTCGGTGCAAACAGTCTGCATATAGATACCCATTGCAGATTATAAACCTTCAAAGGATAAAAAACAGTGTACCATTCATGTACAGTACAGCAATGACAAAGATGACCAATCAGCCTCAAAGATTGTGGATTTTGCCTGTATAAACTTTAAGATTAAATTCTACGATTCATTCCATTTAAAAACTACCGACTATATACAGATGAAGGATTAGTCAACACCAATCATTTAAAATGGCTAAAAAATGAACTATGACACATTTGATTTCTTACTGACTACTCAGGAAAACTTAAAGTGTCTATGACATGAAAAAATGGTATACGATTTTTTGTATTAAGTGAAAGATATACCTGTGAAAGGTAATCTCACGAAATTTGGCATCATTTCGTCGCATATTTTTGGAACTACGACTCTTCGAAGTTCACCTGAAACGACTCGAAGAGTGCGAAATTCCTATGACGTAGGCGTGTGGACACATCTCAAGTTGACTAAACAAAATAACAGGTATTATTCGAGGTGTTATTAGACGTTTTTGAACAAATTGGGATGGCTATGGTTCTGAATAAAACAACATTTTAGCGTTATAGTGAAATTCTCTATTACCGATGTGTTTATAAACTCTGGATATTCATTATTTCCATTGAATCGCGAGTATAAACACTCCATGAGTGAAGTTAGGTCAAGCAAAAACGTTTTGTTTACTTTTGATCGGCGTTCGAATAAACGTCGTCGCCGTAAAAATGTTGAAGTGATCGCAACAACATCGTGAACAGAACCATTATGGAGGGTAGACTTGTTGGTCTAAGAATTACGTTGTTTTGCGTGCAATTTTTGTGCAATTTTATCGTCGGTCTGGTGATGGGATTTGCTAAAAGTTAGTATGTTATACTATAACAATAATCACTTAGAAATCAGTTTGGCAGTGGTGTTACAGAGAACTGGTTTTACTATAAATAAGGTGTCTTTAAAGGATGAGTGTCCAGCTAATGCCTTGCGCGCTCACAATGCACCCTCGCGGCCATTTTTCGGGCCACGAAATTCAACAAGTGAAGCAATCCCTCGATATCTGAGCAATCCTTGCAGTAAATTACTCAATTTATGTTTTTCGTGAGAGCAAAGATGATTAAGTAAGTAGTTATTGTCACATTTTTGATAATATTTGATTACACTCCGAGGGCCGTAGAGTTGTATTTAGAGACAAGTATTCGTCGATCGGCGTTTCTTACAAAACCAAACGAAGGCCAGACAAGAGATCGTAACTAAACGTAGACACTAAATTAGATGCCATTAATAAGAGCTAGCTAGACTCAAAGTTTGTCATTTCAATAAGACGCATTCATACTTGTTTACAAGTGGTTTACCTGTTGGATTGCATCTCCGAATAGGATTTGTTTTGATTAGGCGCTCTTGTTCTCTGGCGCTTAATTTTCAAATGCAATACTGCAATTTATCGCAGTGTTTTGTTTGTAGTTGTAGGCTCCTTTCCCTTCGAATAGGCTATGCAGAAATACGTCAGAAACGTGGAGCGTGTATACAGCATACAGAAGTGTTTAATATGCATTTAATATGCAGTCGGTAAAGTGCGAAATAATAAATATGTCGAAAGGCCGTTGTAATCAAAGCCGTTGCGAATAGAACACGCTGACAGATTCGTAGAGTGTCGTTTATAATTACTTTCGACAAATTCTGAGTCAGGCATCGCTACAAATCGATTCAAACGACTTTTGGAAGCTTATAATATCATCGGCTGAGAACCAAACAATGAGAAACTTAATATGAGAACAAGAGCGCCTAATCAAAACAAATCCTAATCGGAGATGCAATCCAACAGGTATTAAAACCACTTGTAAAGAACTAACAGCAGTCTTATTGAAATGACAAAACTTTGAGTCTAGCTAGCTCTTATTAGTAGCATCTAATTTAGTGTCTACGTTTAGTTATGATCTCTTGTCTGGCCTTACTAGTCTGGCCTGAGTTTGGTTTTGTAAGAAACGCCGATCGACGAATACTTGTCTCGAAATACAACTCCACGGCCCTCTGAGTGTAATCAAATATTATCAAAAATATGACAATAACTACTTACTAAGTCATCTTTGCTCTCACGAAAAACATAAATTGAGTAATTTACTGCAAGGATTGCTCAGATATCGAGGGATTGCTTCACTTGTTGAATTTCGTGGCCCGAAAAATGGCCGCGAGGGTGTATTGTGAGCGCGCAAGGCATTAGCTTGATGTTAATGTTGGTCTTGAGTGTATACACTGTACAGTTGTCCGCATTCGATCCGTGCATATATGTTCTATTTAACCTCTAGCGCGAGTTTCTTTACAATTTACATATCAGTAATAAGTATTTCGTTAACAAGGGTCTGGCGCGCGAATGCATGACCAACGCAGTTTTATCGCCTGCGCAAATTATGTCGTGATTGTACAGTCAGTCAGTCAGTCAGTCAGTCAGTCAGTCAGTCAGTCAGTCAGTCAGTCAGTCAGTCAGTCAGTCAGTCAGTCAGTCAGTCAGTCAGTCAGTCAGTCAGTCAGTCAGTCAGTCAGTCAGTCAGTCAGTCAGTCAGTCAGTCAGTCAGTCAGTCAGTCAGTCAGTCAGTCAGTCAGTCAGTCAGTCAGTCAGTCAGTCAAATCTTTATTTAAGCACGGTAGCTTCATCAGGTTACAAAAATAGTTATCTACATTAATAAGTTTAAAAGTTTTACAAGCCTATGTTACATAATAATTATACCTGTTTTCCATGAATGTCGTGTCTATCGAATATGATGTTTCAACAATTGTCGAAATTCAGTAAGAGATTCCGCTTGTCTTATATTGCTAGGTAAGCTGTTCCATAACACCGCACCACTATAGCTAAAGCTATTTTTAAGATAATTGGTGCGGGGTAAAGGAGCAGCAAGTTTGTTCACGGAGTCTCGAAGTATATAAGGAGTTACACTGTTGCGATTAGTAAATTTAGAACATAGATATTTGGGTACAAGGTTATTCAAAGATTTGAAAACCATCAGCGCTTTTTGAAATTGGCGTTGTTGGCTTAGATCATCCCACCCTAACTTTTCCAATAAACTATTGGCATCGGCGTCAAAGTTGGAAAAGGTCAACACCCGTATTGCACGGTTTTGAAGTTTTTGAAGTTTGTTAGATAAAGTTTTACCACAATTTCCCCACACGACATTACAATAATCAAAGTGTGGTTGTATTAGAGCTTGATAAATAACATGCAATGTTTCCAATGAAACAAATGACCTTAACCGCTTAATAGCACCGATACCAGAAGCAATTCGTTTAGTCATTTTATTGATATGACTACTCCAAGTAAGATTTTCATCTAATAAGACACCAAGTGATTTTGTTGTCGAAACTCGGTCTAAAGGAATTCCATTTATTTCAAAAGAAGGATTGTCAGAAAGAGTACTTAAACGTTGTCTCGACCCAATTAACATGTACTCAGTTTTAGTCATATTTAAAGTAAGTTTATTTGATATTAACCATTCATTAACGTTTTCCAAGTCTTCATTAAGATGAAATTGAATAGTGTTTATATCGTTACCAGAATATGTAAGATTAGTATCATCTGCATACATTCTGGGATGAGAATTAGATAAACAATTTGGTAAATCATTAATAAATACCAGAAATAGGAGCGGTCCTAGGATCGTTCCTTGAGGAATTCCGCACTTAAGACTACATTTTTTGGAAAGTGACCCGTTAACAAAACATTTCTGCCTGCGGTCTTCCAAATATGACTTAAACCATTTGTAGGCAACTCCGTGAATTCCATAGTTTCCGAGTTTAGACAACAAGATCTCATGGTTGACCGTATCGAAAGCCTTTTTCAGGTCTAGAAATACCACGGCATTAATATTACCGCGGTCAATATTGTAAGCCCAAGTATCAGTGGCCTCAAGTAAGGCCGTAACCGTTGAATGCAAAGAACGAAACCCCGACTGGTGTTCGGATAGCAAATCATGTTCTAACATGTATGCATAAAGTTGATTGTAGATTATTCGTTCAAAGGCCTTGGCCATTACTGAAATCACAGAAATTGGGCGGTAGTTATTCATTTCATTCCGTGTACCTTGTTTAAAGATTGGAGTAACTTTGGCACATTTCCAATCTTCAGGAAATATACCCAATGTTAATGAAAGATTAAAAATATTGGTTATGGAATTAGAAATAAGATCAGCACATTCTCGAACAAGTCTGGCTGAGATCTGATCAAGACCGGTTGCTTGTGATTTGCATAGTTTGCTTAATACTGAAAATACTTGATCATTGTTAGTTTGGGTGAATTGAAACCTTTTGTCAGTGTTAATGAGATAATCAGTGTAACTCGTATGACTACTGCTCACTGGAATTTCACCAGCAAGTTTAGATCCTATTGTCGAAAAATGCTCATTAAATGCATTAGATAAATCTGATGGGTTAGATATAGAATTACCATTCAAATTTAATTCCCTAACAGATGTTCATTTTGATTTACGAGAGGTCAGGTCATTGATAATCTGCCATGTCTTTCGAGAATTGCCATTGTGCTGCATAAATACATTTCTATAATAAGACTCTTTAGCGAGTTTAATTTCCTTATTTACAATATTTCGCAATCTTTTAAAATTGTCCCAATCACCGGGGACAGTAGAGTGTATTGCTTTTATTTTGGCTATGTCACGATCATGCATACGTTTTTTTAAATCAGATGTTATCCATGGAGCATGTTTATCAGCTATAGTCAAAAATTTACTTTTCCATTCAGCCCACATTAGATTAGGGTCTTGAATGTTAGATAGATTGTAACTCCAGTCTTGAGATGAAATATCACTACGGAAGTTTTCTCGATTAAACTTCTTAAAGTTTCTATAGGTAACGTAGTTATTTCCCTTACTAGATACAGTATTTATAGATAATTTGCGGTAGACATAGATTAGGCTATGGTCACTTATACCGCAATGCGAGACTCCTGAACAAACTACCCTGTCTGGATAGTTAGTGTAAATTAGATCGATCAAGGTGGAAGTTGTTTTCGTAATACGAGTATGCTCATTGATTAACTGCTGAAGACCATATGTATCGGTAATGCTCGACAGCAGATGAGTATTGTTGTCATACTGAGTACTATCATTATCCAAATTACAGTTAAAATCACCCATTAAATAAAATTCGACATTTTCAGCATCAAGTCGTCCGATAAGGGACTCAAAAGAAGTAAACAGTTCAACAGGAGAATTGGGTGGCCTATACCAGTTGACAACAACAAATGGTTTAGATTGAGGTTTTCGAATTTCGACACATAAGTTTTCCAAATTTTTAAACTTTAAATTCTCACGTATCGAAAAATTAATAGTGGTTCTAATATAGAAACAAACACCTCCACCATGTCGGTCTCTATCTCGGCGAAGTATTTCATACCCAGGGATATGTATTTCGCAATCATTAATCGAATTATCAAGTTTAGTTTCATTGATTGAGAGGATATCTACTGGATAATTGACAAGCAGGATAAAATGTACAAACACGAGTCGCTGAAAAGTGGGATATATAAACAGCAACTCAGAGCAAATTAGTTATAAGTAATAGAACCAAGAACCAGAGCAGAAATATTGTAATGCTAGACGACTCGAACTATAAATGTCGTACTGATCAGATCGAAGTTTCGTATATCACAACAATCAGGTGGAGTAGTACAGTCACAGTGAGGGAACGGCCAATAAAATATATAAGATTATGTTTCGCCGCTACGACTATGGACTATGACCCAAACCCAGTCTTCAAAAGGACGATACTGTGGTATGGATCAACTGAAAAATGATTCGCATGCACCAGAGTAATTCTGGACAGGTTTCACTGAGAAAACGAGAGCAGAAGAACGGAAATTCTGTGTCGTATGATGTACAAAAATCATTAGCCTAGGCATCGATCCCTAGGTCCCGACCTTTGACTCACGCCACATCTTTGCTCTGCGCATTTTAAAGACCTTGTGTTATCCGCAGTGCTATTTGCTTTATAACATTATGGGAATCTAGCTAAGACCCAACGTAATTTATCTGGACCCAGAAGCGATACTCATTGTCTATTGGAGTATTTCGGCATATTATATATAATAGAAACATATAGAATAGAAAATATTGTTGTTTTAGTTCTATTCATTTCAAAAGCTCTATCTAAATATCTTGCTGTCTTTACCTGTATTACTACAGTGAAATTTACGATGAGTCCACACGCCTACGTCATCGCGGCCTAAACTCGGTCCCAGATTTTCCGTACGTTTTATTCGAAAATATGGCAAAATTGGCAACTTCAACGCGTTGTAACTCGAAAAATATTCATCAGAATTGCACCAAACTTTCTGAGATTATTATTTGGCTGAACATCTTTCAGTCTGTGTAAAAAACGTCATACTCATTTTTTCATGTCATAGACACTTTAATAATATTCCACATGTTCCAACAGAACGAGGAAAATTTTAGCTCTACCAATTAGACTATGTGCACACGGTAACGTGTCCAAGCGTTTCCGTATTGTTTCAAGTAATGGGCTGATTGTTTTTGATTCCCTTGAGAACAGTAAACAATACAAAAACGCTCGGAAACGTTACCGTGTGCACATAGTCTTAATGCTGGATTAACTGTTTATCAATAATGTAAACTAGAACTAATACAGCAGTTAAATTGAGACGTGTATCTATCAGAAAGATTTTTTCATGCTGTATCCTCAAGACTTTTCATTGAATTGTACAATGTATTACATGTACATACATGTATCGTCCAATTTAAAGCAGAATAAATCATTTGAAATGTAAAAAGCTCAAGTGTTTTTTTTTTTATGTTGAAATACAGTACTGTTAATTGCTCTACGAAACTTTGCACTATCCTTGGGTTCTAGTCTTCACCAGTAATGGCAGTATCAGTGCCTATAGTTTTCAGTGTTTCAGGTGATTGTTCATCAGTATCATCGACATCGAAACGTAAGGTTACAGGACAAGACGTAGTGATGGTTGTAAGGTTCTTGGTTTCATCTTCTAACAACGAGCTGGTATTCGGGCATCCATCCAGACCATTCTGTTTTAATCGGGGACCTTCGGGAACTTCTTTGCCTTCACTACAAACAGTTTCTTTCAAGAAAAACGAACTTATTTTCTGGCACTTTACTGCTTCTTTTTGGAGCTTCTTTTCATTATCTAGTCTTCGTTTGGCCGCATTAGGCATACTTATAAATATGAGATAAATTTCTCACCTCATTCTTGACTCTTGTAGTACGTGTAACGTGGGTTCATACGGTAAAACTCTTTTTAAATAAAAGAACAACAAAACAAAATGGCTGCCACTTAAATTCAGCACTAGTCCCGTAACACGCTCTCTTCCCTAGTTTCCCACGCAACTGCCATGTCATACTAATAAGGCAAGACATGAGCCTTTGTGCTGTCTTTTCTTTAAAATCATTCACTTCGTTATAAAACAGATTTAAGGCATTTTGAACTCATATTTTTAAATTTGTAAACTAATTTGCTTTATAGTTTATACAAATAGAAATTTAAAAAGCTATTGTACTGGGGGGGGGGGCAAAAGTACCCAGTGGGGGGGGGGGTGCATATATATATAGTATATGTGAAATAGTAAAATGTACTTTAAAGGCACAGTGTTGCGTACAACGTGATATAATTGACCGCTGATTAGTGATTTGTATCTGCGGGGGCGCGCTAATGCAAAATGGCGGAAAGCGATGTAGGTTCGGTTTTTGATTATACCGATTCAATTACGGAAAATATAGAAACTGAAGAAGAACATTCTACTATAAGCGATGAAGAAGTAAGTTCATTCAATTGTTTTTTTTAAAAACGATCTTTCTACTCCAATTCATAACACAAATCAAGTACAAGTAATACAACACCTATTACAACGCCATGTTGAATTGCTTTGAATTTATTCACGAATTTTTTCAAAACGAAGGGTTTATGCGCATTCCCGTGGTACCCAACACTGTGCCTTTAAACAAAACAATTTTCTAGGCTATATCCGAGCTAGCATATTCATCTTTTCTCTATACCAACAATGTTATATTAAGTTAATATGACAGTAAATACCTTCTTGGGCTTATTATGCAACATCGATAATTTAGATGTTGTGTAGTGGGCTCGAGGGGTATATATTATCCATAGGTTGTTAATTATTAATGTATATACAGGTTCAATTTTCGATAAAAGGGATCTACACCAAACAAGCAAATTTTGCTTTCTTGTAGATTCCCCATCACTGTAAATTATTATTTTCTTTCATATCCACTGTATTTGTACTATCTATATTATCTTGTGATGAAATAAAGTATATATATTGTTAATTATTAATGTATATACAAGTTCTATTTTCGATAAAAGGGATCTACACCAAACAAAGAAATTTTGCTTTCTTGTAGATTCCCCATCACTGTAAATTATTATTTTCTTCTCAGTCTTTCATATCTACTGTATTTGTACTATCTATATTATCTTGTGATGAAATAAAGTATATATACTGTATATATTTCTGGGGGGAAAAAGAGAAAAAAAACCTACTTGGTAGTTACTAGTTAGTATGACTTGGGATGATGTAGAGAGGTGAGCTTCTCTATGTCCATGAAATGTCCCGTGTGGTCTTTTGATACTAAAATGTCTTCTAAGCAGACGGTGTCTGGCTGGATAGAGGTATTAAGGCAAGTATCTGGTGCCTCAAAACTAGACAACTCAGGGTAGATAAGGGGTAAAGTATTAGTTAAGATGACTAGGATGATGTAGAGAGATGAGCTCCTCTGTGTCCATGAAATGTCCTATATGGTCTATTCATAACTCTTCTTCTAATCAGACAGTATCTGGTAAACCAGACAGCTCAGGGTAGAAAAGGGGTAAAGTATTAGGTAGTTAAGAATTAAGATGACTATGATGATGTAGAGAGATAAGCTCCTCTATGCCCATGAAATGTCCTATATGGTCTATTCACAATGCTCCTTCTAATCAGACAGTGTCTGGCTGGATAGAGGTATGTGTTAAGGCTAGTATCTGGTGCCCCAAAACCAGACAGCTTGGCAGCTAAGGGATTGCAGCAAGTGGCTGCAATTGACCTTACAAAATATGTTGGAGCCTTGGCTGTCCATGTTGGATTCACTGTACAACAGTGATTCATAGGCATGCTGATGAGCTCTGACATGGAGCAAAACAGTCCTAAAAAGTTGTCTCCAATAATGATAAAAAAATGCAAAAGCACAAGTCCTTAAAAAGTCATAAAACGTTGTATAAAAACAAAAGTTAAAACTGTAAAACTTTGCTAAATAGTCTTGCCAGAATGCAGGAAATGCCATTTCAGGGAACCAAATTTTAAAAATTTTCCGTGGGGCATACCCCCCCCCCCAGAAATAATATTTCCGGGTTTTGACGTACTCTGAAAAATCCCTGGATCCGCCCCCAGTGTCAAATCTGATCATTTCACGAGAGAGCGACAATGTATTCGCAGAGAATCCTACTGACAAGTTGGTCAAATCATTCTGGGAGATCAAAGAGAACGAGTCAATTCAAGACTGAACTTCGGTGGATCTCAATATGAAGTGGGTCTACCATGCAACAACAATAATTCGTCATTGCCAAACAACTACAACCTCTCATTAAATCGACTCAAGGCGTTACAGCAAAGATTCTTCAAGGAGCCAGAGCTTGCAAAGGAGTATGACAACATCATACAAGACCAGATGAAGAAGAATATTGTCGAAAGAGTTCCTGATGAAGATTTAAAACAACCAATCGAAAGTGGATTTCATTACCTTCCACATGATGCTGTTGTGCGCAAAGAAAGATAAACAACCATCGATCAGAATTGTTTACGATGGTTCGGCAAAGGAACCCAACGGTCAATTCTCTTTGAACGATTGTCTGCAAAAGGGACCGAACTTTATCCCTAAGCTCTTTGACATCCTTATAAAGTTCAGATGGAATGCCGTAGCATTGACCGCCGACATAGAGAAAGCCTTCTTAATGATTGGAGTTCCACAAGAAGATAGAGATATGATACGATTTTTGTTGTTCAAGAATCCAAAGGAACGCGACTTGGAATTGGAGCACCTTAGATTTACAAGATTGGTATTTGGTCTTAGATCATCTCCCACAGTATTGGGAGCTGTGGTTTCTTATCAGCTGCAGTTGTACCGAGAAAGACACCCGGACACGGTAAAGCTGATTGAGGACAATCTTTATGTTGATGATCTCGTATCTGGCGAAGAAGACGATGACAAAGCTTTTCACCTCTATCAAGTTTCGAAAAGCATAATGGCTGAGGGAGGATTCAACTTGAGAAAATGGAGCAGCAAGTCGTCCACTCTTGTACAGAGAATTCAAGAAGCTGAAGCTACGGTTATGGTCCACAAGCAAGCACCACGGGACGAAAAAATGAAATTGCGATAAATTTGCACATTTGCAAATAATTTGCAAATATGTTAAACTAAATTTGCATGTAATTTGCTAATGGCGTGTTTTGAATTTGCATTCCGATAAATTTGCAACGACTTTGCATATGAATTTGCGCATTTGCAAATTAGTTACCAAATTTGCAAATAAATTTGCCTACGAGGGTAAATTTAAAGCAAATTTGAAAAGAAATTTGCACGACTTTGCACAATAGTTTATTCAACTTTACTGTTTGTAACTTTGCAAAATTTTACTAATGAATTTGCTCACGTCAATTTTTAATGCAAATTCGTCATTAAATTTGCCAACTTTGACGCCGTTGCAAATTTATTGTAAAACTGAAGTTTGGACCGTCTTCTATAAAAGTACAATTTTTAGGATGTTTTGATCAAAGCTTGACAAACTTAGTAAATGATCAGAATCTGATTAGGCTGAGCGCGTTCTTTTGAGATAAAAACGATACACCTGTATAAGAATATTTTGTCGACAATTAAAACATGGGCATCTCTTGTATAGTTGTTTGTTAGGAACCTCTATTGATCGACATTCTCATACAAGCGAAAACCTGTTTGCATGCACTACAGTTCACCACAGTTTAATAGCGCTTTTTTAAGCGTGAACATCGGTAAGTAGATACTGAAACTAGGTCCCAAATTTAAACCTATTGCAACGTCGGCTAAATAGAGATTTAACTGAATTATGTGATGTTTTTTTACATATGATACGAGCAGGTCTTTCACCAATCTCGATCCTATCCGAAAGAAGTAAAAATTAGAAAAACGAGTAATTACCTGCCTGTATAATCAGTTCAACCATTAAATGAGATATATGTTTATTATACATGTTGTGGTCTCACCAACACTTGATTACTGTAGTTCTTTGTCTTTTAATTTTTTTGTCTTTAGTTACTCTTGAAAAAATTAAGACTTCAAACCTAAATAGATCTGGTAGTTTTAAAATATATGTACGGCCAATTCTTATTAGCTATTATAAGTGCTAATTACATTTTGCTGTTTTGTAACTTTGCGAAATTTTACTAATGAATTTGCTCATGTCAATTTAAAAAGCAAATTTGTAGTTAAATTTGCACAACTTTCCCACCGTTGCAAATATATAGCGTAAAATTGAATAAAACTCAATCAATCAATCAATCAATCAATCAATCAATCAATCAATCAATCAATCAATCAAGTAGTCAATCAATCAATCAATCGATCAATCAATCATTCATTCATTCAAACAAACAATAAATTAATTAATTAATTAAACAATTAGTCAATCAATCAATCAATCGATCAATCAATCATTGATCAATCAAACTAATTCATTAATTAATTAATCAATGACAATTAATCGACAGTGCCTTGTTCATTCAGATAACAAAAACCGAAAACATGCTTTTTGTTCGACCAAAAAAATATAACCCTATGTTCTAGACTTAGAATGACAAAAATTGTAACGTATCCTACCAAGAGGATACCCTATATAGCCTGTATCCTAGAGCACCCGCGCTCATCGAGAAACAACACGAATGCTTAAAACATGCTTATACACAAGCTTCTATAGAAAGGCATTTGCCTAAATATGAAAAAGTATGCTAAAAAACCTAAATACTTTTGCGGCAGTGCTTTCATAATTCGATGTTTTTATCGATGCGTCAACGGAAGTCGTCGGATTAAAGTCGGAGCCTTGTTCATAGTTTTATTGGCCAATCATATCTCAAGAAATTTCCCGCTAAAACACACTAATTCAAGCAAGAAGATGGCGGGTTGGTTTAGTCTGAATCGAGTCTGAATGGACACAAGGAAAAAATCCATCTTTTTATAGTGAACATCTACAAAAAACGCCATCATTTGTCACCAAAGTGGTACCTTAGGAAACCTCTGTTGTTTATCCCGTACTATCTGTCTGAATATGTGGATTTTTGACGTCAAAAAGCTTGTTAAACACTGCAGTGACGGCACTGTACAAACAAAAACTGAAAACGAAGATTGATCACGACAAACGACGCCAAAAAGTTGAAGAAATCACGTTGCTTTGATAAAAAGAGGTTAGTAAACTGAAGGAGTGTGAACTATTAGTAATAGTATTCTGTATCTTGGATTAAATTCCAGTATTCTACAGCGGGATAAATAGCGTTTGTATCTTCGAAGTCTTCGAAAAATATAAATTTTGACAGTGTTTGACCCATACATCAAATATCTAAGTTTGGCATGTAAAAACAAGTTAAATCGTTACTAGTTTTTGTATTTTATAAATGTATTTTGTAAGTTAAAACTTTTTGTGGTTACTCTTTGCAACCCTTTGTTTTATAAATAAAAGTTTATATAAGCTTATCAAGGCTTTCTCAATTCCTTTTTTGGGCCAGAACTTAACTATAGAACACCAAACATAAAGACAGAAAGATATTCTACCAACTAAATAAGACAAGTAAGTAAGTAGAAAGAAACAATTTGTTTATTTTTAAGTGCAGCTAATCTCATACCTATATAATACTTTTTATAGGTGATGCATTATTTAAGATGGTGTTTATACTATTGTACTGTATTGAATTATATTCAAATGTTTTGTTTGAATGTATTGCACTATTGTAAATATTTCTTTTATTATTTTGTATAGTTTTACAGTGTCTTAAAAGGTATAAACATTCTCTTTGCATTGTATTGCAGAGTGCTGTATTGTATATTGTATTGTGTGTGTTGTGTTGTGTTGTGTTGTGTTGTGTTGTGTTGTGTGTTGTGTGTTGTGTGTTGTGTTGTGTGTTGTGTGTTGTGTGTTGTGTTGTGTTGTGTTGTGTTGTGTTGTGTTGTGTTGTGTTGTGTTGTGTTGTGTTGTGTTGTTGTATTGTATTGTATTGCTCATTGCATTGCAATGCAATTCATTGCATTCCATTCCATTGCATTGTAATATTGTATTATATAGTAAATTTTCAAGCATTTATCTTTTAAGTGCTGCTTAATCATACCTATTTAATACCTATTTATAATTGAATAAATCATTTTTATAATATTGTACTAATACTGTACTGCACTGCACTGTATTGTACTGCACTGTACTGCACTGCATTGTATTGCACTCTACTGCACTGCACTGCACTGTATTGTACTGCACTGTATTGTATTGTATTGTATTGTATTGTATTGTATTGTATTGTATTGTATTGTATTGTATTGTACTGCACTGTACTGCACTGTATTGTATTGTACTGTACTGTACTGCACTGCACTGTATTGCACTGCACTACACAGTACTTCACTACACTGTATTTTATTTGTACTTTACTGTACTGTACTGCATTGTTTTTTATTGTTATTGCAATGTATTGGAGTGTTGTAAAGTTTTGTATTGTATAGTTTTCCAGTGTATTAACATTTATTGCATTGTAATGAGGACTGTGTCACATTGCATTGTATTGCGTTGCATTGTTTTGCATTGTTTTGCATTACATTGCATTGCATTGCATTGCATGCATTGTATTGGAGTGCATTGCATTGAAATACATTATTTTGAAAATATTACTGTAACTTTGCAAGTCTCTCTATTTCAATATCTTAAATTTTCATGTAATTTTTTAGGTTAGAACCAAACAAAAATACAGAAAGATATAATTTTATTCTACTAACTATTTAACAAGTAAGTAAAAAAATATGTTTATTTTAAATGTGACTTATTTATAAATTATTAAAGATGATTTTTATATAATGTTGTTCTGTATAAGTATATTGTAAAGTTTTTAGAGATGTGCCAGATCTGGCTATTGGTGCCCAGTGGGCAGTATCCAGTAAAATTCTGCTATCTGGCAGTGTCTGGTATTTGGTAAAACAGTTTATAGTTTTAAAGGACTGCCTCCCCTCCCTTGCCTTAATTATTTTGTCTTGCCTCACTTTGCCTAATTTACTTCTCAGGTATTGTTATGCATTTGGATTGTAATTTGGATTGATTCGAATTACTGCATTGTAATTTTGCAAGTAAATTTATTTTGTATCATAACTTTTCATGTGTTATTTCTAGACCAGAGTTTACCTATATTCCACCAAACATAGAGACAGAAAGATATTTACAAGTATAGACAAGTAGTACTGTAGAAAACAACAATTTATACCTATTTTATGCACTATACCTATGTATAAATAGATATCTATATATTGTCTTGTCTTGCATCTTGTCTTGTCTTGTCTTGTCTTGTCTTGTCTTGTCTTGTCTTGCATCTTGTCTTGTCTTCTCTTGTCTTGTCTTGTCTTGCATCTTGTCTTGTCTTGCATCTTGTCTTGTCTTGCATCTTGTCTTGTTTTGTCTTGCATCTTGTCTTGTCTTGTCTTGTCTTGTCTTGTCTTGTCTTGTCTTGTCTTGTCTTGTCTTGCATCTTGTCTTGTATCTTGCCTTGCATCTTCACTTGCATCTTATCTTGCTTCTTATCTTGTATCTCGTCTTGCATCTCGTCTTGCATCTCGTCTTGCATCTCGTCTTGCGTCTCTTCTCGTCTTGCATCTTGTCTTGCATATCGTCTTGCGTCTCACTCTTGTCTTGCATCTTGTCTTACATCTTTTCTTGCTTCTTGTCTTGCATCTTGTCTTGCATCTCGTCTTGCGTCTTGTCTTGCATCTTGTCTTGCGTCTTGTCTTGCGTCTTATCTTGCGTCTTGTCTTGCGTCTTGTCTTGCATCTTGTGTTGCATCTTGCCTTGCATCTTGCCTTACGTCTTGTCTTGCGTCTTGTCTTGCATCTTGTCTTGCATCTTGTCTTGCGGCTTGTCTTGCGTCTTGTCCTGCGTCTAGTCTGTTGTGAGCATGCACATTAACAAGTGTTGTATTTTTATGTGCAGTGTATGTTAATCATAATTTTAAATAAAAATTTTAAAAATGTCTTCTTTTCCTTTGTTGTATAGAAACTTCAACATCGTTAAATATCCGGACAACAAATTACGGGAAAAAATGTCTGGTGGTGCCTCATAGCCAAGTTGTTCAGATAGTTATCTTGTTCAGTAGCTTTTTAATTATTTCATTCAATCGGATGGACTATATTTTTTCACTTCACAACATTCTTCAAAATATAAAAATCTTTATTGATGTTCATACAATGTCATTCGCAAAAATCAATAATCTCTGTTTAGATATAGCTAATATTACATAGAAGTGACGTCTAAACAACTATGTGACGGAGAATATGTTTCTTATCAGATTGAATAGACCTACTGTAGTTCAGAAACTAATGAACAACTTGGCAAAAGAAAAAGAAAACAAAAAGGAAATGCTTTCAATCCAATACATAACAATGAACTGTTAATTGAAATTAGTTTAAAAATTTAACTCTTTCCTCTCGGAATTGGTGTTTAGTATTTTATTCTGGCTAACGCCAGACGATTTTATTCACCTCTAGGGAAGCCCTCGAACAGGAATGAGTTAATGTTAATTTGTCCGTGAGTATGTAGGTTAGCATCAAATAGACATCGCGAAAAAAATAACAATTCTTAATTTGTTTAAATACCGTAAATGTTTGCATATGTTACCGTTACAGTTTGTTATTTATCTTTTTAAAGTTTTTATATATATATAATAAACATTTGTTAGGGATATTTATATGTTTATATTTATAGGAATTCTATATCCTGTAGGTAACGCGATCGCCTGGTTTCTATTTTGTGACAACAAAGACAGAGGCGCGGGATCTATCCCTGCGGCCACTCAAGGATTTTTGCGACCAGCAAAGACAAGTGACGACAAGAATTTTAAAATCTTCTTTTCTCTTGTCGGAAGGACCCTTATATACTTAGCTTCACTCTCCGCGGTCGCTACGACATTGTTGCGTCCAATTGAAAACCGGGCTTGATGTTTGCTCACAATAATTCAATAAATTAACAGTGTTATAAATGCAAAAAAAAATAATTTGAACTACATAGACCTTATTCCAAAATGGTCGCCGAATTATTATTCGTTTATGTGCATATAAATTAGCCCTTATGACCTCGGTTTAAAGTAAAAATTCTTTTGAATTTCCCACATGAAAACGAGTTCATAAGGGCTATTTTATATGTATATAAAAGAATTTTAATTTGACGGGCATTTTGGAATAAGGTCTATAAGTTTTTTACATAAGCAAAGTTAAATCCGCTATAAATTTGCATCTATGGAAAACATGATCAATTACATAAGATTTGCACGTAGCGCAAAAACGTTAGCAAATTCCGCCTTTGCAATAAATTTGCAAACTTTGCAAACATTTGTGCAAAGTTTGAACTTTGCAACAAATTTGCAATGACTTTGCACCGGCGGCTCTACGGCAATCGCCAAATCCGCACCGGTTGCAAAGTTGACGGCAATTTCCAACTTTGCATATGTGCAAATCTGGCCATACGCGTGCAAAGTTGATGTTTGCAACAACTTTGTCATTAAATTTGCAAATGTGCAAATCAATTTTTTCGTCCCGTGCACAACGCATCCAGATGTTTTGTCTGAAGAAGAGGAAACCTATACCAAAGCAACAACAGGCTCGAATAATAATACATCGACCAACGAATTTGTAACCAAAGTATTGCGCATCAATTGGAACTGTTCTTTGGACAAGTTCATCTTCACAGTTTCCGAGATATTAAAGTACGCCAGCAAGCTTCCAGTTAGTAAAAGATCACTGTTAAAGATCACCGCCAAATTGTTCGATCCATTGTGGTTCCTGAGTCCTTTTGTCATCAAGTTGAAAATCCTATTTCAAACCCTTTGCACAGAGAAAGTGGATTGGGGCGACACCCTAGAAGAGAAAGTTCAGACTCAGTGGCAATCCATCATCTCCGAACTGAACTCTCTGGAAGGACTCGTCCAGTCAAGCGTGTGTTGCGACCTTGTGTTGTGTGCAAGAAACTCGAAGGACCACCTTACACAACTGGCACTCCTCCAGAACTTCCAAGTACACGAGTATCAGATGATCCACCTTTCAGTCGTCGATTTTGCTGGCCCTTTAAATGTCCGACAAGATCCTCATTCGAAAGCCGATGTGAAAGTTTATATTTGCCTCTTTACATGCGCGTCATCACGAGCAGTACACCTGGAATTGACGAAAGCCTTAAGTGTCGACTCCTTTCTTTTGGCTTTTCGCAGATTTTCGAGCCGTAGAGGACTACCGGCAACTCTTGTATCAGACAATGCCAAAACGTTCACGGCATCTTCGCGAGAAGTTCGAAAGATTGTCAGATCGTCAGCAGTGCTGAAGTACCTAACCGACCACAGAATTAAGTGGGAGTATATCGTTGAAAAAGCTCCATGGTGGGGGGAATTCTGGGCCTTGAATTTCGAAGAACTGAGCACATTGTTAGTCGAAGTCGAGACTGTTGTAAATTCACGTCCAGGAGCTCCGGCGTTTTTTGGTCGGCCGGAGCCGGAGTTCTCCCAGCTCCGCCTGGAAATTCAGAATGACAAGAAATGCAGCTCATAAACCACATAAAGGGTTACTGCTGACAACACTGACAGATATTGTGAGTGAGCGCATGGGGAGCGCAAGTGGAGCTGTTGAAGGGCAACCAGGCACCTTAACACCAGGGCAAGCTAGAACTCACTGCCTACCTGTCTGAACCAGTGATACCAGTCAGATCCCAAGACGGCAAAGTTAATGCTCAGGATTTATTGGATTATTGGTATCGCCACAAAAACGAATGACCTGCTTTGACGCGTCTAGCTCTCTCATATCTTTCTTGTCCACCGTCCTCTGTTACTTACTTATACTTTGTATTTTATTATTTGTAGTAGTATATTCGGTTCTATAAAGTTTTCATCATTCCTGACATTGCTAGTTGTCGCATTGCGTTTGCTTGAGTCGCTTGACAGTTTCGCGGTTGTCGAAGTCAGTGCATCTACAAACGACGAAGAGCAATCTGCTGAAAAAAGGATACAACTAATAACCAACCCCATCAGTCAAGAAATCGTAGACAAGCAGCAATAAAGGGAGAACTTTTACGAAGAATTAATCGAGTATAAGACATAAGGAGATAAGTTATCTTGCAGTTGTTTGATCGAGTTTTCGAATCAAACACGGGGAGTGTAATGAACTTGATATTTTGTTGAAGTTTCAATGTTTCATATAATTATTACTTTGAGATATAACGTCATTTGTGACGTCACGAACACGAGGTATAAGTACAAAGAAGGAGTCTCGAAGTCGATGTGTCGAACGAAAGAGTTTTGTAATATAACCGAAGCGATGAGAGTAGAGTACAGTATTTCTAATATATTTCATAAAACTTATGGTCTCGAGTACGATTAATTATAAATATTATACATAAAAGTAATTTATTTTACTTAAATGTTTCTTTTTCAAAAAAAGGGCTTTCCGGGCCGCATATAGGATATCTCTGCGGGCTACACACATATTAGGTACCCTCGTATAGGGTGACATAGAATGCTTGTTTTCAATGTTGTTGTTGTCACTTTCATTTTTCAAGATTACATGTAAGTAAAACTCACTTTCACAATTTCAGTTTATTTATTGACTGACTCAAACATGATTTAAATTATCAGTGCTTAATTTACTGAATTCACTAACTTTTAGGACTTTTCAAAGTCCATCCATGTGAAAATGTTATATATCGTCTGTTGTAATCTGGTTGCGTTGTGTCTCCACGACTATTGACTGATGAGATTGAAGGGAAGTTCTTTCTGGTTATATTTTAGAATGACGGACAATCTACAAGATATAAGTAAAACAAAACTTATAGTTTTGGCGCACACGCTACGATTTTAGTCAGCCGATTTTTATCGGCTGGTCAACCGAATAATCGGTGTGTACCATACAAGTGTGCAATTTATAGCAACTAGTGGAGCCTCCATTTTTACGATCATCAAAGCATAGTCCCCAGAAATAAATTGTCTGGAAACGCGGCAAAGTCATTGTTCTAGGTTTTTGTTCACGTTTGTGCACCTTATTTCACCCGCTTAACGCTTCCTGTCAGCACGTTGTATTTTTGGTATAATGAAGCAATCAACCAATAGCATCGTTGCTTTATAAATATTAATGACGTAAAACAAACGATTGTGCACATTATTTGCCACCCTCAACCTAAATTGTAGCTCATTGTTAACCGCTTTGATGTTCGCAACGTCTCCAGACAATATAATTCTAGGGACTATGATCAAACCCAATAACTTCAGGAAGAATATAAATGAGTGATCCGTGAACGATAAAAAAATGCATCCTCGTTCCCAGGGTCTCCTCGGTACACTGGAAAATCGGAGGCCATGGTCAGATGAAAACCGGATATCCTAGATTCTAGGACATTGAGTCATTGTCATTGAATAACAGAAGCAAACGAGATACACTCAGTTATTTGAGGAAAAGTTGCTTTATTATGACGTCCGAAAGGTTTGGCGTTTACTGTTCTTCCCGCTGGACAAAATAGCACAATTTCGCTAGGTTGTTTGGCGTCGCGCCGTCGCCGACGAATGAGTCACCGAGTCACGCTATGTCTAAAATCGTTCGAGTTTGCGAGTTAAATGAAGAAACTCATCGCAGTTCCGACTCACTTTAGGAATCCTACTTTGTTGGCCTTATTCGTAGACTTTTTCGATATTCTCTAAGCGATAATCTTCACTCTATTCTCACCGTTCTTTGACAGTTGAAAATATATTTCCCCACTTCCTGTTTTGGACTGAATAACCTGCGTCCAGCCATGCAGGGCCTGCGATTTTCCAGTATATATAATATGTATGTGTGTATATACTGTTTATATTTTTTCACTTTCATGGGGCAGTTCGCAGTCCACGTGCGTGCTGGCTCAAGTGAGTTGTCGGTCGTGTATTGATGACGTTTACACGCATCTACGTATGCGTAGCTAATACGGGTCAGCCCGCATTCCGCGAGCCTCCACAGCCGCCATTTCCGACCGTGCTTGGCGGGGAAAATTATAACACGTGACGCGAGGGCTGCATGTCAATTTCACAGTTTTTATTCAGTAAACAATGTATGATCTAGTTGTAGCTCTGTTTTTCAGAGAAAAACTTTGAGCTCCAGACGGGACTCGAACCCACAACCTTCCGAATGCCAGCCGGACGTTCTCACAATTGGGCCACTCAGATGGTAGACCGCAGACTAGTTCCTAGTCCTTTTTTCCCTCGAACCTATTTTGGTCACGTCACAGAATAGGGATCGAGCGAGAGGACTAGCGGAAAATGTTCATCTTTATCTGATCATGAATCCTGCTGGAGCTCGGATTCTTTAATCTTTATGAACGAGGGCACTTAAACAAACTTCTTCTTGAGAGCATACAGCAAACGAGTAGGTTTCTTTGTTTTACATTACGTTAAAAGGTCGTTACATACGAGGCTTTATAAAGTAGTGTTCGGCGTAGGAAGTGATTGTGTTGATAATCGAAATATGCTATTTTAACATTTCGACGTGAGTGGTATCTGCCTTGGTTTTCCGCCAAACGGCCGTTTGGTGCCTGTATAATTTGGGGGCAGTTTCGGGGCCAGATTTGGGGCAAAGCAAAACATTTTATTCCAGGCCTCTCACAATTTCGGTCTGCAGCTCGACGTTAAAAAGAGAGGCCTGGGAACCAGGCTGTTCCGATCGTGGGTACTTTTCGCAGCGAGCGGGGAGCGGAGATAAGGGCACTGGGAACGAGGTTGCTCCTGGCACTGGAGTACCAGACCAAATATTTATCAATTATTGGACGAGTCTGAGCAAAATATCATGATTTGTCTGTGGCGAGCTACTAGTTATTTGCCGATGCCGAAGGCAGAGGCAAATAACTGGTAGCGAGACACTGACAAATCATGATATTTTGCGATAGACGAGTTCAATAATTGATTTATCATTCATAAAATAGTTAAAAATCTGAAATGCCTGAAGTTAGCTCGCCACTCTTCTCTGTGTCTTCGGCATACTAAAATCTTCGTAAAACTTACTTTTTGTTGCCACGAGTGTTGCTTTTTATCTCACTAAATCTTCCTTTTAACTATTTCTTTTCTAAAGTACATTGTCGTTATGAATGCTTCCAAATACTCTCAATTATTTCCTCGGATAGCTGAAGAACTAGCCACCATGTTTACGAAAATTATTTGCAGTCAGCAGCGCCATTACTAGTGCGCATGCTCATAACATTATTTGCAGCAAAAAATTATTTGCACTCAGTTATTTACAGGTGAATTAACCAATCAGAATGCAAGATAGAAACAAAATGAATGATAATATTAGTTATTATATAGCATGCTATCGGATATGAGCTTTTGCGTAACCTGATTGGTTCCCTACTACCAGGCTATCAGCTCATATCATAGGTAGCCCAAAAATCCGCGTAGAGAAGCCGCCAAATCTCGCCCCATTCCCCTACTAGCTGTCGCGTGCCGCAAGGCCCCTTGCAATGATTACATCATATTATATAGAAATACATAAGGCTGGCAAGTAATTCATGGTTTACGAACAAACTACTTGAACAAATGGGAAAATACTTGGTACACCGTGGTGAAAACTGACAAAAAACTAATGATACATTAAACCTGGATAATTTTGCTATCTTGTCACAAACAAATTTCGTTTCAAAACAGCCGGGAAGGAGGTAAAATAGACACAAATCTGTGAAATTTTGTTGAAGATTTTCCCTGTCTCTATGCGGGATGCCACAGGTCGACGTATTCGTCATTTTTTTAAAGCAGCAATAGTAAGCCTATTGGTCAATAAAATACACAAACTATGACGTTCCTGGAGGAGAAAAAAGAGCTACAGGGGGGTTAGTCAGCACAAAATAAAAAGTGGAAAACTTGGCGGGATTGTTGGCGGTGATACGTGAAAGAAAAATACCCGACGTCGGCCGACGGTGAAATTTATTTATAGTTTTTTATTTATAATAAAGCCTAAATTGTAAAGGACTTTTTAAACAAAAGATGTGATAAAGAAACTCGAAACGATTTTGTTCTGGTACGTATGAAAATATATATTTTTAAATTATGTTTTTAAAAGATAAACAAAGACGAAATACCGTCAAAAGAAATTGCCAAAGCCAACAAAGCAATGTACATTTAGCATTTACTTTTTATCTCAATAAATTATTAATAAGCTTACTGTTCGAAAACACGAAATTCCGTCAAAATAAATTGCTCTACATTCATTTTTAATGCTTTAACGAAAAGAAAAACAAGCTTTCTTTGTTTTCCGAAAACAGTCTACTTATTAAGATAAAGAAAAAGCAAAGCCGAAGGTCCATCTGTGATGGAAAAGGAGAAGCCAAAGGGATTTTGCAATAATGTTAACGCTTTTTTCTGGTACTGTTTGCATGCATACGATATTCTTTAAAAGTGAAAGACCCACATTACTGAACTGGTTATTTGCAAATGTTTATACCGCCGTATATAATTTGTCATATTTGAAAACAAAAACAGCCAGCGCTTCTCACAACGCAATTAAGAACAAAAAAACAATCAGTTTTAGACGAGTTTGCCTCAGTACGATAGAAGACGACCAAAAAATTACAATGTCATCTCCAAAAAAAGACGTTTTAATCACTGTTTAAGTGTTTTAAAGTGCCTATCTCATGGTTGAGGATTTTACATATTTAGGATATCATGGCTAGAAATCCAGGACACTCAGCGGCAGTGGCCTGTGGGCTCATATTTAGATGGGAATATTAATTTGAAAATTCTGATGGCTAAATATCGATCATTTCGGCTATAAACAGAAGTCTATAGCAATAAATTAAAGTAGAGTTATTCGCTAAAATGTCTTATTGACCCATTTCTTACCCAAATATCAAATTACAAAAGGTTTAATCGTCTAGACAGGCCTGTACACTCATACTCACAATAATTGCCGCATAAATTTCGGTTATTATTTCTCAATCCACAGTCACAGTTAATAATAATAACAGCGTTTAAGACTCTGGCAACCTAGCAACAGCTCCATAAGAAATATGGCGGACAAGAACCCGAAATTATCGAGGAATGCATTGCTTCTTCACGCCGAGTTCAGTATTTATCTTGGCGCTTGATGGATTAAATTACAACGACTCGGCTGCAATAAATCGTACATTTTAAGGTCTTTGGGAACCTATTAAACAACGAAAAAGTGGAACGAACAACTCCGCAAAACAAAGTAACGTTCATCCCGAGCAAATTCAGACGTTCGCATCGTGGACAAACAACACAGAAGCAGCCAAAATTGGAGCTCCAAAATAAATGATATAGCAGATTAATAGACTTTAAACAGCGAATAAGAGGTATGTTTGTGAGGGGCTCGGGAACCTATTTAGGACGCTCCAAACTTAATAGAAATTGTAGTGATGAACGATTGTTCAATTTGGTGAAGTTTTGGACGTTCGCATGTCGGAATTTACAATAGTAAATAACCGAAAATGATTGTTCTTTATATTTCCTTAAGAAATCTATTGAAGGACGCCATATTGAATTAATTAAAAAGGAATTCAGTGCGCATGCTTTGCCGCCATGTTGTCCTCGATTTCTGGCCATGTTGGAACATTTTAAGAAGATTTGTAATATATCTTCTTTTCCTAAAATTTCATCTTCATGGACTTTTTTGCTGTTAAAGTTGGCGATTTTGACGATGGCCGTGAAAATTTTTTACTGGGTTCTAGTCGCCGGAAGTGACGTAGAAGCAGGGAGACCTTCTCAGACAGTAACAGTGTTTACATCGGGAGTTTACGGTTCACCTTGGATTTTCTTGGCTTTATTCAGGTTATTTTGTCGGAAATTCTTTTAAAAATTATGCCAAACAGGTGCGTAGTGTTTTTACTCTCGAATGAACCCAATTGATATGCTAGAATAGCGCTGTATGCCATTTCTTTTTTTGCGACAATAACGATGTACAATCCCGATTCCCGACTCACTGGAGGCGAATAAAAGGATAGCTTCGGGAAACGCCGATTTGTCAAGGATAAAGATGCGAAATGAACGCCGACATCTACTTCCATGACCTGTTCGTTGTTCGAAGTAGTTTGGTACTAAGACGATTCACAGCAGTTTATCACGAGGAAAACCCGTCGGTGTGGCGATTACAAAACGACAACAATAGAGCGTGTTTTTCCGGAAAGTGACAAGAACTTGTGCATGTCATCAGTCTCATATTTCTTTTTATCGAATTCGATCTTCGATCAAGAATATATCGAAATATACTTGACTTGGTAATGTCGTCTACCTCTGGTTCTAATGCTGATAGCCAAAATGACTAGACTAGGAGATAAACATTCCGGGATACGTAATCGAGATCGAAGACGAAGTAAAACTGTCTAGGCCATTTATACCTGAAGACGAATCATCAGAATGCATTGTCAAGCCGTATGAAGACGAGCTTAGGATGAAATGCGACTTGAAAAATATATTCTACGATGGCTATAAATTCGCTTTGCGGGGCACAATAAGGTGAACGATTTGTAAGTTATGAAAGTTTGCTTTATCAGTGAATTTATGTTTACGTTTTGTCGAATGTTGTATATACTGGCATGCCATATTTGCAATTGGCCATATTTGCTAAAACAAAATTGTATGTCAAAGCCAAATGATTCGCATGTTTATATTTGTTATATATCTGGTCACTGCGTCTAGCGGGCTGCAAATATCGAAGAATTGACGAGGCAAAGTATAAAATAGAAGATGTAGAAAGCAGGTAGATACTGTCAGTATTGATTAATAGAATACCCGTTCGCTTTCCGATTTCCACTTGCGAATAAGCCAGCTGCGCACAATTCACCTAGGCTAATAGAATTGCTTCGTTCTTCAAAATTGCCACAATTCAGTGCTCGTCCAGTTCGATAAACAACAACAATTGTGCGATTTCATCTTCAAACTTGAAGAAATTGACTCTGTATGTTACTGTCGCCTGCAAGTTCAAATTTCAAAAGTGGATGCAAGTATTCCATTATTCTATAATCAACAGACAGTTCCTTAGTTCCTACCTGTTTTCTGTACTGATCTTTTATTTGATACTTTATCTTGTCAATTTTTCGATGTAAGTGTCCCGCTAGACGCAGTGACCACATTTCCAGGCAAACAAGTGTAAAGAACTTGATCACTGTTATTATAAACCATTTCAATGCAAGCTTTGATTTACTGACATTCCTTCGCATTCCCATTAAGCAGTTCAGTGTCAGAGTAATATCAATAGAATTAAACATGCGAATCATGCATATGGCTTTGACAACATACAATTTTGTTTTAGCAAATGCGTGAAAACAACATTGCAGATAAAACGTAAACATAAATTCACTGATCACTTACCAATCATTTATCTTATCGTGCCCCTCAAAAGCGAATTTGTAGCCGTCGTACTAAAGACCTTTTTCAGGTCGCATTTGCTCATTATGATTTACGATCCAAATTTCATCGGCAACCGACTCGTCTTCATACGGCTTGACAATGCATTCAGATGATTCGTCTTCAGGTATGGCCGCACTGCACTGGAAGACAGTTTTACTTCGTCTTCGATCTCGATTACGTATCCCGGAATGTTTACATCCTAGTCGAGTCATTTTAGCTATCAGTGTTAGAACCAGAGGTAGACGACATTACCAAGTCAAGTATATTTCGATATATTCTTGATCAAAGATCGAACGCAAACAATACTTCGATAAAAAGAAATATGAGACTGATGATATGCACAAGTTCTTGTCACTTCCCCACGCTCTATTGTTGTCGTTTTGTAATCGCCACACCGACGGGTTTTCCTCGTGATAAACTGCTGTGAATCGTCTTAGTACTAAATATTCCCGTTGAAACTACTTCGAACGACGAACAGATCACAGAAGTAGATGTCGGCGTTCATTTCACACCTTTATCCTTGACAATTCGGCGTTCCTTTCACCCGAAGCTATCCTTCTTTTATTCGCCTTCCGTGAGTCGGGATTGTACATCGTTATTGT
This sequence comes from Paragorgia papillata, assembly GCA_035771165.1. Classification (NCBI taxonomy): domain Eukaryota; kingdom Metazoa; phylum Cnidaria; class Anthozoa; order Scleralcyonacea; family Coralliidae; genus Paragorgia; species Paragorgia papillata. The sequence continues at coordinate 105,740 of JAWNZC010000011.1, read as the reverse complement.
CCAAAAAAAATGAATGGCATACAGCGCTATTCTAGCATATCAATTGGGTTCCTTCGAGAGTAAAAACACTACGCACCTGTTTGGCATAGTTTTTAAAAGAATTTCCGACAAAATAACCTGAATAAAGCCAAGAAAATCCAAGATGAACCGTAAACTCCCGATGTAAACACTGTTGCTGTCTGAGAAGGTCTCCCTGCTTCTACGTCAATTCCGGCGACTAGAACCCAGTAAAATTTTTTCACGGCCATCGTCAAAATCGCCAACTTTAACAGCAAAAAAGTCCATGAAGATGAAATTTTAGGAAAAGAAGATATATTACAAATCGTCTTAAAATGTTCCACATATCCTAAATATGTAAAATCCCCAACCATGAGATAGGCACTTTAAGCATGAATAGACAACACTGTAAAAAAAAACAAAGGAAGGGAAAGCAAGGTACCGCAATAAACACCGAATAATATTGACCTAAAAGCCCGCTCATCCAAAACGCAAGTCAAGCTTATATGACTATTCTAAGGCCATGTGCAGGGAAAGTAACTCGATCGTTACAAGAGAACTGACTTACCTGAATAAATATGTCGTTTGGTCGATAGGTTATAAATGCTTTCACACGCAAACGTGGTGCAACTGGTGAAGCTGGAGCTGCTGCAATGGTTCTATAAGTCCACACTGGAAAATATAAGTTAAAGATCTAAAACGTGAGGCCAAAAGGCAAAACTGCCATAAAAACACTACAGGCATTCTCGAAGTTTTATTGAAAACTGCATGTCAGTCTGACGAGCAAGTCAAGTAAGAAGACAAAAGAGTTTCTAATCCATAAACGTATACAAAATCAATGGTCTGCAACGAAAAAGGAAAAAGAACGTTACCAACGTTCGAAACGGCTGTCATCCATGGCAGTTGTCAAAGCTCAAGAACATCTTAATAAAATCAAAAGAGAAACGAGAATCAATTTGAATTTGTGATAACTATACCTTAAAAATACCCTATATTAACGGAAATCGTAAACGTTTTAATGCGGCTCCAAGCATGCTTCTTCTATCATTGCTCGACTATTCCATTGTGTCAACTGCCAAATAAACGGAAAACCTGTTAACTATAGATTTGGTTGTTTTGCCCAGAAAAACCTATGAAAGGCGTGCGCATGCCGCCATGATAATTAAGAGGAGATTTTTTCCCATTTATTTGCCAGTCTATCGACACAATGGAATAGTCGAGCAACGATAGAAGAAGCATGCTTGGAGCAGCATTGGCCTTAAAACGTTTACGATTTCCGTTAATATAGGTTTTTTTATGGTATAGTTATCACAAATTCAAATTGATTCTCGTTTCTCTTTTGATTTTAATAAGATGTTCTTGAGTTTTGACGACTGCATGGATGACGACCGTTTGTTCGTTTTCGAACGTTGGTTCTTTTTCCTTTTTCGTTGCAGACCATTGATTTTGTACGTTTATGGATTAGAAACTCTTTTGTCTTCTTACTTGACTTGCTCGTCAGATTGACATGCAGTTTTCAATAAAACTTCGAGAATGCCTGTAGTGTTTTTATGGCAGTTTTGCCTTTTGGCTTCACGTTTTAGATCTTTAACTTATATTTTCCAGTGTGGACTTATAGAACCATTGCAGCAGCTCCAGCTTCACCAGTTGCACCACGTTTGCGAGTGAAAGCATTTATAACCTATCGACCAAACGACATATTTATTCAGGTAAGTCAGTTCTCTTGTAACAATCGAGTTACTTTCCCTGCACATGGCCTTAGAATAGTCATATAAGCTTGACTTGCGTTTTGGATGAGCGGGCTTTTAGGTCAATATTATTCGGTGTTTATTGCGGTACCTTGCTTTCTCTTTCTTTGTTTCTTTTTTACAGTGTTGTCTATTCATGTTTAAAACACTTAAACAGTGATTAAAACGTCTTTTTTTGGAGATGACATTGTAATTTTTTGGTCGTCTTAACTGTTTGTACGATAGATTTCGTACTGAGGCAAACTCGTCTGAAACTGATTGTTTTTTGTTCTTAATTGCGTTGTGAGAAGCGCTGGCTGTTTTTGTTTTCAAATATGACAAATTATATACGGCGGTATAAACATTTGCAAATAACCAGTTCAGTAATGTGGGTCTTTCACTTTTAAAGAATATCATATGCATGCATGCAAACTTACCAGAAAAAAGCGTTAACATTATTGCAAAATCCCTTTGGCTTCTCCTTTTCCATCACAGACGGACCTTCGGCTTTGCATTTTGTTTATCTTAATAAGTAGACTGTTTTCGGAAAACAAAGAAAGCTTGTTTTTCTTTTCGTTAAAGCATTAAAAATGAATGTAGACAATTTATTTTGACGGAATTTCGTGTTTTCGATAAACAGTAAGCTTATTAATAATTTATTTAGATAAAAAGTAAATAAATGCTAAATGTACATTGCCTTTGTTGGCTTTGGCAATTTCTTTTGACGGTATTTCGTCTTTGTTTATCTTTTATATTTTTTCATACGTACCAGAACAAAATCGTTTCGAGTTTCCTTTATCACATCTTTTGTTTGAAAAGTCCTTTACAATTTGGGCTTTATTATAAATAAAAAACTATAAATAAACTTCCCCGTCGGCCTACGTCGGGTATTTTTCTTTCATGTATATCACCGCCAACAATCCCACCAAGTTTTCCACTTTTTATTTTGTGCTGACTAAGCCCCCTGTAGCTCTTTTTTCCCCTCCAGGAACGTCATAGTTTGTGTATTTTATTGACCAATAGGCTTACTATTGCTGCTTTAAAAAAATGACGAATACGTCGACCTGTGGCATCCCGCATAGAGACAGGGAAAACCTTCAACAAAATTTCACAGATTTGTGTCTATTTTACCTCCTTCCCGGCTGTTTTGAAACGAAATTTGTTTGTGACAAGATAGCAAAATTATCCGGGTTTAATGTATCGTTAGCTTTTTGTCAGTTTTCATCACGGTGTACCAAGTATTTTCCAATTTGTTCAAGTAGTTTGTTCGTAAACCATGAATTACTTGCCAACCTTACGTATTTCTATATAATATGATGTAATCATTGCGGGCCTTGCGGCGCGCGACAGCTAGTAGGGGAATGGGGCGAGTTTTGGTGTGACTCGCGTTCGGCGGCTTCTCTACGCGGATTTTTGGGCTACCTATGCTCATATCACAGAATAAGGATTGACCAGAAGTCCAACTCGAGTGACAACTTGTCCGCAATTCTTTAATGCGCAGGCGCGATATTTTAGGCCATCCGACGCGATCCTACGCAATTTCCTACGCCATCCTACGCCATCCTGCGCCATCCTGCGCAATCCTTGCAAGTTCCCCCGGCAGTTTTAACCTTCTTTCGAAGGTCCAAACTGCTGGGGGGAACTTGCCAGGATTGCGTAGGATGGCGTAGGATGGCGTAGGATGGCGTAGGATGGCGAGGAATCAAGATGCGCGAGGCGACATGCGCGAGGATAGAAACTTCAAAGGTTCCGACGCGAGTTGGACTTCTGGTCGTATTTCTATTCTGTGCTCATATCCTGCTAGTAGAAGAAAAACAAGATGGCGGCATGTTTTTTTAAACTGCCGAAAAGAGTTGAAATTGACGGATTGTATAAAAAAACAACATTGTGTAAAAATACATTAACAAATACACAATTTAGCATGTTAAATGGTAAAATTCACCTAAAAATTACGTCTTTTTACTTCAAAAACCCGACTAAATTGACGGGTTGATATTAATTTGCTGCCAAACAAAGAAACTCACGGTTAAAATCAAGCTTACAACACACATTTCGTAGTAGACGTAGTAGACTAGTTGACTTCATAAAGGTACCTTATAATCTTTTTTGTTGATCTGCTTAACACATTTTTTGCCTCTCGAGCAACATTTATGCAACATTTCAAAGCTGTTTGCCGAACAGCTCAGCGAGAAACTCTATGTGAATGCATGATTACGCACGGCGGAAGTATTAGTTGCCTATGCCGGAGGTTTGTCGTTTGAAACATTTCGCTTTATAATAAAACAGTTATACCATTCGCTCTCGTCGTATACGAACTAATAGCGAAATCGGCGAAGCGCCTCGTTGGCTATGAGCTCATATACGACTCGAGCTCATAGTATAACTGTTAATTAGATATTTAATACGTGTATACAGTTTTAATTATATAAAAGGCTGGCATGGCTATCAATAGCATCCAAGCTACACTAAATTTCAATGATGGGAATATTTAATAGATAATTACTGAGGCTAACAGCATTAAATTGAATATATTGCAATATCTTGAATAATGCTGTTTGGCTGCAGTATTATATTACTATTTTAATATTATTTAACAATATTTAACAGCAATGCTCCACTCAACTGTAGTGATTTTCAGAAACGTTCTGTGTAGAAATCTAAATATATATGTATATTATCTGAAAATATTAAAATATAAAATACAGACCAAAAACTAAAGAGTAAATAACACATATTAAAAGTTTCAATCAATTTACATGTAAGATTTTCTTAAAAGCAGTCAAACTAGTTGATTGCCGAACGTCAAGTTCTAAATTGTTACAATCAATGACAGCATGAAAGACAAACCGTTGTTTGCCCCAATTTGTGTGTACACATGGAAAATTCAGTGTTTTTTGGTATCTACAGTGTGCATGCGCAAGTAGATACTATGCTATATCACCTTTGTAAGTTAGGTTAAGTTAACAAAAGAATGCCTTTGGAGCCAATCAAAACACAGAATAAAACAATTGACTCATGACAAACGACTGAAGCCAAAATTACTACTGTACACCAAGTATTTCACTCAAGTCATAAGAATGACAGCAATGGAGTGAGATACAGTATTCAACCAGTCTGGAAAGTTGTTTTTTTCCTACGCCGAAAATATAGAGCACTGCCTCTCACCACTGAGGATGGCAGAGTAAAGCTGGTCTCAGGTGAGCTGAGTTGTCTCAGGTGAGCCGAGCTGGTCTCAGGTGAGTTGAGCTGGTCTCAGGTGAGCTGTCTAGCTGCATGGTCTCAGGTGAGCTGTCGAGCTGGTCTCAGGTGAGCCGAGCTGGTCTCAGGTGAGCTGAGCTCAGGTCTCAGGTGAGCTGAGCTCAGATCTCAGGTGAGCTGAGCTGGTCTCAGGTGAGCTGAGTTGGTCTCAGGTGAGCAGAGTTGGTCTCAAGTGAGCTCAGCTGAACTGAGCTCAGAGCTGATCTCAGTTGAGCTGGTCTCAGCTGAGCTGAGCTGGTCTCAGTTTAGCTGAGCTGAGCTAGCCTCAGCTGAACTGAGCTGGTCTCAGGTGAACTGAGCTGAGGTGAACTGAGCTTTGCTGAGCTGGCCTCAGCTGAGCTGAGCCTTGATGACTTTACTCTGAGTTCTTTTTTTTTAAAGTTAAAACACAGCATGGCCTGTGAGCATAGAAAATTTTGTCAAAAATCTTGTTCAGCTCTAGATCAATTGAATACAAGGTTGTTACAAGTATACAATTCCATCAAATTTATCACAAATACGTATTAACGCAGTTATCACAGTAGATACATGCACGCCTGGGCATGCCTATTTTTGAAAGATTAAAATCAAAGTCAGTAAAATTGTTTAAGTATTTAAAAATAGCGATACAACGATAAAGATAATGGTTTCCATTTCAATTGCTCAAGGGCTTGTGAGGCACTGAGGCCGAGGAATACTTGGGAATGGTTGACAAGTGCAAAGTTGTTTATAACAGACTTGTTTACAACGTTGCATTTTTACGAGTGTAGGGATGTTGTATCAGACGTTAACAACATCGACACGGCCACATTGAAAAAATCCTTAGGAGTAATTTGATTGTAAAGACACACGTTTGATGTATTCTAATTAAAGACCTTTACCTTAACATTGTTTGAAAGGTTTAATAACCTCAGCAGCTCCATCTAAAGCATTCTTAAACGCTTAAAAGCCTTGCTTAATATTTAAAGCTCAAGCCTTTATATTTAGCAATTGGATAATATAAATTCGCACATGCATATATAATCACATATTACTGACAGTCTTACCGGTGGATGTGTTCGTATTAAGCACCTTTTCAGATTGAAAAGAACTTGAAACTCTTCCTTGAATTGCCCTTCGAACAACAACTCACTTGGTTTCCTGGTATGGGACTTTCCCATTCTTGGAAAATGGAAATTGACAATTGAATAAATTATCAACACCACAACAGGTGGGCAATTTGCATTCGAATCTGTGCAATTTGTCTGCGCTGACCAAAAAATTGCGGGCGTATATTTTCTTCACCGCCATTTCCTTTACGTGGAAAGTCCACTGACCTATATATATAACTGGACTGCGGGTGCTGGCCAAAAATATGTCCTCATTTTCACTTTCAAAATGGCGGCATTTATGGGTCCTTCTGCTAATGGTAGCGACCACTGACATGTACTTATCGCAGGAAAAAATAATATTTATGTAAATACAAAGCGATTTTCTTACTTTATTCATAACTCGTTCCTGTGCGAGGGCTTCCCCAGAGGTGAATAAAATCGTCCAGCGTCAGCCAGAATAAAATACTAATTAAGACCAATTCGGACAGGAAACCGGGGTGACTCGTGTCACGGTATTCTTTCCTCGGGCACAAAAAAATATTTTAATCAACGTTAAGGATTAGTTTACATCTAAACTAAACTAAACCAATTCTTCTTTGTACATTTAGTTGCCCGACTCATGCAAACAGACCATAGTTTATAAATCGTTCCTGTCCGAGGACTTCCCCAGAGCCCGGTGAATAAAATCGTCTCGTTAGCCAGAACAAAATACTAAAGACCAATTCGGAAAGGAACGAGTTACTGCATGCACGGTTGGTCATTGTTAATTTCTTGTGAACGACTCAATAGGCCTGCTGGATTATTTGTCTGACCAAATTGACATGATCTCGAGTTTGTGTAAACAAAATATTTCGGTGGTTTTTCCATGTATATTATTTATGTTTGTTGCTGAGCGGCCCGGGACGTTTTCATGATGAGTCTTATTATTGTAGTTCTGAACTACAATAATAATAATAATATTCCTAGACAATTACTGTTGTAGCTTTCTAGCTTTGTGCGTACGGCACAAACACTTGGCAATAAAATAAACAAGACTGTCAATACACATGGTCATGGAAATCTACAAACATTTCGTTTCATGAAGTCGTCAGCTCTATAAAGAATCGCTGAAGATCACGAGAAAATCGTAAAGAAGCGAGGCGTACCGAGTTCTTCTAGCTTAGAGTGTCTTTATCAACCTTTTCCAAGTGTTAATAGCAGACGAGAAACTCATCAGTTGTCAGGTGTTTTAAAATCCGAACGACGAGTTCGTCCGTCTAATTTCCCGTCGTTAAAACAAGAAAGCCGGACGACAAAATATATCAGACTGGGACAGTGGAAGACCGTCAAAACCCGTCAGTCAAAAACCTTTCATCTTCTATAAATATGAAGACTTTATCGAGTTATAAATAACATAATTCGACTGAATGCCGAGCAAAATATACAGGCAGTTTTAAAAACATGTGTCATCAGTCCGGTTCTTAGGTATCGGTCAGCGACATTCACCATTAGCAAAAGGACCCATAAATGCCGCCATTTTGAAAACGATTTTGGGGACACTTTTCCTAACTCAAAGGTAATAGGAGCACGCAGTCCAGTTATATATATATATATATATATAGGTCAGTTGGTCAGTGGGAAAGTCAAATAGCGAGTTCTCAACCTCGTACCCAGGGCCTTCTCAAAATTGCGGGGCGGAGCACTCATGGGGCAGTGATATCCCTAGTATCCTCTTCAACGGATCCATTATTGTCCTTTATCTTCCTAATTTTATCGCATGAACCCACATGTACCACAACGCTCCTTCGCTCATTATTCATCTCGCGTCAGCCTCGCTGGTGGCGCGTGTATTGATTACGTTTTCACGCAAGATATTCGTTCTACGCATGCGTAGCTAATCCAGGTCAGGCTGGATTAGGTCCCAGTCGACAGCCGCAATTTTCGATAGTGAGAAGGCTCTGGCAAAGGCTGGTCTCGTGACCACGACATTTTTGCGTGTGGCTTACGTTGTACCGGGGGATCGGTACAGCCACTGATATAAAACATTGTGGTTGGCTTGTATATGTAAAACTATTTAAGCAATCAAGAATAACCAAAACCGTACAAATAACAAGACATTGTCTTAATAAATATATCAAATCAGTCGATGACCATCAGTAGCTCTGCATCAGTAGCGTCTATATACTACAACATTGCTTTTATTGAATGCAAGCAAGAAGTATTTATTTATTTCTGGACTTTCTGAATCAAATTTATAAAAGTTTGTAAATATACAAAGTCAAAGTCTCCAGTGCTGATTTATAATGTTCGTCGATGGTGTTTCAATATTTATTAAAATACTTCAACGAGAACAGCATATTCGAATAATGCTGTTTGAAATTTATTATATAGTAAATCGACACAAATTACAACAATTAAATTTCCACAAATTCCAAACGTGTGGAGAAGAAACATACAACAAAAATGCGCTATACTGGAGGGTAAGTGAATCTCAACAACAAACAGCATTCGAATATCAAGTATATGTAGCAGTACCTGAACTGCAGTAGCTCTATTGAAAGTAGGTTTATGATTGTTCGTCGCCGTTGCCTTCGGCTTCATATTTCTAGTGACGATTGACAGCAACAAATATGAAATATCCAGCAAATGTCGTAAATCAACGTAGTTTTAAAAAAAATATATCATAAATAAGTGTTCCGATTCAATACTTTAAATTCTGATTTACCCCTCGGATTTACCTCTACAAGACTTGCAACAAATATCTTCTACGAAGCTACGTTTAGAACGAAATCAACCGCTCCCCCAGTTCAAATTACCCACGTGACCAAATACTCCAATAATCTTGGAGTATTTTGGAATCACGTGACCAGCCTTTGCCAGGGTCTTCTCCTCTCGCCATTTTGAAAGCAGAGAAGGCCCTGGGTACGAGGTTGTCGAGTTCTCTGAGCTTTCCTTCGTTTTTAATATGCTTTCCGAGCTTGTCGATCCAGCGATTTGCTGTTCGAGGGGACTGGGGAGAGGGCTTAGAAGTAACGCCTGCAGTGGAGCTCTTTGGTTTTGTCAAACACCCCCAAATGAAATATGATCTCGAGCGGCCAATAGCTGAAGCTATTAAATTAACTGTTTGCATTAATTGTAATATTTCAAAATCCATGGCATTTAATTCAGTAAAATTTCGCGTAAATTATTATTTCAATAATTCTCTTTGTATAAAAAACAATTATAGTACAATTAAAGGGAGTTAAAAGACTGAGAGTTGGTCGCAAATCTGTGGAAGGGATAAATTAATATTAACGGAATATGTCTGCAGTGTCCGACGGTGTCTGCTGACAAATATTTCTAAAACTGTGGACTGGAAATGTATGAAATTAGGTGTGAATGGTAGAGTAATCCTGTTTCTATCAATGACAACGAATATTCATAAGAAAAACAGTAATGACAGCGAGTGTTTACCGAAATAAAACAGTTGTGAAAGACTGAAAGGTATATAAATAGTAGTGATTATTTAACGGAGATGTCTGCGCCGTCCCACGGTGTCTGCTCACAAATATTTCTCAAACTGTGGACTGGAAATTTATAAAATTAGGTGTGAATGGTAGTAACCCTGTTGCTATCAATGGCAACGAATATTCATGAAAATAACAGTAATGACAGCGAGTGTTTACCAAAATAAAACAGTTGAGTGAAAGGTATACCATTATTGAACGGAAATGTCGGCGGCGTCCCACGGTGTTCGCTCGCTAATATTTTCAGAAATTTTATGACTGACAGAGACATGTGAAAGCAAAGCGTCTCACGGTGTTCGCTTTCAAAATCAAATTCAGGAACTTCCTATTATTAAGATATATTCCAAACTCTTGCATGGAGGTTTTAAATATAAAACTTAGTTGAATGGTATGGGAGTCGAGGAGGCTGACACTCAGCATTTTCATTTGATCAAATCGCAAAAGCACTGCAAGATGCTGTTTAGATATTTCCTTTGATAATCGTTTCAGTTTTGTTTGAAAATTAGAATTGAAATTATTAATTTCACTTACTAAACCTTCTTGATTGACAGATTATGGGCGCTAAGCGAATCACATTCGGCGTAAACAATAATTAAAATCCCGTTCGTCAGCGAACGGGTTTTTCAAAAAACTTCATCGGGATTTTATGGTTCACCAGGTGGCGTAGTGTTTTTTATCTCGAATGAACGAAATTGATATGCGCTGTATATATAGCGCTTTCGAAGAAACGCAAAACCTGTACCGCCAAGCCAGATTCAGGCCACACCGCTGGCAAACGTTTGCGCATGCGTGAATTTGCTAGAGTAAATATTGCAAAAGATTGGAAAATAGCCGTGGCAACAACAAACAGAGAGTGAAGACTAAGTAAGACGAGACTATTAATTTGTGTTTTATAAAAGGAGGCAAGAAAATTACGAAGGGGGCACTTCAGAGCACGTTACAATATGGACAAAGAAGCACACATTACCTACCTTAACTTTATGGTAGTATGCTTGTAATTTTAACTTTTGTGTGAGACTCTAGGACTAGTCAAAATATTTCTGTGTTTTCCCACTCTTTTTTTGAGATACGAACTCGAACGTCGCGCAGGCGCAAAACGTTTGGCAGCGATGTTAATTCAGGCTTGTTCATGCATGAATATAATGCAGAAAAAATGTAGCGAATCTTGATATAGATTGTTGTATATTCAAGAAGTGGTTCATCGAGTTATGGATGCACGCGGGATATTGGGAGAGCGCGAAAGCGTAAGAGTTGGTCGAGACGATAGCCGAGAAACGCCAAACCATGAACCATTTCTTTTATAACAGAGTATCAGACACAAAACAACATTCATTTCGCTGATTAAAAATGAGTTTCTTATTACGTTTGAAATTGCCGTGCTCCATCGAGTTATGGAACACGCACGATAGCCAATCAGAAACGCCGTCATATTACATCTATGCTAAAAATATATTGTTGTATATGAAACATTGAAAACTATAATAACTACGACAACGACAGCCTACTTGTCGTGGACATGCTTTCTTTATAAATTATGAAGTACTAATGAATATGAGAAATTATACCCCCCCAATTAGAATAAATTATTCGAATAGCAGTTCCTGAAGGGTGCCAAAAAAATTCATAAAATCCGGTAACTTGCTTACTACTTCTTCAGGTTCCCATTGACCAGAAAGTAATGCATCGGACCAAGAATCCAGAACAACCCTGATGCCAAACTAAAAAACAACAAGAAATAATCAGAAAAATATTTTATCGTTTCAGTGATTTTAATAAATGTGGAAGTTTATCATTCTAATAATTTATTCATAAAAACCGAATAGTAGGAAATTTTCGTTTTTCGGAATCAATTTATCGCAAAATTAGGAATGATAGCCTTTATTTGGTTAAAGTCATGAAAGAGCCAAGTTGATAGCCATAATGAATAATGCTATAGTTATAGCAAAGCGAAAAGATCGTAAACTATTTTTTTTCTTCTTAAAACAAGTTTTTGGGGATTTGCAGGGTAGCGGCCGCAGAGAACTAAGGAAAGACACGGTTTAGTATTACAAAAAAGTGAAGAAATAATGGCAGACCTGTTTTTGCGTCCTTTTTTCTTTTGAGTCAGAGTCCCAGCCTTCTTCATCCAAGACAATTACGATGAACTTTTCTTCATTATCATCACACGAATAAAATGTTTCTTTTGAAGATCGGTAGAAAGAACATTGAAATCCTTCAGGAAGTTTGGACGATGGCAGATGTAAGTGGTGCTTTACCTTATCAAGTGTACACTTTGAAAGGTAGTCAGATAATATTTTGTCTTCTTCTTCAGAGCCAGGGGGTTCTGTTTCTTGAGACACAAACCGTTTACCTACAACAGTTTTAGCTCTATTTAAAAATACCAAACGTTAAGGCATACATCTAAGGGGAAAATAATTACCTGCTCTTTGTTCTAAGGGGCTGTTTACACGGAAGGCGGGACGGGACGTTTGCCTGGACAGAACGTTAAGCGGGATCGTAACGCTACTATATATTTTTCCTATATTTACCTGGGACGTTTGTGGCCCGTCCCGCCTAACCAGGATCGGGGTTTGAGAGAAATTTTTTTGCCATATCAGTAAATGCTCAGTCCCGTATAGCATGCAGGAACGATATGACGAATACCGTTTCGATCGCATCTATTTTGATTCTTAAGCTGTTTATTCAATACAAAGTGAGTGATAACGGCTAGTAGGAGGACAGCAGCGCTTTATAATACGTCAAATTCTATTTATTTCTCTGTTATTCTGTGGTTTTTACAACTTCCCAGCTCTGTTGTGAAAGCACCTGAAAGCACCTGAAAGCATTCTAATATAAACTCGGGATGAAAAACGCCCCGTCGCGCCTACTGGTCCCGTCCCGGCTCCCATGTAAACAGCCCCTAAAAGACCGATTAAGTCCTTTATTCAACGGATTAGTGTGCATATACAGTGGGATAAATGGTTATCACACTCTTTCGAATATAAAAGAAAGTTTGATCAGAGTGTGATCGATAACCAATTCTCACACCGCGTTTAACGCATATTAATGAGATTTAGTATTTTGATTTCTAACTCTAAAATGATTTCATTGCAGAAGAGTCGTGAGATAAGATGGTTAATCAGTATTCACTTGTGTGATAAAGGACTTAACATCGCTCTTCAACCTTAAAGCCTAGTTCTCATATGTCGTCGATATCGGCGATCATCGGCGATCACGTCGGCGATCACCGGCAGATAGTTCTCATTTGTCGCAGAATGGTCGGCGATAATCGGCGATGACGCTTCACATTTCCCGCCTAAAACATCAACAGAATGTTAGTTATGGCTTGTCAACTACAATTAATTATCGCGTTTCTGAGGAAAAACCGAGCCCTTCTTGTATTGAACAAGCTACGGAAAAGAAGATTCTGCATGGGTAAGAGAAATGCTTAAGAGGCGCCAGTACAGCAGAGCCAATTTCACATTTTAGTCGAAGAGTTACGTTTGCACGATAGGGAGTACTTTTTTAAATTTTTAAGAATGAGTCCTGAGAGACTGGAGCATCTTATTAAACTAGTTGCCCCATATATTGTGAAAAAAGAATGCAGTTGCAGAATACCTCTCTCACCAGAATTGGAATGCGCTATGAGCTGGGGACTGGGTCGTTGAAAATTATCGCCGATGATCGCCGATGCACGTTCTCATATGTTTTTCAGGTCGGCGATGGTCGGCGACTATCGCAAAAAACAAACTTTTTTGTTTTGTGCGATTGGATCGCCGATGATCGCCGACGGTCGCCGATGACATTTGAAGCGCGTTCTCATACGTCGGCGAATGTCATCGGCGACCGTCGGCGATCATCGGCGATCCAATCGCAGAAAACAAAAAAGTTTGTTTCTTGCGATAGTCGCCGACCATCGTCGACCTGCAATACATATGAGAACGTGCATCGGCGATAATTTTCTACAACCCAGTCCCCATCTCATAGCGCATTCCAATTCTGGTGAGAGAGGTATTCTGCTCCTGCATTCTTTTTTCACAATATATGTGGCAACCAGTTTAATAAGATGCTCCAGCCTCTCAGGACTCATTCTTAAAAATTTGAAAAAGTACTCCCTATCGTGCAAACGTAACTCTTCGACTAAAATGTGCTCTGCTGTTGGCGCCTCTTAAGCATTTCTCTTACCCAGAATCTTCTTTTCCGTGGCTTGTTCAATACAAGAAGGGCTCGTTTTTTTCCTCAGAAGCGCGATAATTAATTGTAGTAGACAAGCAATAACTATAACCTTCTGTTTAGCGCCGGCATTTTGATTTTTGATGTTTTAGGCGGGAAATGTGAAGCGTCATCGCCGACTATCGCCGACCATCTGCGACAAATGAGAACTATCTGGCGATGATCGCCGATCATCGACGACATATGAGAACTAGGCTTTAACGTCGACTCGTGTGGTCTGCGATCCTTCGTGGCCGTGGCCTTATTGCACACACGTGAGTCGTGGCCATTAACCCTTAGTGCATAATCCACCATCCCGAAATTGATCGATTTGTGCCACTTTGGGGGATAAAGGCTAATGTTCATAGTGATTTAGGTCAACATTCCTAATTTATATACATTTTGGATGGTAGCATTTCCAGATGTGTAATTTTCAGGGGGGGGGGGGGGGGTGGATATATAGTTTTCTAAACCTGACCCCAACAGGCAGTTTTCCAGCATGAGAGCTGAAACCTTTTAGTATAAATACACAGGTGATTATAGAAAATCGCGCGCGCTGATTGGTCGAGTTACTTCGGATTAATTCTCGATAATCACCTACAGCGGTTATCCCAAATGGCCGCCAGCCAAGTTGTCAATGCGACAGACGAGGAAATTAACAATTTTAAAGAAAATGTTGTTCCTAAAAGTACGAAAATGTGTATTTATACTAAAACAATTATTCGCCTCAGGCTCAGTAAATATCTGTAAATAATAACCTCGACTTCGTCTCGGTTATTATTCACCGATATTCACCTCGCCTTCGGTGAATAATTGTTATATAAATGTTGGTTTGTTTTCATTCATTGGTATACACAATTTCTGACTATTACCTGTTCTGAGTTTTAGTCGACAATCATACTTTGATGCTGGTGTCATTATTTCTCCTTTGACTATTGTTGTAGACGGATAACAAAGCCAAGCCACCAAATTGTCTTCTTCGCTTTCAAGGTATACTGGCTTTAAGAGATTCTTAACTTCACGTGGAGGCTCCTTGTCCAACAAGCCTTCCCATAATTTGAAACGTATGTATCTCCCTAGATTCAAAGACTGGAATTCAGCAATTAAAAATGTAAACTTATATTCTATATATAATCGTTCTATACGTTTGATATGTATAAAATATAAGAATAAAAGCTAACTGAGACGCGAATTCCAGGAAGATTGAGTTATAACATACAAACGTTTCTCTAACGTCAGTCTCTTCAGTGCAAATATAAAAAAGCACCGGTAAAAAATACTTGGCTATTGTACAACGCCGCACAATGCATGCTTAAAATTAGCTGCTGGTCTTAAATATAGAAAAGTAAAAAGCGCCATTAAAAGTTTTGGCAATGCAAATTACCTTTGTCTAACTTGAAAGAACTTGTGAACTTGTTGTGAAATTGTAATGGAAGACCTTTTACAACTTTTCTGTATCATTCTTTGTTTTTTAGATATTCAGTTTGTTTGATATGTAAATGAGATGATCTCTGGCGTCATAACCAGGACACAAAATTTTATGAAATGTTCAGTGTCATAAGGATTTTTAATGGCAACAGTTTCAAGTGATTTTGTTGGACAAACTTAGAGATATAAGTATAACTGAGTTTGCTATGTGTGAAAATGCTCTACTCTCGTTATGACATCAGAGAGCACCATTTATATGTACATATCACAAACAAATTAAAATATTTCGAAAACGAAGAAAAATACGGCAAAGTTGTACAAGACTTGTTTTACTACTGTGCACGAGTTCTTTCAAATTAGGCAAACCTAATTAATATTGCTAATACGCTTTAATAGAAAAACATTAACATGATAGCAGGAATTATGCATAATAAAGGAAACAAACTACAATCCTGGCAAAAAGTTAACGAAACACTTGCAAATAATGACTGAAAAGCCCAAACCCTCCTCCCCGCCGCACAATGTTGATAGAAACAGTGACAGTCAAGCGACAAGAGTGGCTATCGGGCTGCAGAGGATTTTATTATATCTTTTCGCACAATACAAACCAACATTGTGCGGGTGGGGAAGGGGGCAATTTATTTGCAAATAAATAAATATTTTACGTTTGGTGTTTCCACAAAACTTATCTATATTGATGATTTCGTTTACACCGTCATACAAAATAAATATTTAATATGAAAAAAACACTAAATTGTACTACCTGGTGTTGAAAAAGCGAAGTCGTAACGCCATTGTGTGTGAACATGGTGCAAAAATTTATCGCCGGTGTCGCCACTTTCTGACAATATATCGTCATTTATATCGGATGGGTCAACTCCTTCTTCAAAAATCGCCTTCCAACCTCCCGGTTCTTTTTTGTAAAGTTGTTTAGTCACATCCTTGACTGTGAGGCCTCGTTGTTCTTCGCCTGTCAGGTTGAAATATTACAAAAACATTAATTACCACCTACAGCTTTAAAGTGCCTATGCAACAAAATTTCCAAGTCGGAGATAATAACATTAAAGTAATGTTTGATATCGCTTCTTTTGACTATGAAAGCTTTAGGTCGAACTATTAAATGGAAGTATGTTTATTTAGCGTTTGTAGGCCGTGCTTTTCTCCCTAAAAATTGAGACATCATTAAAATAGTTGGCATAGTTGCACAACTAATGACATCAATCGACCCATGCAGACCCCCAAAATTCTGATTGCCTTCTAAACTCTTGCCGCTATGGCGTGTACATAACGTGAAAATAAAGGGATTTTGTCGTTCATTTTGTGGTTATAGAAACTTCGAATTTCATAAGTGAACTATTCACGAACATGTTTTAGTTGTCGAAAATCGACAGTATATTCTTAATTACTCATAAGACGACTAAGTTGGATACGGCTTCGACTATGTATATTTTAAAATAAATAACTCAGTATGAATAAATTTTACACGCCTTTGTAAACACTTTCCCACGAGAGTTTAGTTTTCTAAAGAGTGTTTTGAGCAGTCTGTTCGATAACAATAAGAATTCATGTAGACCCTATAGTGATTGCATTAGTTGTAGAATAAAATATCTCTTAACTTTTTGGGCCAAAAGCCCGTTTTTCAAACGCTAAACAAACATACTTTCTTTAATTATTCGTCCCGAAACTTTCACAATCGAAAGAAGTAATCTCAAACTTTACTTTAATGTTATTTTCTCCAACTTGAAAATTTCGTTGCATAGGCACTTTAAGAAAATTGAATATACCTTTTGGCTAGGAAAATAGGAATTATAGTTTACCTTCATAAACATTATGAACAAACACTTTGCCAAAATGACACCATAAATCTATGTTCAACTGTTTTTCATCTTTTACTTTGTGTAGATGCCTCAAAGATGTCAAAAGAACATCATGAATACGCGATATTGTGTCTTCACTAAATTCTTTCTAAAAATAGAAACGTAAAAAGCATGCAGAAGTGTTATCGTCTGTATGTACTATTTACAGAATGAGTGGCCGTTCTGTATCGGGGTATACAGACACGAGGCGAAGCCAAGTGCCTCTATCCTGATACAGAACGGACACGAATTCTGTAAATGACTTCTAAAACGATCTAAGTAGTTAAGGTGCACTTATAGAATCTCTGAGTCAGCAAATTTTCAGGAGCTCTTACCCCTAGATTTTAGTTTCCAGGGCTGGCCGCGCGCATGTTGACTGGAAATCCTGTTATTCATATAAACCAATCTCGTTCCCAGAGCCCACGTTTCCTACCCAGGAAACGAGAGACTCTGGGATAATCCATTTCACATCGATATTTAATTGGCTCATGAACACAGTGAACTCTATATAACTCTTCTTCCGGATAACAAGAATCCTGTGATGGCGTGAACGGATTATCCCAGAGCCTCTCGTTTCCCGCCCGCTGGGTAAGGGGAACGTGGGCTCTGGAAACGAGATTCCATATAAACCGGTTTGACAAGTGAGATTGTCGTCAGACATTAGTTCAAATGAGAAAAGGGTTAATGAAATGATTGCTAAATGTTCACGATAGTCTATTTCGTAAGATTACTCCTGAACAGTTGGTTAAAGAAACGTAAAGAGAATCATGGCACATCTGTTTCATGAATCAAGTATGTCGACGAGGTTGATTTTGAAGAGACTCTGACTCCTCAGCGACTGATTTAACCGTATCTTTACGGAGTTTGTCCATAGACAGATTCAGCAATTGGTTAGAATTATCGTCATGTGTGAACACGCGGATGATATGGAATGGATGGTGCTCAATGGACAAGGACGAGAGAGTCTTGTGAAATATTCGATGAAGATGATCAGTGGTCGACTCACGCAGACCAAGCGATTTCAATGATCGATCGTGAAGATATTTGGAGGGGAATTGTAGAAGCTTGCAAGATTTTAAAGTACCCCGAGGCCCGAGCCTTCCAACGCGTACAGACATTATTTTGATAGCCTGTTTAATATGACTTTGTTTGTGTGGTCTCAGATGTTTTGTGAAACTGAAAGAACTATAAGCATTGTTAATTTAATGGCTATATTATATGTGTGTATAAACTAAAGTATGAAACTAAGTATTGAGACATATTGCGCGATTTCTTTGTTTGTTCAAGACGGAGACCATTGAAGCATTTATGAATAATTTAGAATAGGTAATTATATTGTTTATTAAGTAATTATCACGTTTCTCTCTGACGAAGGGCCTTCGCTCGAAACGTTTAACCTTATTTTGATATATCGAACTTTCGTCAACATGTGACAATTATATAATGCTGAAATAAAAGTTTTAAAATGTAATGGCTGGTTTCACTGATCTAGGTGTATAAACACTCGACTTAGGAATGATATACTATATAGGATTGCAAAATTCCCTTTGCGTAATAATGACTTAGAATATGATTTTCGTAACATCGCGAAATTATCGCTTTTATAAGCTGTTCTTAGTGAAATAAGGTACTTCACGTCATTTATTGGTTTATAAACTTACAAGAAATAATTAGCCGCCTACTGTAGCGAGTGGCCTTGTGAGGTTAATATCGAAGACTTGTTGTCAGGGAAACACAAATCGTGGGAGGCATTAAACTATATGATTGCACAATTCCCTTTGCGTAATAATTACTTCGCATGTATGTTTTTCGTAACACCGCGAAATTGTCGCTTTTATTAACAGCGACATAACTGAATAGGCCCAAATAGATCCGATGCAATTTATTTTTTTTGCCCGTTAAGGCCTTTTGGCCCCGCTGTGCACCAAGACATTTTTATTGTTCCTTATCCCTACATTTACATGTCTAGCTCACTTTGCGTTTACCTCAAATGGATTTTATTCCATTCAGAATGTAAAGTTTTGGTACAAATTGACGCTAGTGCAATGGAAACATTTGTACGCTTGTAAAGTATATATTATTTTATGGATAACTCGATGGCACAGGTCGCACCAATAAACCATTTGTGCAATCAAAAGTTAAATGTTCAAATAACCCAAGACGTGTTTTCAAAATGCATTTATTTTGTTAACTGAATTCAGCGTATGAGTGCACAAATAATTATTATTATTTTCGATTATTATTTGTAAATTTAAAACATGAACCAACGTTTTTAAGGTGGCTCCATACAGTTTCTAGAAAAATGGAAAATACAAGTTTGAGAGTCCAAAACACGTGCATAAACAATTCGGAAAAAGAGTAAAACTAAATGTTATGCATAGTTAGACATTCTGATAATCAAAAACTGTTACCAAATAAATAGCAACAGTTGTTGATATGGCAACAATGACTGCCAATTACCCTTCAAAACTAATTTAATTCGAAAAAAACTTTGGTGACCCCCAATTTTTTTTTCATTAAAATTTTTCTTGAAGTGTGAGAAATCAATAGGCCGATTTAAAAAAAATTCTGTAGAACGAATAATTCTTTTCTTCGGAAAAATCATGTTTGTTAATTTTTAAAAGAATTTGGTTCTACAGAATTTTTTAAAAATCGGCCTAGTGATTATTCATACCTCAAGAAAAGTATTAATGAAAAAAAAATTGGGGGTCACCAAAGTTTTTTTCGAATTAAATTGATTTGAAGGGTAATTGGCAGCCATTTTGAAACGTCATTGTTGCCATAGCAACAACTGTTTAGTTTTATTCTTTTTTCGAATTGTTTATGCACGTGTTTTGAAACTCTCAAACTTGTATTTTCCATTTTTCAAGAAACTGTATGGAGCCACCTTAAGATAGTTTTCTTGACCATTTCCGCCTGTGGTGCAAATGTTAAAGTGTTTCACGACACAGAAGACTGCTTGCGTAAAATATTTATTGTTAATAATTGTTCAGTACAGAATGCAACAACTTTATTTTATTGAAATATGGTTTCATTCACCATGCACAATGGTGCTAATGTCTAACAACCTACGCAGCAAACATTTTCGCTGATCAACAGCGACATCTAGAGTTTCCTCCTCATCATATTCTCCGGCTGTGTCCGTAAGACGATTCTTTGGGGGCCTTTACACGAGCCCGGGTTGAGTGCCAGCCCGGGTCAGCTCGCCATCCCCGGGTTGGCTGCTTTTTTTCCCAACCCGGGTCAGCTTTTCTCAACAAAAATTATGATATTGCCAACACTTTACACGAGCCCGGGTCAAGTCAACCCGTCTTTACATGAAGGAATTGACCAAACTCACCAAAGTTCCGCACCGTTGCACCTCTCCAACCCGGGTCGACCCGGGTCTTGAAAAGGGTCACCCGGCGAGACGGGTTGACCCGGCTATCGTGTAAACGCTAAGATGGGTTTATTCGTAGATGGGTTTATTCGTAGATGGGTTGACCCGGGTTTGCGAGCTAACCCGGGTTGGCTCTCAACCCGGGCTCGTGTAAAGGGCCCTTTGTCGACATGATCTTCTTGTGAATTGTGTCTCCCTGAAGACATTTTACAAACTTAACGTACTTTTTGTATACGTTACAAATTTCCTGAGTATATTCTGGTAGTAACGTTACGAGTACATGATGTTTTACTGTCTCGACATTCAAGTTATTTTCTTGTCGCATTGTTTCTATGATCAGATTTCTCCGGTATTTCATGTTCTCATGTACTTCAGTTAAAATCATCTTCCAGATTAAACATTCTGTTCCTTGAAGTTCTTCTGCACTGTCACCCGACTCGTCGATCCCGTTATTTGTAGATTTCGGTAAATTGGTAATGTCCCTTTCATTACTGTTATTTTGCAAATAATCACAACTTGTTTTCATATGTCGTTTGACATTGTACATACTGGCAAAGTACCTATGACAATTCTTGCACTGGTAAGGATCCATGTTGACTAAATGATGTCTTGTACTAAATGACGACGGTTAAACGTTTGTTACTAATTGCTCGTAGGAGCTTTTGCAAACCCACTTTTTTGGGCATTAATACGCACTTAGCTCATTACTTTCGGATTTAATCTCATTGTGCATGTACGTTTTTACTTGTCATTTCTTTAATTCTTCTCATGAAGAATTTCCTCGCTCGTACTGAATAAATTTCACTTTATCGTCAGTATAAACAAGCGTTCTTGGACTTGGTGAAAAGTTTGCAAAGGTTTATTTTTGTGCAAAGATTGATTATACTGTCATCATGTTCTCACAAATTAATATTTTCGTCAAGTTACATTTTAACATTGGTGGAAGGGAGTTAAGGATAACATATTTTCTTTACAAAAGGTTTCTATGATGAACATTGTTTAGGTATTATGTTTCTTTTTTGTGTTTAATCTTTACTTGGTTATACTAACACAAACTAGTTCGAACGTAATTAAGAATATGTTTGTACACGAACAAACGTGTTTGGGCAAAAGCAAAGTAACAAAATATAATTAGGACACGATTAAGTATTTGAAGTAATATATCCAACACAAGTCAGTGTTCTTCCTCCGATTTCTAAATACAGCCAAGCGGGTTGAAAATACGAGGCGAAGCCGAGTTTTTTTAACCCGTTTGACTGTATTTAGACATCGGAGGATAAACACTGACGAGTGTTGGATATAGCTTCTCAAACGGATCAATATTTTAAGAGAAAATCGACCTCAAAGTTTGCTAAATTTGACCGTAATCTTCCTCCGATTTCTAAATAGTGATTAAATATCGATTTCTTTTGAATTTGCCTCATGAATTATTAATGAGTTTGAGAAATATTTATAATGAACAACCATTTTGGATTATTTTGAAATCTTCACAAGTATCAGTTTTTATTGCATTAACTTCGTAAAAACAAAACAAAATTTTAAAACTGCATGTTATAATAGAATAAAATAATTTATCAGGTTGCATGTGTGTTTTAGCAGGATATTTATGTGTTGTCGGATGAAGACTATAATCATGCATGCGAAGTTAATCTTTTTACTAATATATTTATTCTGTTTCATTCAGTCTGTTTTCTGTATATGTTTTAGTATATGTTATTCACTAAAGCCGATCGACGACGTCAGAGAAACCTTCATAAAATGTATTTCACGTGAGGTGGAATATTTAAAACATGCAATTACATGTAGCAATGTTGATTAAAAATTTAGTTCATTAAATCTTTTACCGCGTTTGTCTCTTGTGATAACGAAAGAAATTTCTTTTAATATAGTGCAATGCAATTTAAAAAATGGACTCACGCTGAAAACAAGTTGAAATATATATATGTTATTTACCGGCTGGGAGGTCCGTATAGAAAAATATTTGCCCGAGGTCTTAAAAAAGGCCCGAGGCCGGAGGCCGAGGGACATTTTTGAGACCGAGGGCAAATATTTTTCTATACGGACCGACCAAAACGGTAAATAACATATTTATTTTTTTGTTACATAATTAGATAAATTAACATAATTGAATTAAGTTGCGTAAACGAGATGACATTCACGTGATACTCAAAAGTCCAAAGTTTATCGTTCGACAGTCGTAAACAACTGCCGACGACATGTAGTCTGACAAGGAAGCTTGGAACCTTTTTTGTGATAAAAAACATTCAAAACTTGAAGATCTAGTTACGCAGGGAAGTCAAAATGCAGTCAGTGTTTTTAAAGTTTAGTTGATAAAGATTCTTCGTCGTTCTTCTTCGTCGCTTGCTCGTTTTTGGCTGTTCGCTTGGAAAGTCGCTTTCAATATTTGGCTGACTGTATGAAAATTGAAAGTGTGTTCTTCGAGCTTGAAGACGAAAATGCTTGTAGTAAGCCATTTGTAATTTCAAGTTTCAAGGACATGACACGATGAGGTTGGCATGTGGAAAATATTTGACTAAAAGGTAAAGAATTGTTGCGATTTTGTTGAGTTTTATAGCGGTTGGATAACAGAAGAAAGACAGTTTAGTGTCAAAAGGTTTCAGCTTTTCTATCTTCTCGTGGTATGACCTTATATATATATATATATATATATACTTCTATATAGTTTCATTTAGTGATTCAAAATACTGTGTTCACAAGTTTATGTATGTTTTTCCTACCGTTTTAAACTGTTTTGTTTATAAATATCGCTCGTAAATTTTGCTTTGTCACCGTTTTCCCAGCGTTTCTTTTACAATTCGCTGTTTACACATGAACTTGTCAAAACCATTTGGATAATCAAAATCATATGCATCCCCGTAGTCTCTGTTCAATATATTTTTTCTGTGGCAAGCGAAATAGTTATGAAAATCGATCAATTTTAATGACAGAATGTAAAAAAATAACTTTTTGGACGGCCGTCCAAGATATCGTGAAATACCGTTTTCCCAGCGTTTCTTTTAAAATTCGCTGTTTACACATGAAGTTGTCAAAACCATTTGGATAATAAAACTCATTTGCATCCCCATAGCTCTCTGTTGAATATATTTTTTCTGTGGCAAGCGAAATAGTTATGAAAATCGATCAATTTTAATTATGACAGAATGTAAAAAAATAACTTTTTGGACCGCGGTCCAAGATATCGTAAAAAACTGCCCGCTCACGTAGCCAATCAAATTGCAGGAAAGCCTAGGATTCCGCCCGCTCACGACTAATAAAAAAATAAAGTTTTGATATTTGTTCTTACATAAAAATAAAAAGGTGTACGATACAAAATTTGAAAAATTGTTAACATTTACGTTAAAGTTCCAGGTAAAAAAAAATAACAAGTTGTGTGTGTGAACACGTGATGAAATTAAAAACTTACAACAGAAAAATTTGATAAGAAAAACTTTTTCAATGTAAAAATGTGTCTTGAAAATATTTTCTAGAGCACGTTTGTCGTCGTTCGTCGTATATGCGCAATTGTGCTCCATTGCTTATATATTTCCGCATTTTTCTTATATTTGCGCAGTTTGCTCATTCAGATAACCTTTACTTTTTATTCGCATCCCTGCAGTTTCATGTTTTTACATGTCCATCAAAAACTCATTAATCCCCGAGCCCGGGCGTAGGGCCGAAGGCCCGGAGCCCGGTGAGGGTGCTAATCTCGACATGCGTGGAGTCCACTTTACACGCGAGATGAAAAGCTGAAAGTAATTCTTTGTGAAAAACGTAGAATGAAGAAAGTGCACCAATTCATCAGGTTTTTTTCCAAATGGTATAGTGCAATTGCAGACAGGTGCAATTCCGCTGTGACAACCAAAGTGTCGTAGCCATCCTTCGAACCAGTGCATCCAAAGATCCAAACATAATGCACTTAATCCGAAACCTCTTCCCTCCAACTTCACGCTGTCCGCCGTCCACATCCCTGGAAAGCTGAATGCAATTGCTGACGCTTTGTCTCGATTTCACTTACAGGAATT
The DNA here is from genome assembly GCA_035771165.1 of Paragorgia papillata. NCBI lineage: Eukaryota > Metazoa > Cnidaria > Anthozoa > Scleralcyonacea > Coralliidae > Paragorgia > Paragorgia papillata. The sequence continues at coordinate 81,327 of JAWNZC010000011.1, read as the reverse complement.
CTTCCGTCTATTCCGGAAAACCTATTCCACCGATTAACGTCAGTCTTCTCGAACAACGCGCTTTAAACCTTATGGCCCACGTGATAGCCGTATCTACTCGACGTACCTACAGCACAGCGAAACGATGGTTCATCACCTTCTGCTATACGACGAAACAACTTTCCCCTGCAGATTTCTCCTGCCCAGCATCCGAATGGACACTCATACTGTTTGTCACACACCTGGCTGGCTCATTGAAATGGCAAATTCAATCAAGGTCTACCTGCGGGCGTTCGCTCACTTCATATCGATCAAGGATTCTCCACCCCCCCCCCCCCCTGGAAAATCGGCTACGCCTAGAACGGGTCATCAAGGGGACTAAGCGCGTACAAAGCAGTGACAAACGCGATAGGCACCCCATGACGATTGATGTTCTTCGAAAATTCGAGCGACATATTACACCTACGCGCTACAACGACTCGATGTTCTGGGCGGCGTGCTGCCTGGGCTTCTTTGGATTCCTCAGTTCGGGCGAGTTTACCGTTGCATCCCACACGTCCTTCAACCACGACTTGCACCTCAGCATCGACGACATTCAGATCGGCGCCACTCCCCAAACTTCATGCTTGTCAATATTAAAGCGTCGAAGACTGACCAGTTTCGCAAGGGTGTTACCCTCCGTCTAGCTCAATCAGGCTCATCCATTTGCACCGTGCGCACTTATCTTCACTTCTGTGGAAACAAACCAGGGCCCACTTTTTATTCATCAAGATGGAAAGACCCTGACACGAACCGACCTGTCTAAGTGGTTACAGGCAATCGCAACTCGAGCAGGATGTACAGGGAATTTTTCAGGCCACAGCTTCCGGATCGGTGCAGCGACAACAGCCGCACAGAAAGGAATCTCAGACCACCTCATCAAGACATTAGCCCGTTGGGAAAGCAACGCTTACCAACTCTACATCCAGACCATGCTACACTAGATAACGTAACTTCGCTTTTAACAAGCTAATATATAATATTTCCTATGGTTGTCACTTTATCGTCTACGCATGCTTACATAATTAATAAACATACACTCTCTCGGGCTAACCTATCGTATTTTCTCAGGTAGCAGCTAGCATGCTATATATACTGTCGGGTATAACGAGGCCACTTGCGCAATACATGGGTATAACGCGCCATTTACGCAATGCATAGGTATACCGAGGCCATTTACGCAATGCAGGAGTTTTAACGAGGCCATTTGCGCAATGCATGGGTATAACGAGCCCAGTTACGCAATGCATGAGTATAACGAGCCCAGTTACGTAATGCATGGGTATAACGAGCTCATTTACGTAACGCATGGGTATGACGAGCCCATCTACGCGATGCATGGGTATAACGAGCCTATTTACGGAATGCATGGGTGTAACGAGTCCATTTACGCAATGCATGGGTATAACGAGCCCATTTACGCAATGCAATGGGTATAACGAACCCATTCATGGAATGCATGGGTGCATGGGTGTAACGAGTCCATTTACGCAATGCATGGGTGTAACGAGCCCATTTACGCAATGAATGGGTATGACAAGCCCATCTACCCAATGCATGGATGTAAGGAGTCCATTTACGCAATGCATGGGTATAACGAGTCCATTTACGCAATGCATGGGTATAAGGAGTCCATTTACGCAATACATGGGTACAACGAGCCCATTTACGCAATGCATGGGTATAACGAGCCCATTTACGTAATACATGGGTATAACGAGTCCATTTACGCAATACATGGGTATAACGAGTCCATTTACGCAATGCATGGGTATAACGAGGCCATTTGTGCAATGCATGGGTATAACGAGCCCAGTTACGCAATGCATGTGTATAACGAGCCCATTTACGCAATGCACGGGTATAACGAGCCCATTTACGAAATGCATGGGTATAACGAGCCCATTTACGCAATGCATGGGTATAACGAGTCCATTTACGAAATGCATGGGTATAACGAGTCCATTTACACAATGCATGGGTATAACGAGCCCAGTTACGCAATGCATGGGTATAACGAGCCCATTTACGCAATGCATGGGTATAACGAGTCCATTTACGCAATGCATGGGTATAAGAGTCCATTTACGCAATGCATGGGTATAACGAGCCCACTTACGCAATGCATGGGTATAACGAGCCCAGTTACGCAATGCATGGGTATAACGAGCCCATTTACGCAAAGCACGGGTATAACGAGTCCATTTACGCAATACATGGGTATAACGAGCCCATTTACGCAATGCATGGGTATAACGAGCCCACTTACGCAATGCATGGGTATAAGAGTCCATTTACGCAATGCATGGGTATAACGAGCCCACTTACGCAATGCAACGGTATAACGAGCCCAGTTACGCAATGCATGGGTATAACGAGCCCATTTACGCAATGCATGGGTATAACGAGTCCATTTACGCAATGCATGGGTATAAGAGTCCATTTACGCAATGCAAGGGTATAACGAGCCCACTTACGCAATGCATGGGTATAACGAGCCCATTTACGCAATGCGTGGGTATAACGAGCGCATTTACGTAATGCACGGGTATAACGAGTCCATTTACGCAATGCATTGGTATAACGAGCCCTTTTACACAATGCATGGGTATAACAAACCCATTTACGCTATGTATGGGCATAACAAGCCCATTTACGCAATGCATGGGTATGACGCGCCCAGTTACGCAATGCATGGGTGTAACGAACCAAGTTACGCAATGCATGGGTATAACGAGCCCATTTACGCAATGCATGGGTATAACGAGCCAAATTACGCAATGAATGAATAAAACGAACCAATTTACGCAATGGATAGGTATAACAAGCCCATTTACGGTAAGTTTATGGTTGGGTGATTCAGCTTAATTCGATGCTTGGATGCTGAGAATTCTACACCAGTGAATCCTCAGTTTGGTGATCGTATCATAGTTCAAGCATCAGGAGCACAACAACCACCAGCCAGTCGGCCTGCCTGTCACCCAACCATCCAAAGGGTAAGTATAAACTAGGTCGATTATCGACCCACAGCCGAACAAATATGGTGACGTATGGTTTAAGTCAAGCTTGGAGTGAGAACTGTCAGAAGTCAATTTACTAACGTTAAAACCACAACCTTATTACCATGTATATCATGAAGGCACAATTCTCAATCAGTGTTTCCCTTTCTATTTTAACCAACTCCTTTGGTAGAAACAATATATTTAACACCGAGTACTGTGCCGAGAATTGTTTAATATTTTAAGAAATTTAAGGCAGGTGTCCTACAACATTTGGCCATGATTGTAGCTCTAATTATTGACCGGGCGGCCAACCAATTAGTGTACGTCATTTGGCGTATCTTCCAGACTAGCGGCGTCGCAATACACTATAATATATACACACGTGCACATATACTGTACCTGACTATCGGTCTGATTTTCACTTTCAATTCTGTATCGTTCGCCTTTCAGAAAACCATCCAATTTAGGTGTATTATTATCATTCTTTAACTCAAAATTGACTGTCACATCTTCGTAATTCGTGTCGAAGCAAACAAAATGTTTCGCGCCACCAAGTTTCTTTCTGTACATAGATTCTTTCCAGGAAATCTACAAATCATATATAGGCTTAGAATTCTTTAATTTATAACCAAGAAATAGAAGAATACAAAGTACTATAAAAAGCAAACTGTATGTATAAGTATAACGTTAGCTGCATGTATACGTTGTTGGATGCAAGGAGCTCGATTACAGCATAGTTATTATTACATAGTAGAAATTTAAGAAATAGAAAATGGCCGCCTGTGTTTATATAGCCTGATGCAAACACGAGAGTGAGTTGGGAGAATTCGAAAGTTTATGTGAACCCAAGCCGTAGGCGAGGGTTTACATAAGTACTTTCGAATTCTCCCAACTCACTCGAGTGTTTGCATCAGGTTATATAAACACAGGGCATCCATTTTCTATTTCTTTTATGAAATACGGCTAAAAAATGTGCCGTGACATCACAACCGTGTCTACATAGCCTGATATAAACACGGTAATTGACCAATCACAGCGTGCGTACGACGCAACCTATTTTATAATATTATTTATTATATAGCATGCTATCGGATATGAGCTTTCGCGTAATCTGATTGGTTCCCTACTACCAGGCTATCAGCTCATATCCTGCTAGTGGAGGAAAAACAAGATGGCGGCATGTTTTTTTAAACTGCCGAAAAGAGTTGAAATTGACAGATTTTTATACAGAAAAACATCAACACCCTCAAACCAATGTATAAAAAAAACCAACATGTGTAAAAAATACATTAACAAATACACAATTTAGCATGTTAAATGGTTAAAATTCACCTAAAAATTACGTCTTTTTACTTCAAAAACCCGACTAAATTAACGGGTTGATATTAATTTGTTGCCAAACTCACGGTTAAAATCAAGCTTACAACACACATTTCGTAGGAGATCACCAGTAAAGAGACTTTTTTTATTTAGATAAGCATTTGGAGTAGTAAAAAGCATGTTCTTTTTCAAAAACAACCAACTAAGTAATTTAGTTTCACTGCCGAAGGTGTTTCAGTTTTGCATGAAATCAAAACCTTTTTCACGACAGCAACGCTAATATAAACAACTGACCCACCTTCTGACTTCATGAAGGTATCTTTTAATCTTTTTTGTTGATCTGCAGGCTTAACACATTTTTTGCCTCTCGAGCAACATTTATACAATATTTCGAAGCTGTTTACCGAACAGCTCAGCGAGAAACTCTATGTGAATGCATCACTACGCATGGCGGAAGTATTAGTTGCCTATGCCGGAAGTTTGTTGTTTCAAACATTTCGCTGTAATTTTGTCTCTTGTACAGTGCTTGGCTATATAATAAAACAATTATACCATTCGCTCTCGTTGTATACGAACTAATAGCCAACTCGGCGAAGCGCCTCGTTGGCTATGAGCTCATATACAACTCGAGGTCATGGTATAACTGTTAAATATACATGGTTTGGAAGCTCAACAAAAGTCATTGTTTTATGTGTTTGTTCAGGTTAATGGAAATTTTTGCATGCACTTTCACGGTTACTGAACATATTGTGTTTTCTGTATAATGAAGGAATCATCCAATAGGAAGGGTTCAATCACTCAACCGTACTGTTTAAATATTAATAAACCTAAAACAAAGGATTTGGCACATTCATGTACCTTTCAACATGAATCGTAGCTGGATTGTTATCCACTTTGAAGTTTGCCGGATTTCCAAACCATGTATATTTTCTATCAACTATGGCCCGGATTGACATCACTCACGTTTTTTCGATCCGATTGGACTGTCAATCCGCTTCATGTAAACAGGGCCTTACACTTGAAATTAAAGATTTAGAGTTTACGGTTTCGGGCATTTACTGTACCAGAATCGCATTTCCTATAGAAACACAATATTATACATTCTAGAATGAAACCGGTTCCCGGTATCAAGTAAACACCACATAAGATAAACATAATTTTCATGTCATATGCACTATAGCGGTAAACCAGTAAATGTTTCTGAAATTAAGTAGTTTGCATGTCATATAAATTATGAGTGTTTCATCAGGGGATTCAAACAGGAAAAAACAAGATAAGAGCATGAGGCCAAAGGCCGAGTGGTTTTATTGTTTTCGAGTGTTTGCATGGATACGATAAACGAGTGATATAGAGCGATTTCAATTGGAAAATGCAATAGGCGAGTTTCAGGGTGTTGCGTGCGCATCATTTTTCAAAAAAACTGGCAAGCTCCACTCAGAGTAACCATACTGTTTAAAATCAACAAGGTATAGATACAGTTTCTGGGTGTTCAACACTGTTATTCTGCTGTTGCTGGCTCGCTAGCAAGTCTGTTTGTCATTGCTTACTTTGTGGGGAGCCCACCAAGAACCCACCAATTCCTTTGCAAAATGATGTGCGCGCAATACCCTGAAATTCGCCTATTAAAATAAACCATCATGAGATTTTATTCATGAGTGTGTGTAAAATTTATTCATACAGCAGCTTGTTTATTTTGCATAGATAATTGAGATCTTAAGAATAAGATGAACACCGGTTTTCATCTAATATCTTGGATTTTACTGGAGTATCCAACTTCAATCAAGTGATTGAATGAACTATATTATAATTGTTTTAGCTATATGTATATCTCAAATACATTAATAATTCATGAGAATTATTAATGTCTTTGAGATATAAAAATAGCTAAAACATGTCATGTGCTCAGTAGGCCATTCATAGTTCAATAAAGGTATAAAAGTAAACTATTTCTTAAAACTTACTATATTTTCTCTTATTAAAGATCTTGCTCTTTCACAGTTTTGCCGGGATCCAGTAATTATAAAATTTGCAAATTCACCTTCCTCTTCTTTGGAAGATAACAAACGGATTCTTGTGTCTGACTTTGTCATTAAACGTTTTATATTCTCACCATGTTTCCCCAGTGTTACATGTATATATTTCTTTTCAACGGGGACTTCCAGTTTTGCGTATTTGTTCATGTTCTTTTCTTCCTGCAACGTCAAAAAATCTTATAGTTGGGTTATATGACGGCGAATGGGTGATTGCAAAGAAGCGAGTATAAAACATCGTCTAAGTATATATCGTATCCATCTGACGTCACGGCGGCCATGTTGGTGTACCAAAACAATGGAATGGCGGCCATATTGGTGTACCATCTCTATCCTATGGGAATTTAGCTCTATCCTTATTCAAATATTTCGTATTGTTTCACCACCTCAATGGAGCCACTGGATCACGCGAGTGAAAACGATCTATACGTTAGTTACCGAACCCGAGGTATAACTACGTCAGTTATGAGGTGTGTAGCGCCGAGGGAAGTATAGGTCTAATGCCAAGGTTCGAGGTAATCAACTAATTTAGTTCAAATTTTACAACGTTTTGTCTTTTTCTGTATACTTCCCTGGGCTTTATACAGATAAAGACCGTGCATTTATAATAAGCAATTTAATTCAATTCAATTCACTTTGTATGGGAGAAAAAGACTTATGAATAACAAAGAAAACCGCGTGAAATTTGAACTAATAGTTTATCCATGCGTCGAACTACGTCTATATAGCCGAATATTATTTTTTGTTGAATAAGTAGAGGTTAATTCATGGTCACGAGTGTGATATGGGATTTCACAACGTGAGTGAAGCTTACATGAAAAGCTTACATGAGAAGACACTAGCTGATTAAAAACAAGGTAAAAACACATTTCTAATAAACGATAAAATGCGTTGTTTTAGTGAATGTTCAATGTGAATGAAAGCAAGTAGGATATATAATTATGGGATATATATATATATATATATATATATATATATATATATATATATGAAACTCAGAGTGGCAACAACGATGTTTTAAGTAAGAAACAGTCAGTTAAATCCGCTCTGCCTGTAGGTATCGACCACTCTTCAATCTACTACTAACATTATATTTACTTGGTATATGTAGATTGAACTATGTACGCTCCTTCACTTCGGTGTTGTTGAGCACTCTGCGAAGTTGCCGTGGGTACCTATTAGCGATAATGCAACGCTCACTACCCTTGTGGAAGTTTGAGCACTCTGGGCCCATGCGCACTTCACGCTATCTGAATGTATTTCACCGATGCTGTCCCACATGTGGTTGTCACCGACGATCGCATGTGTATAAGTAATTGATGAAATTCATTCAGATTGTTCCAAGCTACACTGATGAGCTGTTGTACAGCGAAACACCGTGTCTGTAGATTGAACTATGTACGCTCCTTCACTTCGGTGTTGTTGAGCACTCTGCGAAGTTGCCGTGGGTACCTATTAGCGATAATGCAACGCTCACTACCCTTGTGGAAGTTTGAGCACTCTGGGCCCATGCGCACTTCACGCTATCTGAATGTATTTCACCGATGCTGTCCCACATGCGGTTGTCACCGACGATCGCATGTGTATAAGTAATTGATGAAATTCATTCAGATTGTTCCAAGCTACACTGATGAGCTGTTGTACAGCGAAACACCGTGTCTGTAGATTGAACTATATATATATATATATATATATATATATATATATATATATATATATATATGAATTTGAAGATTTGTAATCCAGGCATAATGTAGTATCTAAGTGTTCTCCGGATTATATTATTAAAGTTTTGAGCTTTCAACTCGGTTCTTCGAGTCTTCTTCAGAAAAGTTTAACGGTGTATTAGAATGTTCGCGCTGTTCCTCACGTAATTGTATTCGACGAGAGCGTCTGATTGGTGCGATGTTAGGAATAGGTGGCGTTTGATTGGTTGTGATGGGACGCGTTGCTAACCAGGTCTGTGTATAGTTGATGGTGGTCGTGGAGTGTCCAGTGTTCGACGGGTGGATTTCTTCGGAAGGAACGGAGGGTGGGTGTGAATCAGGATTGTTATGTGAACGTTTTAATTGAAGGTAGATTGTAGGAATGTCGATGTATCGGTTTAATGTACGTTTGTCTATGCTGTGCCACGCTTCTTTAAATTCGCGCGCATGTTTGGTAGTCGCCTGTCCTAGTATTTTCGTTCGTGACCAGTCAAAAGTGTGTCCGTTGTCGTCAGCATGTTTGGCAGGAAGTGAGTTATGGTCATGTCGGTTTATAGCGTTCTGATGTTCTGTTAGTCGTGTCTCAATCTTTTTGGTTTGGATGTTTGTCCAATGTATTGTTGTGAGCAGTTACGGCAAGGAAACATGTAAATAGCGTTGTGTCTATCGGTTGTAATCGTCTTGTCTTTGTGTTTCGTGAAATTAGATCTAAGTTTATGTGTTGGTTTGTGTGCTATGTCAATGTTAAAAGGTCGGAGAAGTCTAGCTGTCATTTCTGATGTAGTGTGGATGTATGGTAAAGTGATCCTAGGCCTATCAGGAGCAGGTTGGTCAGGTGTGATGTTCGTTGGTGTTCGTTTTTTGCGCGTTAAGACTTTGTTGATGAAGTTCCTAGGGTAGTTGTTCATACGGAATGTCGAGAGAAGGTATCTACGTTCTTCTGTTTTGGATTGTTCTGTGTTACAGTGCGTGGCAATTCGGTTGAATAATGTTTTAATACAACTGATTTTGTGTTGAGTAGGGTGGTTGCTGTTGTAATTCAGTATTTGGTCAGTGTGTGTTTTCTTTCGGTAGACTTGGGTGTGCAAGGTGCCGTCATTAGTTTTAGTCAGTAAGACGTCGAGAAAAGAGAGTTGGTTTTTCTGTTCTTCTTCTTTTGTGAATTTAATATTTTCCGTAGCGTTGTTGATTGTTTGTAATATTTTGTCAGTTTTGTCTTTCTTGATTATTGCAAACACGTCGTCTACGTATCTGTCCCATGTTCTAATGTCGTTGTTGTTAGTCACGGTTCTCTTTTCTAGTTCCTGCATCACTGCTTCAGCAAGGAAACTGGAAAGAGGTGACCCCATAGGGGTACCGGATACTTGTCGGTAGAAAGTGTTTTGATAGCAGAATTCCGTTGAAAGGCTACTAAGATGGATAGATGGATAGATAGATGGGTGGTTCTTGTTTGCCATGATGTATCGTCAGTAAGTAGTTGTTCAGTGATTCGTCGTGCTGTGTCTAGTGGTATGGAAGTAAATAGAGAGACTACGTCGAAGGATACCATGATTTCATTATTATTTATTATTATTATTATTATTATTATTATTATTATTATTATTATTATTATTATTATTATTATTATTATTATTAATAAAAATATTATACACATTCACGTTAAGGTTAGTTATATTAAATAAATGATTTATATTCAGCAATTGATTTAGCATTAATTGCCTCCACAGGTAAGCTATTCCACAGAACAGTTCCTCGATATGTAAAGCTTTTCTTGAGTGCCTCAGTTAAAGGTCTCGGAACAAATAGTTTAGAATCTGAACCTCGTGAATTATGACTATGAACCGAATTAACCGAAGTAAATTTATTAGAAAGATATTCTGGTACCATTTTATTGATTGTTTTATACATGAGCGTTTTGAATTGCTGAGACCGTCTTTCTTCTAGATTGGGCCAATTTAATTCGGTCAGAATTTCATGTGACCGAACACTATAATCAGATCCATTGATAATACGAGCGGCCCTATTTTGTAATTGTTGGAGTTTTTGTCCCAGACCTTTACCTAAGTTACCCCAGACACTGCTACAATAGTCGAAATGTGGTTGAATTAAGGATTTATAGATTAAGATTAGGATTGGACGTGGGAGAAATGATTTCAATCTCCTTAGTACTCCAATTACTTTGGCCACTTTTGAAGTAATCTTCGAAATATGATCATCCCACATCAAACACTCATCAAGCTCCAAACCTAAACATTTATACGTCTTCACTCGTTCAATTTGATTGCCATCGATGGCAACATCAGGTTGATTTGGTAAGGTAGCTAGTTTGTGTCGAGTAGCGATGAACATACATTTTGTTTTAAGTGCGTTTAAACTGAGTTTGTTCATGTTGAGCCAGTTTTTAAGTGTATGTAAGTCATTATCCATAACGGAGAAAAGTTGATTAATGTCTTTATCCGCGTATGTCAAACTAGTATCATCAGCATATAGATGACCATCAGATATCAAATTGCAATTTGGTAAGTCATTAATGTATAGTAAGAATAATATTGGTCCTAAAATAGATCCCTGAGGAACTCCACATGCTATATCAGCGCTATCAGATGGAATATTATTTACAAAAGTTATTTGAGTACGTTCAGTTAAATAGTTACGGAAAAGTTCAATGGTCTTATTTTTGAAACCGTATCGAGATAATTTATTTAAAAGAATATCATGGTCAATGGTATCAAATGCCTTTTTCAAATCGATGAAAAGTATAGCATTGATCAATCCATTGTCCATATTGGTATACCATTTATCAGTAATATCTAGTAGTGCTGTTAAAGTGGAGTGCAAAGGTCTAAACCCGGATTGTGAATCCGAAAGAAGTTTATTATTACTCAGGAAATCGTAGGTTTGATCAAAAATCACTTTTTCGAAGATTTTTTGCAAACACTGATAGCACAGATATAGGCCTATAATTATTGGGATCCATTTTACAATCTTCTTTATGAATAGGAGTTACCCTAGCTCTTTTCCAGTCGGGTGGCATAGTGTCAGTGTGGATTACTAAATTAATAATATACGTCAGCGAGCCTATCGTGGTTGGTGCACTTGCTTTCAATAAACAAGCTGGAATGTTATCTACACCATTGGCTTTACGCGTTGATAGTTTATCAACTAATTTTGAAACTTCTAAATTGCTCACTACCCGGAGTTCAAATTCATTTTCGGGTTTATGAATATGATCATAGTTTATATTCAGATTGGCTGGAATTTTGGCAGCCAATTTTGGTCCGATACCAGTGAAGTGTTTATTGAAAGCATTGCTAACCTCCACCGGGTCATTGATTTCAATAACATCAATCAAAACCTTCTCCGTATGAGTAACGTTTTTATTCTTAGATAATATAGAATTAATACCTTTCCAGGTATTCTTGCACTGACCAAGATTATCATTAAAAAACGAGTTGTAATATTGGATCTTGTTTTCTCTAATTTTAAAGTTAACTTGATTTTTAAGATTTTTGAAACTAAACCAAGCGGATTCCTCGTTGGTTACTACAGCAATTCGTTTCAATCGATCTCTCTCCCACATTAAGTGTTTGATCTCAGTAGTTAGCCAGGGTGCACAAGCAGTCCTAACTCGTCTTTTTTTAATCGGAGCATGTAAGTCCGCAATATGAAGAAATGTGGATTTCCAAAGATCCCAAGCCTTAATAGGATCAGTGACTGATATTATTGACTGCCAAGCAGCTAAATCAATATCTCGCTTTAAATTGTCAATATTGAAATGTTTGTAATAACGATTTTTATTAATTTTGGGATTAGATCTGCATGGGCTGCAATGTTTTCTAGAAGCATAAATTAAACTATGATCACTTATTCCAATATGTTTAACTCCTGATACCGAAAATTTACTGGGTTCATTTGTGAGAAAAAGGTCGATTTGTGTAGAAGAACAGCTAGTGATCCGTGTTGGTTCCTGAATAAGTTGGCTATATTGATACGATTTGCATAAATCAAGTAAGTGCTTTGTATTATTATCAATTATGTCGGCTGCAACATTACAATTGAAATCACCGATAATGGTTCAATTCTTAAGTCTTTAATATTGGTCAGGAAAGTGTTAACGTTGTCGATAGAATGAGGTGAAGTTTTGTCCAGAGGTTTGAGTATTCCAGCAAGATACTTGGATAGGTTGTAAGTCGGTGATCCAGGGAGGGAGACAATTGGTCGGAGAGGAGTATTTTCTTTATGGATTTTCGGTAGGCCATAAAATCTAGCGATTGTTGTGTTCTTGGGTCTAACTCGGTTGTACGTGTTTTGGCTCAGTTTTTCTTGGTCTTTGAGAGTTTTTAGTTTTTTGTTGATGCGGTTTACTGTTGTTTTACTGGGGTCATTGTGAAGTGGTTGGTATGTAATTGCGTCCTTGAGTAATGTGTTGGCTTTGTCGATGTAATTGGATCTAGAATCTAACCGAATCTAATCTAATCTATTTCCGACCTGGAATCCACACTTAAGAAGACAGATCTAACAGAAGACACAAAAAACCAAATCCGCCACCAAGTAACAAACAATCTACTACACCAAAAACATGCAGTTGACCTCAACAAACGAGAACGAGAAGCCCTGAAAGATCTAAAGAACGACGACGAGATTATTATACTACCTGCTGATAAAGGACGCACGACTGTCATCATGGACAAATCCAATTACATCGACAAAGCCAACGCATTACTCAAGGACGCAATTACATACCAACCACTTCACATTGACCCCAGTAAAACAACAGTAAACCGCATCAACAAAAAGCTAAAAACTCTCAAAGACCAAGAAAAACTGAACCAAAACACGTACAACCGAGTTAGACCCAAGAACACAACAATCGCTAGATTTTATGGCCTACCGAAAATCCATAAAGAAAATACTCCTCTCCGACCAATTGTCTCCCTCCCTGGATCACCGGCTTACAACCTATCCAAATATCTTGCTGGAATACTCAAACCTCTGGTCAAAACTTCACTTCATTCTATCGATAACGTTAACACTTTCCTGACCAATATTAAAGACTTAAGAATTGAACCTGATGAAATCATGGTATCCTTCGACGTAGTCTCTCTATTTACTTCCATACCACTAGACACAGCACGACGAATCACTGAACAACTACTTACTGACGATACATCATGGCAAACAAAGAACCACACTCGACAAAGAAGACATACTTGAACTCCTTGACCTATGCCTTTCAACGGAATTCTGCTTTCAAAACACTTTCTACCGACAAGTATCCGGTACCCCTATGGGGTCACCTCTTTCCAGTTTCCTTGCTGAAGCAGTGATGCAGGAACTAGAAAAGAGAACCGTGACTAACAACAACGACATTAGAACATGGGACAGATACGTAGACGACGTGTTTGCAATAATCAAGAAAGACAAAACTGACAAAATATTACAAACAATCAACAACGCTACGGAAAATATTAAATTCACAAAAGAAGAGGAACAGAAAAACCAACTCTCTTTTCTCGACGTCTTACTGACTAAAACTAATGACGGCACCTTGCACACCCAAGTCTACCGAAAGAAAACACACACTGACCAAATACTGAATTACAACAGCAACCACCCTACTCAACACAAAATCAGTTGTATTAAAACATTATTCAACCGAATTGCCACGCACTGTAACACAGAACAATCCAAAACAGAAGAACGTAGATACCTTCTCTTGACATTCCGTATGAACAACTACCCTAGGAACTTCATCAACAAAGTCTTAACGCGCAAAAAACGAACACCAACGAACATCACACCTGACCAACCTGCTCCTGAAAGGCCTAGGATCACTTTACCATACATCCACACTACATCAGAAATGACAGCTAGACTTCTCCGACCTTTTAACATTGACATAGCACACAAACCAACACATAAACTTAGATCTAATTTCACGGAACACAAAGACAAGACGATTACAACCGATAGACACAACGATATTTACATGTTTCCTTGCCGTAACTGCTCACAACAATACATTGGATAAACATCCAAATCAAAAAGATTGAGACACGACTAACAGAACATCAGAACGCTATAAACCGACATGACCATAACTCACTTCCTGCCAAACACGCTGACGACAACGGACACACTTTTGACTGGTCACGAACGAAAATACTAGGACAGGCGACTACCAAACATGCGCGCGAATTTAAAGAAGCGTGGCACAGCATAGACAAACGTACATTAAACCGATACATCGACATTCCTACAACCTACCTTCAATTAAAACGTTCACATAACAATCCTGATTCACACCCACCCTCCGTTCCTTCCGAAGAAATCCACCCGTCGAACACTGGACACTCCACGACCGCCATCAACTATACACAGACCTGGTTAGCAACGCGTCCCATCACAACCAATCAAACGCCACCTATTCCTAACATCGCACCAATCAGACGCTCTCGTCGAATACAATTACGTGAGGAACAGCGCGAACATTCTAATACACCGTTAAACTTTTCTGAAGAAGATTCGAAGAACCGAGTTGAAAGCTCAAAACTTTAATAATATAATTCGGAGAACACTTACTTACTATATATATATATATATAATAAGTAATATTGGGCATTTCACTCGATTACATAGCATGTTCTAAGGATTTTGGGTGAAGGAAAATTCGAGTGTAGAATATATACATTTTAAGACCAAACCGGGCCAGTTGCGAAAAATGCAACTACACAGGCCTTCCGGAGGAATTGAACCCACGACCTTGCGATTCTAGTGCAATGCTCTGACCACTGAGTCACGGAGGGCGTTGCCGAGAGCTTGATCGCGAGTTCTGTATATAATAAGGTGGTAATGCCAGGAGAGAATTGGGTATATTATAAGTAATACCATGATCGCCTCGGATTCTTTTGTTCTCCGAGGGAATGTAGACCTCGTATTTCCCTCATCGCTCATGCAAGAGGGAAATTTATCCTTTGTCTTCTTCTAATTTTCCCGTGCATGTTGATGAGGGAAAATTAGAAGACAAAGAATTCTTTTGTATTCTTCTAAATTTCCTGCTTGCATATATTTTCCCTCATCAACATGCACGGGAAAATTAGATGCAACTTCTCTGATCAACCGTGTAAATTTCCTGTCGGTAAGATTCTCAAAGTTTTCCTCGGCGATCATAATATTACAAACTAATAACATGACTTTTCGGGAAATTAGCGATTAAATTTCCCCTTTGCCTCGGGAAGATTTGTAAAAGGCCTCGGGCCTGCGGCCCTCGGACTTTCACAAATCTTCCCTCGGCGGCGGGGAAATTTAATCGCTAATTTCCCTCAAGTCATGTTATTACTTATAATAATATTGGGCATTTAACTCGATTACATAGCATGTTCTAAGGATTTTGGGTGAAGGAAAATTCGAGTGTAGAATATATACATTTTAAGACCAATTTTTCGAGTGAAATGCCCAATATTACTTATAATATACCCAATTCTCTCCTGGCATTACCACCTTATTATATACAGAACTCGCGATCAAGCTCTCGGCAACGCCCTCCGTCGCTCAGTGGTCAGAGCATTGCACTAGAATCGAAAGGTCGTGGGTTCAATTCCTGCCGGAAGGCCTGTGTAGTTGCATTTTTCGCAACTGGTCCCGGTTTGGTCTTAAAATGTATATATTCTACACTCGAATTTTCCTCCACCCAAAATCCTTAGAATATATATATATATATATATGTATGTACTACAATAACTAGTTTAGAGTATTATTTCTGTGTGTAAACTAATTGCTGTAAAAAATGGGCCATTTCTTGTTTTCTTACTAATAAAATGTATATAATTATGTCTTATATACATGTACAATTTGTACCAACAAAAGTAATACAAGGCAGGAATACCGCAACAGCTAAAGCCAATTACTGCGGCAACCTCGTACCCAGGGTCTTATCTCCGCCCACCGCTGCGAAAAGACCCTGGTTGGGGCTGGTCACGTGTCTCCCAGAATATGGGAGATAACAAACTTTTCTTGTCAGGGTCGGGTGGTTATTTTGAAAATTTGTCGCAGTACCTTGAATGCAAGAATATTTCCAATATCGAGGGAAAGCTCATTGCGCAAATTATTAAAACACTCCATGGATAACAATCTGGTATTATTGAAGGACAATTATGAACATCTACAAAAGTCTTCCGTCGTTCAATCCGACGACCAGCGAATTTAAGGAGATTCTATATTCTTCGAATGGATTTCTACAGTCATCACTCAGCGATCTGATATTAGCAGCCTGAAGATTGAACAGAGAGTTTTAAATTTTACAGTAGCGGATTTAAATTTCCTTACAATCAAGACCATGCGAAATTCACAAATTATTTTGGT
The DNA here is from genome assembly GCA_035771165.1 of Paragorgia papillata. NCBI lineage: Eukaryota > Metazoa > Cnidaria > Anthozoa > Scleralcyonacea > Coralliidae > Paragorgia > Paragorgia papillata. Next base: position 64,890 of record JAWNZC010000011.1, on the reverse strand, counting down.
TGACAATCGTTTGAACCTTCATTCGAAAGAAAGTGTGGAAATTATCTCACTGCATCACTTGGAACGACCAAGGTTCGCAGAATACATATACAGATTCAACACCTTGGGCTTGCAGCTGTCAACAAGGCTTTACATTCTTATTCTATGCTTTAGAAATTCCAAGAGGTTAGTTCATTACATTTACTATTTCTTTAATTTCCACATCGCATACAATAATTTCATGCCGTTTCGTGCAGCGGCGGGCCGGTGTATTAAAGTAGGCACTTATACTTGAACTATATTGCTGATTTTTAAACTGAGCCAACCTTATTTAATAACATTTATCATAAAAGGAGCCACAAGCTCGTGTTGTCAACTGTTAATTGCCAGCCTCAATTTCACTAAAGTTGTCTACTTATCAGTATCGCGTTTTACTTACTATTGTTAACATTTTACAGTATTATTATATTGCGCGTTGAACGTTGTTGCTTGTTCAATGTTTTTCTTGTCACTGTATTTTACAGAATTACAGCCAAAACTCACCACTGAACCAGCGCGAATGTTATACCGTTCTATGTTTCCTAAATTATGGAAAATACTTCGTTATAAACGTTAAATTTCGAAAGATCCAAATTATTGCATGACCACCGTTCAAACTTCAATATATTTTAATAAAAATGTTTACTTCGCCGTTCAGCCAACGTATATATTTATATTTTCGTTCTTGAGACTCCTTAAACAACTCAGGCACATTTGTATTACCTTGATCACGTATTCTAAATGTTCATAGTTTACTGATATTGTCTTTGTTTTTCAGGCAACCGTTTCGTATAAACGCAAACAGTCAGACGCGCGCAACGAAACGCTTGAAAACATTGACAGTTGGCACATAAAAAAACAACAAAGGCAAAGCGGCGGGGCACAAAGCGACTAACGAAAAATTGGCGGTAAGCTGAAGGCGCAAATCAACCGGAGAGATTTACACGTATTTTACTATTTCAAAAAGCCAATCGAGACATAGAGGCCTTCGACTTCAGGACGGCGACTTCTCTTTCTACATACAGTTTTACAACATCGCACAAACCTGAGGAAACTGACGTAAATAAACATCGATTTGGGCATGCAGTATGACTCTGGCTTTCTTGACAGTTATAAAACGTACACCTTGTCCTGTCAGAATAAAATAAATCACATTATAAAAGCATTGTCTTTGCGTGTTCAGTTTAGCCTTTTTAAATAACCCACCCCCAGTAAGTTATATTTTTGCCCTCGAAACACGTGACCAGCCCCAACCAGGGTCTTTTCGCAGCGGTGGGCGGGGGAGCGGAGATAAGACCCTGGGTACGAGGTTGTTACTGCGGATCCTTTGTTACAAATATTATAACAACATACAAGTTTAACAGTGAACGGAAATACACATGCACAAGATAATACAAAAACAATGAATCTAAAGTAAAAGATAAAAGAAAAAGAACGCTAACACCCCCCACCCCCCCCCCACCACCCCCCCCCAAAAAAAAAAGCAAAAAAAAAAGCTGTGAATTAACTAATTATTTAAAGGGCATATGACTCGAAAATTAAGTTTGTCTTATTGAAAAGAACATTTAAAATGATAAAATAACATCTTTTGCAGTTTTTGGTTTCCTTGCTTCCTTTTTGAGATATTCTAGTTTGTTTGATATGCAAATGACACAACTTTTTACGTCACACGTGCATAATGAGTATTATGAGTTACCGAGAGAAGATTACATATCTTTGCTATTGTGAAACGAAATCACTTGGAATTCTACATGTTTGGTGTTGTGGGTAGAAACACGCACATGCTTCCTTTGAGTTAAGCCCATGTTTTCATAATAGCAAAGATATGTAACCTTTTCTGATAACTCATTATGCACATGTGACGTAAAAAGTTGTGTTATTTGCATATCAAACAAGCTGGAATATCTCAAAAACGAAGCAAGGAAACCAAAAATTGCAAAATATGTTATTTTATCATTTTAAATGTTCTTTTCAATAAGACAAACTTAATTTTCGAGTCATATGCCCTTTAAAGGGTATTGGCAACAAAAATTAAGTTTGTCTAATTTGAAAGAACTCATAAAATTGTAATAGAAGATCCTTTACAACTTTTTCGTATCTTTCTACGTTATCAAGATATTTCAATTTGTTTGATATGTAAATGAGATGGTCTCTGACGTCAGGTGTGGGGTAAAATATTTTCATACAGAGCAAAATCACTTACATATCTAACATGAAATGTTCAGCGTCGCAAGGAGTTTTTATGTGCACAGTTTCAAATGATTTCGACGAACAAACTTAGAGATATAACTGGCTTTGCTACATGTGAAAAAATATTTTACCCCACACCTGACGTCAGAGACCATCTCATTTACATATTAAACAAATTGAAATATCTTTAAAACGAGGAGAGATACGAAAAAGTTGTAAAGGATGTTCTATTACAATTTTATGAGTTCTTTCAAATTACACAAACTTAATTTTTCTTCCCGTGAAGTATCGCTTGTCGCTGGCTAAGAGTGATGACTCTTCCCACTTAACACGAACAATTCCAAAAGTTTTGGTGGGCCGCACATGTAGTAACGAATGTATAGGATTTTAAATTAGAGGGCAGAACCAAAATGGGCGCCACCTGAGCGGGCAGAGATATATATCCTTAACTTTTTTTTAAATTTTACGATCACGGAAATGGAACTTCCTGCGTTTGAGAGCACTATTTGTTGTGAACACGCTTGAGAGCAATATTTTTTATTTGAAAAAGGTTTAAAACCTTAGAGTTTTTAGCCGCTTAAATTTAGCCATTTAAATTATTAAAAAATAGTGTAATGAACTTGATATTTTGTTGAAGTTTCATATAATTATTACATTGAGATATGACGTCATTTGTGACGTCACGAACACGAGGTATAAGAACGAAGAAGGAGTCTCGAAGTCGATGTGTCGAACGAAAGAGTTTTGTAATATAACCGAAGCGATGAGAGTAAAGTATTTCTAATATATTTCATAAAACTTATGGTCTCGAGTACGATTAATTATATGGCGCCCAACGTGGGGCCCTGAAGGAGCCCACCAGAGAAGTGATCGAATTTAAATAACTCCAAGATGAGCGAAAAATTGGACAGGTTACGAGCAACGAGAGGAGGCAACCGCGGAGTAATAATGAAGTATACGAAGGAAGTTATCGAACTATTGAAAGGAGAACCGATAAACAAAGACCGTTTGAGAACAGTCAGTCGAGAAACTAGCTGTGGTGAAAAAGATTGACGAAGAAATACTCGAAGTGTGCGACACGAAGGACATCGAACATGAAATCGAAGAGGCGGAAGAAATCTACTCGCGTGTACTTGATGTGAAGCAAGCGATAACGAAGGCTACAACCGAAAGCACAGTTAGTACGATGGCCAATACTAACACGACGAAACAAGCAGAACACAGCGAACAATCTCTTGGTACAACAGCGTTGCACGTAAACACGTAAACAACACCGAGAAAACCGAGGTGACTGAGACTGTTAATAATAATCGTCAAACCAAGACGAAACTGCCAAGGTTAAATTTGCAGAAATTTAAAGGAAACTCAACCAAGTGGAATTCTTCTTGGGATTCTTTTAAATCGGCCATACATGACAACGCAGCGATCTCAACAATCGACAAAATTCAACTATTTAAATTCGTATTTAGAAGGAGCTGCATCGAGAGCCATTCAATTAAGGTCTCACCTTAACCGAATCAAATTACAACGCAGCTGTTGACATCTTAAAGGATCGATTTGGGAAAACACAACTTATCATTTCAGGACACATGGATGAACTGTTAAAGTTGCCCAACTGCTCAAACGACCGAGCTTCTACCCTTCGCTCTTTATACGACAATTAAGGTGAGCGTACACGTAAGGGGACTTGATTATTTAGGAGTATCGCCTGATCACTATGGAAGTCTTCTTATCCCGATTATTATGGGCGAATTACCTGCGGAAATACGTATCGAAGCTGCAAGGAAAACTTCTGGCGAAATATGGAAAATCGACGAACTTCTTAACACCTAGCTTAAAGAAAGAGATCGAAGCGAGAGAAGCGAGAGAAGCGAGCGACGGAAATCTAGTTCACTCAGGAGTCTCAGGTAAACAACAACGCGGAGTCGGCAGAAGTCGTATAAATTCTCTGTTTTTGGACGCATCAAAGCCATCAGCAACTTCACTCTTCGCAGGCAGCGGGAATATCAAGTGCGTTTATTGTAAAGGAAGTCACTACTCGGTGTCTTGTGACAAGATCATCGATGTGAAAGAGCGTATGGAAATCCGGAAAAAAAATCGACTTTGTTTTAAATGCCTTCGACCAAATCACTTACAGTAGCAAGAGAATGCCAACATCGCAATTGTCGGAACTGCAACAAAGGACATCATCAATGCATTTGTAATCGGAAACCGAAAGATATATCGAAACGTCAAGAAGATTCTCCTGAACTAAGACCAGATTCTCCTGAGTTTATACCAGATTCAACAACGAGCACAACTACGGGTACCGCCAATTCGAGCAAAGGAAAACAAGCCGTTTTCCTGCAAACAGCCAGATCGGTTGCGACTACCAAAGCAACACAACAGCAGTTCCGGTTAGAGTGTTATTCAACAATGGTAGCCAGCGTTCCTATATTACAAACAGTGTTTGTTCAAGACTGAACTTAAAACCGAGTACAAGTGAAAGGCTTCATCTCAACACTTTTGGAGAGACTAAATTTACAAACAGGAAATGCGAGGTCTTTCAAGTCAACCTAAAAAGACCCAATGAAGAGAAATCGATCACTATCAATGCCTTGAAGTTTCCAGTCATTTGTTCGCCCTTACCTTCCATAGTTGATACGGATTACCCACACTTGGTGGGACTAGAATTGGCTGATCAACTAGTTGACACCTCAGATTCAATTGACATCCTCGTTGGATCTGATTTCTACTGGCAAATTGTTATAGGGGAAACCATACGTGGAGAAGAAGGTCCAGTAGTTGTGAGTAGTGAGCTTGGTTGGCTCTTGTCTGGTCCTGAATCTGCCACTACAAACAATGACACAGGGACAGTGTCAAATCTGATCATTTCCCGAGAGAGCGACAATGTATTCGCAGAGAATCCTACTGACAAGTTGGTGAACACTCTCAAATCATTCTGGGAGACTGAGTCGATTGGAATCAAAGAGAACGAGTCAATTCAAGAAATGGTTGAAGAGCAATTTCTCAACAAGCTGTACTTCAATGGATCTCAATATGAAGTGGGTCTACCATGCAACAACAATAATTCGTCATTGCCAAACAACTACAACCTCTCATTAAATCGACTCAAGGCGTCACAGCAAAGATTCTTCAAGAAAACAGAGCTTGCAAAGGAGTATGACAACATCATACAAGACCAGATGAAGAAGAATATTGTCGAAAGAGTTCCTGATGAAGATTTAAAACAACCAATCGAAAGTGGATTTCATTACCTTCCACATCATGCTGTTGTGCGCAAAGAAAGCGAAACAACCATGGGTCAGAATTGTTTACGATGGTTCGGCAAAGGAACCCAACAGTCAATTATCTTTCAACGATTGTCCGCAAAAGGGACCGAACTTTATCCCTAAGCTCTTTGACATCCTTATAAAGTTCAGATGGAATGCCGTAGCATTAACCGCCGACATAGAGAAAGCCTTCTTAATGATTGGAGTTCCACCAGAAGATAGAGATATGATACGATTTTTGTGGTTCAAGAATCCAAAGGAACCGACTCGGAATTGGAGCACCTTAGCTTTACAAGATTGGTATTTGGTTTTAGATCATCTCCCGCAGTATTGGGAGCTGCGGTTTCTTATCACCTGCAGTTGTACCGAGAAAGACACCTGGACACGGTAAAGCTGATTGAGGACAATCTTTATGTTGATGATCTCGTATCTGGCGAAGAAGACGATGTGACAAAGCTTTTCACCTCTATCAAGTTTCCAAAAGCATAATGGCTGAGGGAGGATTCAACATGAGAAAATGGAGCAGCAATTCGTCCACTCTTGTACAGAGAATTCAAGAAGCTGAAGCTACGGGTATTGAAGGTCCACAAGCAAGCACAACGCATCCAGATGTTTTGTCTGAAGAAGATGAAACCTATACCAAAGCAACAAGATGCTCGAATTTGTAACCAAAGTATTGGGCATCAATTGGAACTGTTCTTCAGACAAGTTCATCTTTACAGTTTCCGAGATATTAAAGTACGCCAGCAAGCTTTCAGTTAGTAAAAGATCACTGTTAAAGATCACCGCCAAATTGTTCGATCCATTGGGGTCCTGAGTCCTTTTGTCATCAAGTTGAAAATCCTATCCCAAACCCTTTGCACAGAGAAAGTGGATTGGGACGACACCCTAGAAGAGAAAGTTCAGACTCAGTGGCAATCCATCATCTCCGAACTGAACTCTCTGGAAGGACTTGAAGTACCCCGATGTTATTTTCTACTGGAATCGAAGCCAATAAATGTGGAGTTACATGCCTTCAGCGATGCATCTGAAAGAGCTTATGCTGCAGTCTTGTACGCGCGATCAAAATATAATGATGGACATGTCGAAGTAAGACTTGTAGCATCGAAGTCCAGAGTTTCCCCAGTAAAGAAACAATCGATCCCTCGATAGGAGCTGCTAGGAGCTGTGATTCTAGCATGATTATGCAATGCTGTGGTTAAAGCATTGCCAAGAGCTGTAGATGTGGTTTACTGGGTCGATTCATTTTCAGTCCTTTGTTGGATTCAAAATGACAAGCCATGGACAAGATACATCAGCAACCGTGTGGAAGAGATACGACAAACCACAAATAAAGAAGCTTGGAGACATTGCCCTGGAAAATCCAATCCAGGTGATTTGCCTTCTCGAGGAGTACCTGTAAGTGAACTTCGAAATAGCGACATTTGGTGGAATGGAGCACAATTTCTTCAAGTTCCAAAAAGTGATTGGCCAAAGAACCCAGGATTGAACAGAATTCATGAAGATGCTTCAACAGAACCGTGGAAAAACTGTCCAAGCGTGGTACATGTTTTAGCGGTATCAGCAGCCATGAAATCTACCGTAATCAACCTCGCGAAAGTTTTTGACATCAACCGATACAGTTCGTTGTGTAAGTTACTAACTGTGACCGCCTACGTCTTGCGATTCATCAACAACGTGAAAGCCTGTCTAAGGAACGCGGTACCAAGCCCAAGTTTCAAACGACACAGATAACCGCAGAAGAAATCTCGGCAGAAGAAATTTATTGGATCAAGACAGTTCAAGCAAGAATGTTTTCCGAGGAAATTGAGTTTCTACGAGGTTCAACGAGAGAACAACCTATCCGAGTACACCAGTTTGGTCTGTTCATCGATGAAAACAAGTTGTCAAGTGTCAAGGAAGAATTGGCAATTCGACATTGTCTCTGGCTACCAAGAAACCTATTTTACTGCCCACAAGACATCCGTTTGTCGACTTACTGATCAACGACACACATGAGAGAGTGAAACACGGTGCGATGCCACCGTGTTTTTTGACAACTATCAGAGAACGATACTGGTTACTTAAAGGAAGACAGTCAGTCAAGCGTGTGTTGCGACCTTCTGTGGTGTCCAAGAAACTTGAAGGACCACCTAATACAACTTGCACTCCTCCAGACCTTCCAAGTATAGGAGTATCAGATGACCCACCTTTCAGTCACACAGGAGTCGATTTTGCTGGCCCTTTATACATCCGATAAGATCCTCATTCGAAAGCCGATGTGAAAGTTTATATTTGCCTCTTTAAATGCGCGTCATCACGAGCAGTACACCTGGAATTGACGAAAGCCTTAAGTGTCGACTCCTTTCTTTTGGCTTTTCGCAGATTTTCGAGCCGTAGAGGACTACCGGCAACTCTTGTATCAGACAATGCCAAAACGTTCACGGCATCTTCGCGAGAAGTTCGAAAGATTGTCAGATCGTCAGCAGTGCTGAAGTACCTAACCGACCACCGAATTAAGTGGGAGTTTATTGTTGAAAAAGCTCCATGGTGTGTGTGTGGGGGGGGGGGGGGGGGGGGGGATTCTGGGAGCGGATGGTGAAGACGGTCAAAACAAGCCTGAAGAAAGTTTGGGAAAGACAACCTTGAATTTCGAAGTAGATACTGTTGAAAATTCACGTCCACTCACCTACGTAGTGCTGTGCGCCGGAGCGCCGGAGGCCGGGGCTCCAGCGTTTTTTTTTGGTTAGCCGGAGCCGGAGTTCTCCCAGCTCCGGCTGGAAATTCAGAATGACAAGAAATGCAGCTCATAAACCACATAAAAGGTCACTGCTGACAACACTGACAGATACGTGAGTGAGCGCATGGGGAGCGCAAGTGGAGCTATTGAACGGCAACCAGGCACCTTAACACCAGGGCAAGCTAGAACTCACTGCCTACCTGTCTGAACCAGTGATACCAGTCAGATCCCAAGACGGCAAAGTTAATGCTCAGGATTTATTGGATTATTGGTATCGCCACAAAAACGAATGACCTGCTTTGACGCGTCTAGCTCTCTCATATCTTTCTTGTCCACTGTCCTCTGTTGCTTCTGAACGAGTCTTTTCGTTGACGGAGAACATCGTCTCAAAGAAGAGTTGCGCACTCCTTCCAGGCAACACTGGTCGCTTAGCGTTCATTAAATTTAATTATAAAAAGTTTAAAAACCCTTGGCAATTTATACTTTGTATTTTATTATTTGCAGTAGTGTAACTTTATTCGGTTCTATAAAGTTTTCATCATTCCTGACATTGCTAGTTGTCGCATTGCGTTTGCTTGAGTCGCTTGAGCGGGAAAAGACCCTGGGGACAAAGTTGAGCCAAATAATATCTGGTTGGACTGTACCAAAGAAGCCGGATCCGCATCCGGAGCCGGAGCCGAGGTATAAGAACACGAGGTATAAGAACAAAGAAGGAGTCTCGAAGTCGATGTGTCGAACGAAAGAGCCTTGTAATATAACCGAAGCGATTTGAGTAGAGTATTTCTAATATATTATGAGGTAGCGCTTTGTCTCGCAGAAGCACGTTGCCGTGAACATTTCCTACTTCCGAGTTCTAAAATAATAGCATTAGCTGGTCTAAACAAATTCTTGCAGTGTTTAGCGTCCCCGACGGATCCACAGACTCGACAGGAGGAAAGGTCAATTCCATCAAGGACAGGGGCAGTTCGCAGTCCACGTGCGTGTCGGTCGGGCGTGTACGCAAGATATTCGTTCTACGCATGCGTAGCTAATACCGGTCAGCCGTATTTCGCGAGCCTCGACAGCCGCCCTTTCCGATCGTGGGTACTTTTCGCAGCGACTGGGGAGCGGAGATAAGGGCCCTGGGAACGAGGTTGCTCCTGGCACTGGAGTACCAGACCAAATATTATTAGTTAGATATTTAATATGTGTATACAGTTTTAATTATATAAAAGGCTGGCATGGCTATCAATAGCATCCAAGCTACACTAAATTTCAATGATGGGAATATTTAATAGATAATTACTGAGGCTAACAGCATTAAATTTAATATATTGCAATATCTTGAATATATTGCAATAAAATATTAAAATATAAAATACAGACTAAAAACTAAAGAGTAAATAACACATATTAAAAGTTTCAATCAATTTACATGTAAGATTTTCTTAAAAGCAGTCAAACTAGTTGATTGCCGAATGTCAAGTTCTAAATTGTTACAATCAGTGACAGCATGAAAGACAAACCGTTGTTTGCCCCAATTTGTGCGTACACATGGAAAATTCAGTGTTTTTTTTGTATCTACAGTGCGCATGCGCGAGTAGATACTATGCTATATCACCCATGTAAGTTAAGTTAACAAAAGAATGGCTTCGCAGCCAATCAAAACACAGAATAAAACGATTGACTCACGACAAACAACCGAAGCCAAAATAGCTACTGTACCGTACTGTACACCAAGTATTTCACTCAAGTCATAAGCAATGACAGCAATGGAGTGAGATACAGTACTCAACCAGTCTGGAAAGTTTTTTTTTTCGTATGCCGAAAATATAGAGCACTGCCTCTCACCACTGAGGATGGCAGAGTAAAGCTCAATTGGATTGAGTAATTAGTATTTGAATGGGTGACCACAAGTCCGGGCTTGGAACTCATATGAGTAGAGTTGTTTAACCAGTCTCAGCTAAGCCGAACTGAGCTGACTGGCCTCAGCTGAGCTGAGCTAGCCTCAGGTGAGCCGAGCTGGTCTCAGGTGAGCTGAACTGGTCTCAGGTGAGGCGAGCTGGTCTCACTGGTGAGCTGAGCTGGTCTCAGGTGAGCTGAGCTGGTCTCTTGAAGTGAGCTGAGCTGTTCTCAGGTGAGCTGAGCTCAGGTCTCAGGTGAGCTGAGCTGGTCTCAGGTGAGCAGAGTTGATCTCAAGTGAGCTCAGCTGAACTGAACTGAGCTTTGCTGAGCTGGCCTCAGCTGAGCTGAGCCTTGATGACTTTACTCTGAGTTCTTCTTTTTTTAAAGTTAAAACACAGCATGGCCTGTGAGCATAGAAAATTTTGTCAAAAATCTTGTTTAGCTCTAGATCGATTGAATACAAGGTATTACAAGTATACAATTCCATCAAATTTATCACAAATACATATTAACGCAGTTATCGCAGTAGATACATGCACGCCTGCATGGGCATGCCTATTTTTGAAAGATTAAAATCAAAGTCAGTAAAATTGTTTAAGTATTTAAAAATAGCGATACAACGATACAGATAATGGTTTCCATTTCAATTGCTCAAGGGCTTGTGAGTTGTGAGGCACTGAGGCCGAGGAATACTTGGGAATGGTTGACAAGTGCAAAGTTGTTTATAACAGACTTGTTTACAACGTTGCGTTTTTACGAGTGTAGGGATGTTGTATCAGACGTTAACAACATCGACACGGCCACATTGAAAAAATCCTTAGGAGTAATTTGATTGTAAAGACACACGTTTGATGTATTCTAATTAAAGACCTTTACCTCAACATTGTTTGAAAGGTTTAATAACCTCAGCAGCTCAATCTAAAGCATTCTTAAACGCTTAAAAGCCTTGCTTAATATTTAAAGCTCAAGCCTTTATATTTAGCAATTGGATAATATAAATTCGCACATGCATATATAATCACATATTACTGACAGTCTTACCGGTGGATGTGTTCGTATTAAGCACCTTTTCAGATTGAAAAAAACTTGAAACTCGTCCTTGAATTGCCCTTCGAACAACAACTCACTTGGTTTCCTGGTATGGGACTTTCCCATTCTTGGAAAATGGAAATTGACAATTGAATAAATTATCAACACCACAACAGGTGGGCAATTTGCATTCGGATCACTGATCTCTATAAAAGGACTGGATAGCGCATCTATTGTTTCTCGCGCCCTAATTTTGATGCCGGAAGTGAGCAGCGGCGGCCATCTTACTAGGACCCACTTGGGTCCTAAACAATATGGCGTACATAGGAGTGGAAAGCAGTTTAACGACGTTTTTCGCCAAATTCGAGAAGTTTGCTAAGATTTACCACCGAATTAAGGTTCGTAATCTTATTTTATGTAATAGTTAAGTGTTTTCAACTCTTTATTCCTTTTACAAAGGCTTTTTTTTGCGAAAGATACCTGCCTATGTATTTGCTTCACGAATCACGGTATTAACAAAATAGTCGGTAAACAAATGTCTTCCAAGTCCGCATGTGTACTTGTTTCTCTCTTTATTTTGTAGTATAAACGCCGTATTATTAAATGGTTTACTGTGATGGGTTGCCTTTAAGTTTTGATTGATTTATTGCCGAGTAATCCAAATGAGATTCAACTGAAATTTTGAAAAGTTCTAGCATAAAACCTTATAGTCCATTTGCCACATTTAATATGTTTCTTTAGGCAACCTTGTTGCCATCAGACGTGTATTGTTTTTTTATGGTTTTGTACTCACATGGATCTATAGAAATAAATTAGCTTACAATGCAATTTATAAAATAAAGGCCTTCATGGAGGCATAAATAATAGTGAGATATTATAAAGTATGACTTGTCTTTTTGAGTTATACCACTAAAGTTGAATCATAATTTTTGCTTTAAATGGTCGGCTTTTCAATGAAAACCAGCTAAACTTTACATTTTTTACAAGTAAATGCACCTGTTGATTGCACTCTGCAGAGTGTCTGGGATGCCAACTAAAACTCTAACAGTATCCAAGAGCAAGACACTCTGCAAGTTTATTATTACATAAATGAAATATAATATAGTCACCTGCAAATAAATATTAACAACAATACAGCAAGAGCATTTGCACAATCTATTTTTAATATTTCTATATTTGAAAATACATTATCATTAATTCTCTTGTTTTGGTTGAAGTTACTTTCAATGACACATCTTGATGTTCAGGGCTTCTCATAATCCCATCACATGGCCAGAAATCTTGGTCATGAGCCTGCACGCTACAGCGGTATTGCCCAATCACATAATAACACAAAACGCCAATTTTTTTATAAGAACTATATTACGAAGGTACAAATACCAGTGAATAAAACTTTACGAATTTATTTTAAAAAAAAAGCCCAAATCATTCATAAATCTACATGATCCCAATGACATTTACTGATAAAAATCGGAAAGATAGGATATCGTCTGACCCTGCTTTCATCTGAGATGTTTTGAGCTTTAGCCCTTCTGAATAACTGCCCTTATGGTGACGAAATATCGAAAAAGTTCCAATATCTGACGATAAATTGTCCTTCTGCAAACTTGATTTTTAAAAAAGCCCAAACCATTCTGAAAAATAGGTATGATCCTCAACCGATTCACCAAGGCTGAATCATGTTTCCTTCCCACTAGACTCTGCTTTTAAGACATTAAAACCGCAATATTGACGGAGAAACACGGGAAACCGCATTGCGTATTGAAACACTTACTTGCGAACTCGAGGTCGCACGTTCAGACGAATTCCCTGGCTCTTTCTCATCGAAATCCTGGCGAAGTAGGCCATGTTTGGTATAAAAATAATCGCTAAGAATAGAGCTTTGTAGTCGTGCAAAGCGTTCTGGGATATATGCTAACTGATTAAAATGAACAGCGGTTTTCTTCAAAGGATGCCTGCAGGCTTTCGCTGGCTTTCGCGCATTCGCGCGGGCGAATTGAAAGTCTACGCTCTGAAACGTTCATTTTCATACTATAAATAATTTATGAGTGATAAACTTTCACAGTACGACTTGGAAAAGTTCAAGGATGATATTGAGGTAAATAAAAACCACTGCCTCAAATATGTAAACAGACAGAGCGTCAGCGAGGATGAAATTGTGTTCACAATTCACATTTCCAATCGGTGTCTGAAGAGCTGGTATGAGTTCTTAAATAGTGTCGATAATAAAGCACATCATATTTGTTGGATTGACTTTCTTAACCTTTCATTGGCTCAGCAATATCCAGTTCTTATCAGGGAAGACTGTCAAAGAGTGGAGCATTTATTGAACAAGTTGATTGGAAAAGTAAGAAAGGGATTTTTTGGGAAGAATGGCAGTGGCTATCGCAATTATAAAACATCGACAAGAAAAATCGCTTTGCGGCATGGAGACATTAAATCTGCGTCTAATTTTGAGAACGAGATAAGCAACCTAAAGGCTGCGAAGGAAGTTATCGAGCTTGAAAATATTATGTTAAAGGATAAATGTGAGGAGCTCTATCAGTACTTACTACATGCTAATGAAGAAACCAATGCAGCAACTAATGAGGTCAAAGAGGTAAGTTCTGATATTGACACTCTCAAGAATGAAAAGCAAGCCTTGATTGAATATGTTGAACAATTAGAGGAGCAGGATGAGTTCAGAAATAAGGGAGACAAAATGAGCAATGTTCGGTCCAGGCAACGACGACGAAAACTGCGAGAATTAAAGAATAACATTGAGAGATCTCTTTGGTTTGCTAAAACCTTTGGCTTGGAGCTCAATTCTGTTGCATTGGAGGATGAGAATGGCCAAACCTACAATATTGAATATGGTAAAGCCAATAACAAGAAATCATTCGACGATCTTGATGACGATGAGAAAAGCAAAGTTCAAGAAATTGTATATCTCACTGACAAATTTTGTGTTGGAGATGCATGCTATCATGAGCTAACAATGACAGAGGTGGGTGGTGAACTTCCCAGATCATATTTAATTAAACAGTGCAAGACCAGCTTAAACCACTTGTGTCACATTACACCAACACCAGGGGAAGCTGAAGGTGCACAACTTGATTTTGAAAGTGAGTTAAAAATTGCCATAAAGAAAAAGGTAAGGAAGTTGTAAACAATTTATTCACAAATAAGCACCCGAGGTGCTTATTTAATTTTTGGGGTCTAGGGCGCTTATTTGAGAGGGGGTGCTTTATTCGAGAGGAGGTGCTTATTGGAAGGAGGGTGCTTATTCAAATTATTATGGTATTCTAGTTTGATGTGGAAGAACTTACACATGGGAAACCCCTCAAAATAAAAGTTAGTGGAGATGGAGCAGTGATGACACGGCTCACAAGTTTCATCATTATGTCTTTTGGTATCTTGGATGATGATGATATTATGTCATCAAAAGGTCAGTATGAAATACAAATATAATAATTAAGCATCACATGACAGGCCAGGCGGTGGCGCAGAGGGGGCAATCGTGATTGTGGAAAATTGAACATTCTTTACCAAGAGCTTTTTTATTACATTAGCACATTTGCAATAAAACGAAAAGTGCATTTGGCTCGAAGGAATAATAAGGCTATGTACAGTATAATTCACTAGTCTGCTGCTGGTGGAATTGAAATAAGCTGGACAAAGTTGCAGAGGCTATTGAAGCTGCCCACCCTACCCCATATTACACAATCTAAATCTGTGCCACATTAGGCCATTTATATGGGGGCAAAATAAGCCTCGGCTTAAATAAGTTGCAAACAGTCAGCAAATTTGTTTGCGACTATTTAAAGATAAGCTGTGGCTTATTTTGGCCTAGCTCTCATTTTATAATAATTTTAAACAAGTTTTTTTTAACAATTTTATAACAAGTATCCATTTATACACCACTGTTTGTGACTTGTATAAGCTGTGCTATATCAGTTATCAGGGTGTACAAAGTAAAAGTATCTGGTGTTAGCCAGAGTAAAATTGTTAGTGTTTAAGGTAAAGTGTTTATTGATGGTATTTTACAACATAATATATTCTAACAAAAGCCTTTTCTTATTCTCAACAGGAAATCACACAATTGCTGTGGTAAAAGGCAAGGAGGATTATGACCTACTCCGAGTTTCATTTTCTCACCTGTTTACTGCAATAAACAAGATTTGTAAAGCAGGAAAGGTCATTATTGATGGACATGATGTACCAGTGAAGATAGTTATGGGTGGAGATTATAAGGTACTTAGATGTGCAACTAATAAATTACTTACCGTATTAGAAAGTACACTGGGGGACTTTTTTTAATAGTTCTGTAAAATTTCCTCTCATATGGTGGTTTATATTTTGATCTTTCAGTTTCTCCTATTGGTTCTTGGTATGAAGGGTGCAACTTCCAACTATGCATGTATTTGGTGCAAAATTCATAAAGCTGACAGGTACAGTAAGTCGGCATATAGGTAAATTGAATTTAATGTATGTAATAATAATGTACACAGTAGTATTATTGGAACCAATAACCACATGGGGTCATAATTACATGGCCTTATAACCGGAAGGACATTTACATCAGTAGACTCGTCGCTACTTATAACCACTAGGGATGCACCAGAACTAATTGGTTCCGGCTTGTTAGTTCTGTCTGGAACTCCAATTTTTCTAAGTTCCTGTTCCTGCCGGAACTTTTAAATTTAGTTCCGGTGCATCCCTAATAACCCGGGAGTTATAACCAGGAGTTATAACTGGGATTTTACACCATATTGCCAATTCAAATCATTACAGGCATGATATGACCAAAGCTCAGGATTATTACTGGGGGGAGGATATTGCCAGAAGTTTGAATGATATAAAAGAATGTGCAAGAAGAAGATCATTCTGCTGCGACCACAAACCCTTATTAGAGATACCTTTGGACAGCATAGTTTTGGATGAACTACATCTTATGCTGAGAGTGACAGGTACTGTATGTACATCACTTAACTTTAGATAGAATAGAAACTTTTAATAAGTTTTTCTGTGCATTGCATACTTTGGTCAATAAAAATGTATGGACAATCATTTCATACATTTAATTAATTTACACTTTCATTCACTTCATATTAGATGTATTGACCAATAACCTGGTAAATGAAGTCCTAGAATGGGACCATAAAGATAACATGAATAAGCGTCCAAATGAAAGGACATCTACTCATGTGGAAGCTCTCAAATCTGCAATTAACAGCTGTGGTGTGACTTTCAATATTTGGGAGAAGATGGATGGAGATGGAAAGTCAAGTGGCATACATGATTTTACTAGTCTGATGGGAGCCGACAAAAAAAAACTATTAGCAAGTTTACCAACCAAGTTAACTGAAGTAATGCAACCAGAATCTAGTGACGTAGTAAAAAGAATTTGGAAGGTACAGGAAGGGTTTTTGTTCTGCAGGGTCGTGCCCATGAGCATGTGAGTAGCTGTGTGTGGGCAGAACCCTTATTCTGATACGACCAAATTAATTTAGAAAGGTGAAGATTCATCTTTGTTTTTAATTAATTGTTACCACCCATTATTTTTTCTAATAGGATTTTCATAATCTTTACAAAATGTTGGTCAAGAGTAACCCAAATCAGGAAGACATTGCAGCTTACTTTCAAGAGGTAAGACATTTCTAGAACAAAATTTTGATAACACTGTGAAATATACAATACTTTTTACAAAAACGTTATGTAATCTTAACCTTCTGATACCAAAGGCCACAAGATGGATTGAACTGTTTAAATCTCTCAGTGGAATAAGGGAAGGTTATCGAGCAGCCAATATAAACCCCTTACATGCATGCAATGGTGTACCATGTGCCCCGCTTTATGCAGAAACATGCTGGAGTAAAAAGGTTTACTGGTCAAGGTAAGTAATTCAAATCAAGCAAATTAGATTAACATTAAAAACAAGTTCTACACTTTCTAACAAACAAAAATTATTTAAACTGGTATAGGGGTTGAGAAAAACAACGACGATTGCCGAAGAATACACCTAAGCAAATCCAACAAATGGGATGGAGCAAAAGATGTGCTCCTGGTCAGCAAAAGGCTCGAAATACTTGAATCATATGATCGAAAACCTAGGGGGTACTGCAAGAGAAATGCTGAATACTGGGAAAGTGGTATCAAAGAAAAACGAGCAATACAGAGATCTTTATTGGCCTCTGCCCATAGTGAAAATGTAGCTCCAGAAGATCACAATAATGTGAACAATATGTCGGCTTCTGAATTAAAAGAAGCCCTGAAGGAACTTGGTGTCAAAACACGTGTCCGCAATGTAAAGCGTCTTCAAGAATTATATAGAGATGCCATTGATGATCACAGTTAATGATAATCAAAGTTTTGCATATATATATATATATATATATATATAATTATATATTATTATCTAAGACATGTACAGTATGAAAAAAATGTTTCGCATATGGTCAAGTCTAAATATCAACAATCGAACAGTTACACTGTATGGACTTGTCAATGACTCAATAGGGTTTCCATGTTGCAGGCCCTTTTGGTAATTGTAATTGCTAATTTTTCCAAAGGCATTTGTGGAGCTGGCACCGCGTTGTTTTCCTGAGAAATATAATGTGCTGGTGTCCAACTTAACACTGGTTTTACTTTTATTGGGAAATTAATTGCTCTGCCTTCTCCATGGGTATCCAAAAAATACCACCAATAGTTGGGAAGGAAGTTAAACAACTCAAAATCATTTTTATCATAAAGTTTGTGTCCTCGATGTTCACATGGTCTTCCCTTATTGTAGCTTATGTATCTCCAAACATCTAGATCCACTGAAGCATAACATGTAGCAAGTGAACGTCCTTTGAGATATGATATAATGGCGGTATAGAAGTTACGGCATGCCAGTTGCATCCTCTCATCACATGGGTATGGTGGTTTGTCATAATCCCTATAAATGTAAATACTATTATTTAATGATGCATTTGAACGTTTAAATAAATATTAGAGGAAAGGACAAAGTATCATAATCAATTGGACAAGGTGACCGACGAGCCTACAAGATCATTTTCAAGTAACTATTTCTAAATCAATTCACATGCATTGAAAGAAAGAAATGTCAAATAGCCCCGCTGGCCCCTGCAACTGCATTTGATGAGAATGTTGTTGAAATAAAATTACCATAGATAGTATTGATACATAAAGGAACGAGTTTTCGAACACTTGTAAGAACATGACAAACTCTGTGTGGGCTGTGCCTGTATAGCGTATATTCACAGGAAAATAATATCACTAGTTTTTTGGCATAAAGCAGTGCTCACCTGATTAGTTCTGGAGACAGATGCGAAGATGGCTCCCAAGAAGAGCTTTCCATAGGCCAACCCTTCCACTTGACAAGGTATTCCTCATCCTGAACATACAAATAAATAAATGAATATTTCATCGCGGCAGCCGCAAATACTTAAACGCCTTAAACTTAAAATGAAAATTAAAGGGAACCAAAAAAAATTCCTACTCACGTTCCGAACGTTTCTCCTGCTGATTATTCTCTCAACAATGAACTTCATTCGGTAAGTCCTTCTCCTTTGTGGTTTTGTCTCATAAAGCACGACCGACGAAAAGTTGTCGAGCTGGTTGTAGTCAACACCTCTACTGGGCTTTCGTAATCTTCTCTGGTGACTCTCCTCGAGCGCCATCTTGGAAAATGCCTTTTGGGCTGAGTACTTCAAGTACCCCCAGCATTATGTATCAGAAACCGCTGCACAATTGGTGGGCGCAGAAACAACGCCATGACCGGGATTTCTGGCCATGTAGAATTCTCTTGTCAATATAAACTCTATGTTTTGGGGACTTTTGCCCTTATCAAATGCATTGCAATGGACTCAGTACAGCAAAATTTGGGTTTGCCATCTTGAGAAGAACCAACCTTTGTGGTAAAAACCCAGTTAAAAAGTCAGTTACTATAGTGTTCTTTGGAAGACAAGTAATGCTAATTGTGGTAAAAAACTAAATATTTACTTAAAATTATAGAAATGCCACACCACATATAGAAGCTTTTAATATATATACTGTATGCATACAGTATTAACAAAAATCAACTGAACCCTTAACCTTGTGATCACTTTTGAAATCTCTCTAATCATTGAACAGCAATAACTATTATAATAACAGAGCAAATGTTACGTAGGGTTACAATCTGTATCCAGATTAACACCTGAGCCACTGGACTACAAAATAAAATACATGTATTAAAAGCTGATACTAAAGCCAAGTCAATTACATGTATGTGTACAACCTGTAAAGGTAATAAACTAAAGATTACAGTCTTACTAAGATGACAGAGCAAAGATCACTTGCAGCAAGTTTTGATGACTAGTGAGATATGCTGAACTATTGAACTAGATAAGCAAGGGTAGCAAACTGACAAATAGAAAAATACACATGCTGCCTAAGTGGTGATTGAAAGAGTCAAACTGAAAATACTACATTAGAAAACCATGTGAACCACTGAACCGTTTGAAGTAGCACAAACTTACTTTGGTTATTTAAAAATTAGAAACAATACTAATGCCAAGTC
The DNA here is from genome assembly GCA_035771165.1 of Paragorgia papillata. Lineage (NCBI taxonomy): Eukaryota > Metazoa > Cnidaria > Anthozoa > Scleralcyonacea > Coralliidae > Paragorgia > Paragorgia papillata. The sequence continues at coordinate 45,233 of JAWNZC010000011.1, read as the reverse complement.
TTGCCCATTAGCCTAGCAGATTATAGAGAGTGTATTATAAACTCAGGCATCTAATTTATGGGGCCATGGGAGTGTGGCACCATTTATAGTCAATGAGTCATTGAGCAGTTAGTAAAATCAAGGGTCCAAATTAAAATACTAATTCAAAAAGACAAGTTATAATTAATATCTCACTGAATTTTAATATGCGTTCACGTTAAAGATTTTTAAGTTATATAAATTGCATGTATAAGGTTTTATGCTAAAACGTTTCCAAATTTGAATTCCCATTTGGATTTAATAATCGGCAATAAATCAATCAAAACTTAAAGGAAACCCATCACAGTAAACCATTTAATAATACGGCGTTTATACTACAAAATAAAGAGAGAAACAAGTACACATGCGGACTTGGAAGACATTTGTTTACCGACTATTTTGTTAATACCGTGATTCGTGAAGCAAATACATAGGCAGATATCTTTCGCAAAAAAAAGCCTTTGTAAAAGGAATAAAGAGTTGAAAACACAACTATTACATAAAATAAGATTACGAACCTTAATTCGGTGGTAAATCTTCGCAAACTTCTCGAATTTGGCGAAAAACGTCGTTAAACTGCTTTCCACTCCTATGTACGCCATATTGTTTAGGACCCAAGTGGGTCCTAGTAAGATGGCCGCCGCTGCTCACTTCCGGCATCACTTTCTGAACAATAGATGCTCTATCCAGTCCTTTTATAGAGATCAGTGGGAAAGTCCACTGACCTATATATATAACTGGACTGCGGGTGCTGGCCAAAAATATGTCCATTTTCACTTTCAAAATGGCGGCATTTATGGCCCTTCTGCTAATGGTAGCGACCACTGACATGTACTTATCGCAGGAAAAAATAATATTTATGTAAATACAAAGCGATTTTCTTACTTTATTAATAACTCGTTCCTGTGCGAGGGCTTCCCCAGAGGTGAATAAAATCGTCCAGCGTCAGCCAGAATAAAATACTAATTAAGACCAATTCGGACAGGAAACCGGGGTGACTCGTGTCACGGTATTCTTTCCTCGGGGACAAAAAAAAATTTAATCAACGTTAAGGATTAGTTTACATCTAAACTAAACTAAACCAATTCTTCTTTGTACATTTAGTTGCCCGACTCATGCCAACAGACCATAGTTTATAAATCGTTCCTGTCCGAGGACTTCCCCAGAGCCCGGTGAATAAAATCGTCTCGTTAGCCAGAACAAAATACTAAAGACCAATTCGGAAAGGAACGAGTTACTGCATGCACGGTTGGTCATTGTTAATTTCTTGTGGAACGACTCAAGAGGCCTGCTGGATTATTTGTCTGACCAAATTGACATGATCTCGAGTTTGTGTAAACAAAATATTTCGGTGGTTTTTTCATGTATATTATTTATGTTTGTTGCTGAGCGGCCCGGGACGTTTTCATGATGAGTCTTATTATTGTAGTTCTGAACTACAATAATAATAATATTCCTAGACAATTACTGTTGTAGCTTTCTAGCTTTGTGCGTACGGCACAAACACTTGGCAATAAAATAAACAAGACTGTCAATACACATGGTCATGGAAATCTACAAACATTTCGTTTCATGAAGTCGTCAGCTCTATAAAGAATCGCTGAAGATCACGAGAAAATCGTAAAGAAGCGAGGCGTACCGAGTTCTTCTAGCTTAGAGTGTCTTTATCAACCTTTTCCAAGTGTTAATAGCAGACGAGAAACTCATCAGTTGTCAGGTGTTTTAAAATCCGAACGACGAGTTCGTCCGTCTAATTTCCCGTCGTTAAAACAAGAAAGCCGGACGACAAAATATATCAGACTGGGACAGTGGAAGACCGTCAAAACCCCATTACCAGAAATTTGGGACAAGATGGCGGCGCGCGGGCGCATATAGGCCATTAAACATGACGGCCAAATCGTATAAGGAATAATACAGTAAAATCGTAAATTTTAAAATTTATCCTACTAGGGACATAGACTTCTCAGTTGCGGAGCTCGATTCCTGTTAAGAGTTAAGTAAGGAAACGTTATAACAAAAAATGTTCGCTTACCGAAATACACAGCCGGTTCCCAACATCGATTTATTTACGCTGCTTATTTGACTCATTCTGTTATGTAAGCCATAGTAATCCTGCTAAACATGCGATACAAATCTGCCAAATACACCACTTTCCTTGCGAACGATGCAAAGTGCGCAGCTTGCTATGTATTTAGCAATGTTCGAACTGCTAATATAACTCGTAAATATCTCCGTATCTAACAACATTGCGGTTCCCAAAGCCTTTAAACTTTCTTGGTTTTACAGTGTGTTTGAGCAATACACCAAATCGTAGTTTTATTTAGGCTCACATGCAAATTAGTTTCCTTTTCAATTTGGGCCCCTATGTAAATTGCATCGTATCTATTAAAGCATAACGGAAAGATAACATAGGCTGGGACTATTTTTTCATGTTTTGAGTTCATTATTTTTAGACACTACGTTTAGGATTATTGTCAAGGATAATAGAGAAGCAAATTTTATCCTTATAGAATACCTAAGCATTAAAAGGTTTCTGAAATCAGAAATGTTATGTTTACTGCGGCTGCTTCAGCCTCATGTTATAAACGAACTACGTTTTATCCCGACTCAGATTGTATGCCCAGTCGAAACTCCGATTTCGTCTATCAGCAGGAGGCCGTTATGTCTAAACGTGGAGTTGAGCTGCCAGAAGGACAAACGACGAAGCCACGGAGGTCTCTTCTCTTTCGAGCAGCATGCAGCCATGTTTGTTTACTTTGAAAGCAGAGGCGATCTTTGTTCTTAGCAGCCGTTTGCATTTTCGCAAAATATTTACTGTATATTATTATCATGGGAGTAACCACTGGCTACGAACGTGGCCGCAAAATGTCCCAAATTTCTGGTAATGCGTCAGTCAAAAAGCTTTCATCTTCTATAAATATGAAGACTTTATCGAGTTATAAATAACATAATTCGACTGAATGCCGAGCAAAATATACAGGCAGTTTTAAAAACATGTGTCATCAGTCCGGTTCTTAGGTATCGGTCAGCGACCTTCACCATTAGCAAAAGGACCCATAAATGCCGCCATTTTGAAAACGATTTTGGGGACACTTTTCCTAACTCAAAGGTAATAGGAGCACGCAGTCCAGTTATATATATATAGGTCAGTTGGTCAGTGGGAAAGTCAAATAGCGAGTTCTCAACCTCGTACCCAGGGCCTTCTCAAAATGGCGGGGCGGAGCACTCATGGGGCAGCGATATCCCTAGTATCCTCTTCAACGGATCCATTATTGTCCTTTATCTTCCTAATTTTATCGCATGAATCCACATGTACCACAACGCTCCTTCGCTCCTTACTCATCTTGCGTCAGCCTCGCTGGTGGCGCGTGTATTGATTACGTTTACACGCAAGATATTCGTTCTATGCATGCGTAGCTAATCCAGGTCAGTCTGGATTAGGTCCCAGTCGACAGCCGCAATTTTCGATCGTGAGAAGGCTCTGGCAAAGGCTGGTCTCGTGACCCCGACATTTTTTCGTGTGGCTTACGTTGTACCGGGGGATCGGTACAGTCACTGATATAAAACATAGTGGTTGGCTTGTATATGTAAAACTATTTAAGCAATCAAGAATAACCAAAACCGTACAAATAACAAGACATTGTCTTAATAAATATATCAAATCAGTCGATGACCATCAGTAGCTCTGCATCAGTAGCGTCTATATACTACAACATTGCTTTTATTGAATGCAAGCAAGAAGTACTTATTTATTTCTGGACTTTCTGAATCAAATTTATAAAAGTTTGTAAATATACAAAGTCAAAGTCTCCAGTGCTGATTTATAATATACGTCGATGGTGTTTCAATATTTATTAAAATACTTCAACGAGAACAGCATATTCGAATAATGCTGTTTGAAATTTATTATATAGTAAATCGACACAAATTACAACAATTAAATTTCCACAAATTCCAAACGTGTGGAGAAGAAACATACAACAAAAATGCGCTATACTGGAGGGTAAGTGAATCTCAACAGCAAACAGCATTCGAATATCAAGTATATGTAGCAGTACCTGAACTGCAGTAGCTCTATTGAAAGTAGGTTTATGATTGTTCGTCGCCGTCGCCTTCGGCTTCATATTTCTAGTGACGATTGACGGCAACAAATATGAAATATCCAGCAAATGTCGTAAATCAACGTAGTTTTAAAAAAAAAATATCATAAATAAGTGTTCCGATTCAATACTTTAAATTCTGATTTACCCCTCGGATTTACCTCTACAAGACGTGCAACAAATATCTTCTACGAAGCTACGTTTAGAACGAAATCAACCGCTCCCCCAGTTCAAATTACCCACGTGACCAAATACTCCATAATCTTGGAGTATTTTGGAATCACGTGACCAGCCTTTGCCAGGGTCTTCTCCTCTCGCCATTTTGAAAGCAGAGAAGGCCCTGGGTACGAGGTTGTCGAGTTCTCTGAGCTTTTCTTCGTTTTTAATACGCTTTCCGAGCTTGTCGATCCAGCGATTTGCTGTTCGAGGGGACTGGGGAGAGGGCTTAGAAGTAACGCCTGCAGTGGAGCTCTTTGGTTTTGTCAAACACCCCCAAATGAAATATGATCTCGAGCGGCCAATGGCTGAAGCTATTAAATTAACTGTTTGCATTAATTGTAATATTTCAAAATCCACGGCATTTAATTCAGTAAAATTTCGCGTAAATTATTATTTCAATAATTCTCTTTGTATAAAAAACAATTATAGTACAATTAAAGGGAGTTAAAAGACTGAGAGTTGGTCGCAAATCTGTGGAAGGGATAAATTAATATTAACGGAATATGTCTGCAGTGTCCGACGGTGTCTGCTGACAAATATTTCTAAAACTGTGGACTGGAAATGTATGAAATTAGGTGTGAATGGTAGAGTAATCCTGTATCTATCAATGACAACGAATATTCATGAGAAAAACAGTAATGACAGCGAGCTAGTGTTTACCGAAATAAAACAGTTGTGAAAGACTGAAAGGTATATAAATAGTAGTGATTATCTAACGGAGATGTCTGCGCCGTCCCACGGTGTCTGATCACAAATATTTCTCAAACTGTGGACTGGAAATTTATAAAATTAGGTGTGAATGGTAGAGTAACCCTGTTGCTATCAATGGCAACGAATATTCATGAAAAGAACAGTAATGACAGCGAGTCTTTACCAAAATAAAACAGTTGAGTGAAAGGTATACCATTATTGAACGGAAATGTCTGCGGCGTCCCACGGTATTCGCTCTCAAATATTTTCAGAAATTTTATGACTGACAGAGACATGTGAAAGCAAAGCGTCTCACGGTGTTCGCTTTCAAAATCAAATTCAGGAACTTCCTATTATTAAGATATGTTCCAAACTCTTGCATGGAGGTTTTAAATATAAAACTTAGTTGAATGGTATGGGAGTCGAGGAGGCTGACACTCAGCATTTTCATTTGATCAAATCGCAAAAGCACTGCAAGATGCTGTTTAGATATTTCCTTTCATAATCGTTTCAGTTTTGTTTGAAAATTAGAATTGAAATTATTAATTTTACTTACTAAACCTTCTTGATTGACAGATTATGGGCGCAAAGCGAATAACATTCGGCGTAAACAATAATTAAAATCCCGTTCGTCAGCGAACGGGTTTTTCAAAACCAAAAAGCTCCACTGCAGGCGTTACTTCTAAGCCCTCTCCCCAGTCCCCTCATCCAGTAACGCCTGCTACGCAGGCTGATGATTGGCTGAATGAAGCCAATAAAACAGGAAGTAAGTCAACAAATTTTGTAAACAGTTAAAACCGATTCATGATTGTCAAAAGAGCCGAGATTATGGGTGAGTTGCCGCGGATGATGCTTACAAACAAGAATTGGAAAAGGCAAAGCGAGTTCAAACTGCGATAAGTTCCACATTTCACTTTCAAAATCGAACGATTTTATACATGCATAACGTGATTTGGGGATGGACACCAGCTGGATAGCTTCACTCCAACGCCGTTTTCTTGCCGAAATGCTAGTCGGAAACCTATCTGTTGCCCACGAAGGTAATTAAATTGATGGTTATTCTTTCCAAAGCGAATTCGAATTGTGATATTCATAATTTCCTGAGTAAAATCGAACGATTTTGTGCGTCCGTCTTGTGTCAAACAGCGTGATCGTTATCGTTTCCGATTTCATATGATTAAGTTCTTTTATACCCAGTGCTTCTTTTAACAACTTTATAGGGTTGTTGTATGATAAACGAATATACTGTCTTCTCAGACAGTAGCAATGTTTCCATCGGGATTTTATGGTTCACCAGATGGCGTAGTGTTTTTTTATCTCGAATGAACGAAATTGATATGCGCTGTATATATAGCGCTTTCGAAGAAACGCAAAACCTGTACCGCCAAGCCAGATTCAGGCCACACCGCTGCCAAACGTTTGCGCATGCGTGAATTTGCTAGAGTAAATATTGCAAAAGATTGGAAACTAGCCGTGGCAAGAAGCACACATTACCTACCTTAACTTTATGGTAGTATGCTTGTAATTTTAACTTTTGTGTGAGACTCTAGGACTAGTCTAAATATTTCTGTGTTTTCCCACTCTTTTTTTGAGATACGAGCTCGGACGTCGCGCAGGCGCAAAACGTTTGGCAGCGTTGTTGATTCAGGCTTGTTCATGCATGAATATAATGCAGAAAAAATGTAGCGAATCTTGATATAGATTGTTGTATATTCAAGAAGTGGTTCATCGAGTTATGGATGCACGCGGGATATTGGGAGAGCGGGAAAGCGTAAGAGTTGGTCGAGACGATAGCCGAGAAACGCCAAACCATGAACCATTTCTTTTATAACAGAGTATCAGACACAAAACAACATTTATTTCGCTGATTAAAAATGAGTTTCTTATTACGTTTGAAATTTCCGTGCTCCATCGAGGTATGGAACACGCACGATAGCCAATCAGAAACGCCGTCATATTACATCTATGCTAAAAATATATTGTTGTATATGAAACATTGAAAACTATAATAACTACGACAACGACAGCCTACTTGTCGTGGACATGCTTTCTTTATAAATTATGAATTACTAATGAATATGAGAAATTATTACGGTGGCCCGTATGTGCAATACACAAAAGAAAATATCAGTACACAAACAAAAGTTTCAATTCACAAGTAAATTAGCCGATACACATTACAAAGTATCGATTCACTGAAACGAATTTCAATACACAACAAAGTTTCGCGCAATACACAACAATAAATATTTTCAGTGCGTAATAAATTCTTTCCACAAATGCACAACAAAGAATCATGCGACACACAATAGTGTAATTCGATACAAAACAAAGACTAAGACTCTCGATACACAACGAAAAGTTTTTCGATACACAACAAGACGTTGCATCTGGGAATCTCATGCAGGGACAGTAGGGGACAGAGGAAGAACAGAGCAACTGAGCTAAACGTCGCAAAATTCTCGGCAATTAAATTCGTCTGAGTCACAGACGGATAATGCGACGATGATGCGTGTTCGACTTGCACGACGAGTTTAATATCGTCGCGTCGACATGTCAAATTAAATGTTTCTCTAATGTGTGTGACAATTCGACCTTTAACTCCACGTCGCATTCTTACCGACGAAGTTAATCCGAATTAAATTCGTCTGAATTAAAGTCGTCCATTGTGCGACGTTTAGCGCAGGCCTAAAGGGGGTGTTAATATGGAGGAGGGCCAGCCCCCTTGGTAAGGCTAGCCCTCTTTGCCGAGATCTCGCATCTTAGCGTAATTCCTTGTAACAGGACAAGAGGCCCGGCAAATTTCCCATGTAAATGCACTCAAGAGGGATGGCCCTCTTAGGAGAGCTAGCAAATAAAAGCTCAGTATACACGGTAAAATTTGCCTTAACGAATATTTTTTTGGTCAACTTTTTATTTTACAAGTTGCGATTGTTCATGTGTTTGAAAAAGGGGCGATACTGCTGGTGCCAGTACTACAGCCAGTACTAGCAACAATAATTGTGATTCCATCTCTCGAAGACCAGAGAACGTGAAGCGGGTGTTAGGTGAACGAACCTCTCTCAAAGCAGAGGTTCATCTGTTCCTTCATATTCTTCTTTTAAGAAAGAAGAAGAAGAAGAACGAAGATCGCACTTCCAGCTCACCTTCTCTGGTCTTCGAGAGAGGGAATCACCTTTTCCTTCCCGCAGGCTGGGCAATAGATAAATGATTCCTTCATACAGCTTCCACAATTATACAACAGAAGTACAGAACATTGTCTCGAGCTCAAAGAAATACAAAAATTAAACATGACGCAACTGAAAATCTCACTGAACTCTCAGGATGGGTGAGATTGTATATTTAGACCACAGAATGGTTTATCTTGGATCATATTGCTCTGTTCTTGCTCTGTCTCCTATTGTTCCAGAGATTCCCAGATGCAACTTCTTGTTGTGTACCGAAAACGTTTCGTTGTGTATCGAGAGTCTAGTCTTTGTTGTGTATCGAATTACACTATTGTGTGTCGCATGATACTTTGTTGTGCATTTGTGGAAAGAATTTATTACGTACTGAAAATATTTATTGTTGTGTATTGCGCGAAACTTTGTTGTGTATTGAAATTCGTTTCAGTGAATCGATACTTTGTAATGTGTATCGGCTAATTTACTTGTGAATTGAAACTTTTGTTTGTGTATTGATATTTTCTTTTGTGTATTGCACATACGGGCCACCGTAAATTATATCTCCCAATTAGAAAAATTATTCGAATAGCAGTTCCTGAAGGGTGCCAAAAAAATTCATAAAATCCGGTAACTTGCTTACTACTTCTTCAGGTTCCCATTGACCAGAAAGTAATGCATCGGACCAAGAATCCAGAACAACCCTGATGCCAAACTAAAAAACAACAAGAAATAATCAGAAAAATATTTTATCGTTTCAGTGATTTTAATAAATGTTGAAGTATCATTCTAATAATTTATTCATAAAAACCGAATAGTAAGAAATTTTCGTTTTTCGGAATCAATTTATCGCAAAATTAGGAATGATAGCCTTTATTTGGTTAAAGTCATGAAAGAACCAAGTTGATAGCCACAATGAATAATGCTATAGTTATAGCAAAGCGAAAAGATCGTAAACTATTTTTTTTTCTTAAAACAAGTTTTTGGGGATTTGCAGGGTAGCGGCCGCAGAGAACTAAGGAAAGACACGGTTTAGTATTACAAAAAAGTGAAGAAATAATGGTAGACCTGTTTTTGCTTCCTTTTTTCTTTTGAGTCAGAGTCCCAGCCTTCTTCATCCAAGACAATTACGATGAACGTTTCTTCATTATCATCACACGAATAAAATGTTTCTTTTGAAGATCGGTAGAAAGAACATTGAAATCCTTCAGGAAGTTCGGACGATGGCAGATGTAAGTGGTGCTTTACCTTATCAAGTGTACACTTTGAAAGGTAGTCAGATAATATTTTGTCTTCTTCTTCAGAGCCATGGGGTTCTGTTTCTCGAGACACAAACCGTTTACCTACAACAGTTTTAGCTCTATTTTAAAATACCAAACGTTAAGGCATACATCTAAGGGGAAAATAATTACCTGCTCTTTGTTCTAAGGGGCTGTTTACACGGAAGGCGGGACGGGACGTTTGCCTGGACAGAACGTTAAGCGGGATCGTATCGCTACTATATATTTTTCCTATATTTACCTGGGACGTTTTTGGCCCGTCCCGCCTAACCAGGATCGCGGTTTGATAGAATTTTTTTTGCCATATCAGTAAATGCTCAGTCCCGTATAACATGCAGGAACGATATGACGAATACCGTTTCGATCGCATTTATTTTGATTCTTAAGCTGTTTATTCAAATGAGTGATAACGGCTAGTAGGAGGACAGCAGCTCTTTATAATACGTCAAATTCTATTTATTTCTCTGTTATTCTGTGGTTTTTACAACTTACCAGCTCTGTTGTGAAAGCACCTGAAAGCACCTGAAAGCATTCTAATATAAACTCGGGATGAAAAACGCCCCATCGCGCCTACTGGTCCCGTCCCGGCTCCCATGTAAACAGACCCTAAAAGACCGGTTAAGTCCTTTATTCAACGGATTAGTGAGCATATACAGTGGGATAAATGGTTATCACACTCTTTCGAATATAAAAGAAAGTTTGATCAGAGTGTGATCGATAACCAATTCTCACACCGCGTTTAACGCATATTAATGAGATTTAGTATTTTGATTTCTAACTCTAAAATGATTTCATTGCAGATGAGTCGTGAGATAAGATGGTTAATCAGTATTCACTTGTGTGATAAAGGACTTAACATCGCTCTTCAATCTTAAAGCTTAGTTCTCATATGTCGTCGATGATCGGCGATCATCGGCGATAACGTCGGCGATCACCGGCGTATAGTTCTCATTTGTCGCAGAATGGTCGGCGATAATCGGAGATGACGCTTCACATTTCCCGCCTAAAACATCAACAGAAGGTTAGTTATTGCTTGTCAACTACAATTAATTATCGCGTTTCTGAGGAAAAACAGAGCCCTTCTTGTATTGAACAAGCTACGGAAAAGAAGATTCTGCATGGGTAAGAGAAATGTTTAAGAGGCGCCAACAGCACAGCCAATTTCACATTTTAGTCGAAGAGTTACGTTTGCACGATAGGGAGTACTTTTTAAAATTTTTAAGAATGAGTCCTAAGAGGCTGGAGCATCTTATTAAACTGGTTGCCCCATATATTGTGAAAAAAGAATGCAGGAGCAGAATACCTCTCTCACCAGAATTGGAATGCGCTATGAGATGGGGACTGGGTTGTTGAAAATTATCGCCGATGATCGCCGATGCACGTTCTCATATGTTTTTCAGGTCGGCGATGGTCAGCGACTATCGCAAGAAACAAACTTGTTTGTTTTCTGCGATTGGATCGCCGATGATCGCCGACGGTCGCCGATGACATTTGAAGCACGTTCCCATATGTCGCCGACGTCGCATAGCCCTCATCGCCGATCATCGGCGACATATGAGAAATAAGCTTAAAGCCTAGTTCTCATATGTCGCCGATCATCGGCGATGCTAGTTCTCATATGTTGCCGACGTCGCATAGCCCTCATCGCCGATTATCGGCGACATATGAGAACTAGCATCGCCGATCATCGGCGAGATATGAAAAGGCTTTAAGCCTAGTTCTCATATGTCGCCGATAATCGGCGATGAGGGCTATGCGACGTCGGCGACATATGAGAACGTGCTTCAAATGTCATCGGCGACCGTCGGCGATCATCGGCGATCCAATCGCAGAAAACAAAAAAGTTTGTTTCTTGCGATAGTCGCCGACCATCGCCGACCTGCAAAACATATGAGAACGTGCATCGGCGATAATTTTCTACAATCCAGTCCCCATCTCATAGCGCATTCCAATTCAGGTGAAAGAGGTATTCTGCTCCTGCATTCTTTTTTCACAATATATGTGCCAACCAGTTTAATAAGATGCTCCAGCCTCTCAGGACTCATTCTTAAAAATTTGAAAAAGTACTCCCTATCGTGCAAACGTACGTAACTCTTCGACTAAAATGTGCTCTGCTGTTGGCGCCTCTTAAGCATTTCTCTTACCCAGAATCTTCTTTTCCGTGGCTTGTTCAATACAAGAAGGCTCGTTTTTTTCTTCAGAAGCGCGATAATTAATTGTAGTTGACAAGCAATAACTATAACCTTCTGTTTAGCGCCGGCATTTTGATTTTTGATGTTTTAGGCGCGAAATGTGAAGCGTCATCGCCGACTATCGCCGACCATCTGCGACAAATGAGAACTATCTGGCGATGATCGCCGATCACCGACGACATATGAGAACTAGGCTTTAACGTCGACTCGTGTGGTCTGCGATCCTTCGTGGCCGTGGCCTTATTGCACACACGTGAGTCGTGGCCATTAACCCTTAGTACATAATCCACTATCCCGAAATTGATCGATTTGTGCCACTTTGGGGGATAAAGGCTAATGTTCATAGTGATTTAGGTCAACATTCCTAGTTTATGTACATTTTGGATAATAGCATTTCCAGATGTGTAATTTTCAGGGGGGGATGGATATATAGTTTTCTAAACCTGACCCCAACAGGCAGTTTTCCAGAATGAGAGCTGAAATGCCATTACATTGCTATTTAATTTGTTTTACTGTACTAAACTTTTATAATACTACAATATATTATATTAAATATTTTTAGGGTCTAAAAACATCATACCCACAGTGCAACAACTCGTTTATATACGCAATCTGGAAAACTTATCAGATCGATAGACATTTCTTTTTTCAAACAAGTACAATAAATTTATTAAAACCTTTTAGTATAAATACACAGGTGATTATAGAAAATCGCGCGCGCTGATTGGTCGAGTTACTTCGGATTAATTCTCGATAATCACCTACAGCGTTTATCCAAAATGGCCGCCAGCCAAGTTGTCAATGCCACAGACAAGGAAATTAACAATTTTAAAGAAAATTTTGTTCCTAAAAGTACAAAAATGTGTATTTATACTAAAACAATTATTTGCCTCAGGCTTGATTGTTATATAAATTTTGGTTTGTTTTTATTCATTGGTATATACAATTTCTGACTATTACCTGTTCTGAGTTTTAGTCGACAATCATACTTTGATGCTGGTACCATTATTTCTCCTTTGACTATTGTTGTAGACGGATAACAAAGCCAAGCCACCAAATTGTCTTCCTCGCCTTCAAGGTATACTGGATTTAAGAGATTCTTAACTTCACGTGGAGGCTCCTTGTCCAACAAGCCTTCCCATAATTTGAAACGCATGTATCTCCCTAGATTTAAAGACTGGAATTCAGCAATTAAAAATGTAAACTTATATTCTATATATAATCGTTCTATACGGTTCACTATATCAAAGTTGAGCACTTTCATTTTAGCTGTAGAGAAAATATGCAAAGTTTGATATGTATAAAATATAAGAATAAAAGCTAACTGAGACGCGAATTCCAGGAAGATTGAGTTATAACATACAAACTTTTCTCTAACGTCAGTCTCTTCAGTGCAAATATAAAAAAACACCGATAAAAAATACTTGGCTATTGTACAACGCCGCACATTGCATGCTTATAATTAGCTGCTGGTCTTAAATATAGAAAAGTAAAAAGCGCCATTAAAAGTTTTGGTAATGCAAATTACGTTTGTCTAACATGAAAGAACTTGTGAAATTGTTGTGAAATTGTAATGGAAGACCTTTTACAACTTTTCTGTATCATTCTTTGTTTTTTAGATATTCAGTTTGTTTGATATGTAAATGAGATGATCTGTGGCGTCATAACCAGGATACAAAATTTTCATGAAATGTTCAGTGTCATAAGGATTTTTAATGGCAACAGTTTCAAGTGATTTTGTTGGACAAACTTAGAGATATAAGTATAACTGAGTTTGCTGTGTGTGAAAATGCTCTACTCTCCTTATGACATCAAAGAGCACCATTTACATGTACATATCACAAACAAATTAAAATATCTCGAAAACGAAAAAATACGGCAAAGTTGTACAAGACTTCTTTTACTACTGTGCACGAGTTCTTTCAAATTAGGCAAACCTAATTAATATTGCTAATACGCTTTAATATAAAAACATTAACATGATAGCAGGAATTATGCATAATAAAGGAAACAAACTACAATCCTGGCAAAAAGTTAATGAAACACTTGCAAATAATGACTGAAAAGCCCAAACCCTCCTCCCCGCCGCACAGTGTTGATAGAAACAGTGACAGTCAAGCGACAAGAGTGGCTATCGGGCTGCAGAGGATTTTATTATATCTTTTCGCACAATACAAACCAACATTGTGCGGGGGGGAAGGGGGCAATTTATTTGCAAATAAATAAATATTTTACGTTTTATCTATATTGATGATTTCGTTTACACAGTCATACAAAATAAATATTTAATATGAAAAAAACACTAAATTGTACTACCTTGTGTTGCAAAAGCGAAGTCGTAACGCCATTGTGTGTGAACATGGTGCAAAAACTTATCGCCGGTGTCGCCACTTTCTGACAATATATCGTCATTTATGTGGGATGGGTCAACTCCTTCTTCAAAAATCGCCTTCCAACCTCCCGGTTCTTTTTTGTCAAGTTGTTTAGTCACATCCTTGACTGTGAGGCCTCGTTTTTCTTCACCTGTGAGGTTGAAATATTACAAAAAAATTAATTACCACCTACAGCTTTATTGTACCTGTGCAACAAGATTTCCAAGTTGGAGATAATAACATTAAAGTAATGTTTGATATCGGTTCTTTTGACTATGAAAGTTTTAGGACGAACTATTAAACGGAAGTATGTTTATTTAGCGTTTGTAGGCCGTGCTTTTATCCCTAAAAATTGAGACATCATTAAAATAGTTGGCATAGTTGCACAACTAATGACATCAATCGACCCATGCAGACCCCCAAAATTCTGATTGCCTTCTAAACTCTTGCCGCTATGGCGTGTACATAACGTGAAAATAAAGGGATTTTGTCGTTCAGTTTGTGGTTATAGACACTTCGAATTTCATAAGTGAACTATTCACGAACATGTTTTAGTTGTCGAAAATCGACAGTATATTCTTAATTACTCATAAGACGACTAAGTTGGATACGGCTTCGACTATGTATATTTTAAAATAAATAACTCAGTATGAATAAATTTTACACACCTTTGTAAACACTTTCCCACGAGAGTTTAGTTTTCTAAAGAGTGTTTTGAGCAGTCTGTTCGATAACAATAAGAATTCATGTAGACCCTATAGTGATGTCATTAGTTGTAGAATAAAATATCCCTTAACTTTTTGGGCCAAATGCCCGTTTTTCAAACGCTAAACAAACATAGCTACTTTCTTTAATTATTCGTCCCAAAACTTTCACAATCGAAAGAAGTAATCTCAGACTTTACTTTAATGTTATTTTCTCCAACTTGAAAATTTCGTTGCTTAGGCACTTTAAGAAAATTGAATATACCTTTTGGCTAGGAAAAGAATATACTAGGAATTTTAGTTTACCTTCATAAACATTATGAACAAACACTTTGCCAAAATGACACCATAAATCTATGTTCAACTGTTTTTCATCTTTTACTTTGTGTAGATGCCTCAAAGATGTCAAAAGAACATCTTGAATACGCGATATTGTGTCTTCACTAAATTCTTTCTAAAAATAGAAACGTAAAAAGCATGCAGAAGTGTTATCGTCTGTATGTACTATTTACAGAATGAGTGGCCGTTCTGTATCGGGGTATACAGACACGAGGCGAAGCCAAGTGCCTGTATCCCGATACAGAACGGACACGAATTATGTAAATGACTTCTAAAACGATCAAAGTAGTTAAGGTGCACTTATAGAACCTCTGAGTCAGCAAATTTTCAGGAGCTCTTACCCCTATATTTTAGTTTCCAGGGCTGGCCGCGCGCATGTTGACCGGAAATCCTGTTATTCATATAAACCAATCTCGTTCCCAGAGCCCACGTTCCCCACCCGGGAAACGGGAGACTCTGGGATAATCCATTTCACATCGATATTTCATTAGCTGATGAACACAGTGAACTCTATATAACTCTTTTTCCGGATAACAAGAATCCTGTGATGGCGTGAACGGATTATCCCAGAGCCTCTCGTTTCCCGCCCACTGGGTAAGGGGAACGTGGGCTCTGGGAACGAGATTGCATATAAACCGGTTTGACAGGTGAGATTGTCGTCAGACATTAGTTCAAATGAGAAAAGGGTTAATGAAATGATTGCGAAATGTTCACGATAGTCTATTTCGTAAGATTACTCCTGAACAGTTGGTTAAAGAACGTAAAGAGAATCATGGCACATTTGTTTCAAGAAATGTATGTCGACGAGGTTGTTTTTGAAGAGACTCTGACTCCTCAGCGACTGATTAACCTTATCTTTACGGAGTGTGTCCATAGACAGATTCAGCAATTGGAAGAATTATCGTCATGTGTGAACGCGGATGATATGGATGGTGCTCAATGGACAAGGACGAGAGAGTCTTGTGAAATATTCGATGAAGAAGATCAGTGGTCGACTCACGCAGACCAAGCGATTTCAATGATCGATCGTGAAGATATTTGGAGGGAATTGTAGAAGCTTGCAAGATTTTAAAGTACCCCCAGCCTTCCAACGCGTACAGACATTATTCTGATAGCCTGTTTAATATGACTTGGTTTGTGTGGTCCCAGCTGTTTTGTGAAACTGAAAGAACTATAAGCATTGTTAATTTAATGACTATATTATGTGTGTGTGTAAACTAAAGTATGAAACAAAGTATTGAGACATATTGCGCGATTTCTTTGTTTGTCCAAGGCGAAGACCATTGAAGCATTTATGAATAATTTAGAATAGGTAATTATATTGTTTATTAAGTAATTATCACGTTTCTCTCTGACGAAGGGCCTTCGCTCGAAACGTTTAACCTTATTTTGATATATCGAACTTTCGTCGACATGTGACAATTATATAATGCTGAAATAAAAGTTTTAAAATGGGATGGCTGGTTTCACTGATCTAGGTGTATAAACACTCGGCTTAGGAATGATATATTATATAGGATTACAAAATTCCCTTTGCGTAATAATTACTTAGAATATGATTTTCGTAACACCGCGAAATTATCGCTCTTATAAGCTGTTCTTAGTGAAATAAGGTGCTTCACGTCATTTATTGGTTTATAAACTCACAAGAAATAATTAGCCGCCTACTGCAGCCAGTGGCCTTGTGAAGTTAATATCGAAGACTTGTTGTCAGGGAAACACAAATCGTGGGGGGCATTAAACTATATGATTGCACAATTCCTTTTGCGTAATAATTACTTCGCATGTATGTTTTTCGTAACACCGCGAAATTGTCGCTTTTATTAACAGCGACATAACTGAATAGGCCCGAATAGATCCGATGCAATCATTTTTTTTGCCCGTTAAGGCCTTTTGGCCACGCCCTGCACCTAGTCATTTTGATTGTTCCTTATCCCTACATTTACATGTCTAGCTCACTTTGCGTTTATCCCAAATGGATTGTATTCCATTCGGAATGTAAAGTTTTGGTACAAATTGACGCTATGGAACCATTTGTACGGTTGTAAAGTATATAACTATTTTATGGATAACTCGATGGCACAGGTCGCACCAATAAACCATTTGTACAATCAAAAGTTAAATGTTCAAACAACCCAAGACGTGTTTTCAAAATGGCATTTATTTTGTTAACTGAATTCAGCGTATGAGCGCACAAATAATTATTATTATTTTCAATTATTATTTGTAAATTTAAAACATGAACCAACGCTTTTAAGGTGGCTCCATACAGTTTCTAGAAAAATGGAAAATACAAGTTTGAGAGTCCAAAACACGTGCATAAACAATTCGCAAAAAGAGTCAAACTAAATGTTATGCATAGTTAGACATTCTGATAATCAAAAACTGTTACCAAATAAATAGCAACAGTTGTTGCTATGGCAACAATGACGTTTCAAAATGGCTGCCAATTACCCTTCAAACTAATTTAATACGAAAAAAACTTTGGTGACCCCCAATTTTGTTTTCATTAAAACTTTTCATGAAGTATGATAAAGTTTTTTCCGAATTAAATTGATTTGAAGGGTAATTGGCAGCGATTTGAAACGTCATTGTTGCCATAGCAACAACTGTTGCTATTTATTTGGTAACAGTTTTTGATTGTCAGACTGTTTAACTATGCATAACATTTAGTTTTATTCTTTTTCAGAATTGTTTATGCACGTGTTTTGAACTCTCAAACTTGTATTTTCCATTTTTCAAGAAACTGTATGGAGCCACCTTAAGATAGTTTTCTTGACCATTGCCGCCTGTGGTGCAAATGTTAAAGGGTTTCACGACACAGAAGACTGCTTGCGTAAAATATTTATTGTTAATAATTGTTCAGTACAGAATGCAACAACTTTATTTTATTGAAATATGGTTTCATTCACCATGCACAATGGTGCTAATGTCTAACAACCTACGCAGCAAATATTTTCGCTGATCAACCGCGACATCTAGACTTTCTTCATCATCATATTCTCCTGTGTCCGTAAGACGATTCTTTGGGGGTCTTTACACGAGCCCGGGTTGAGTGCCAGCCCGGGTCAGCTCGCCATCCCCGGGTTGGTTGCTTTTCTCCCCAACCCGGGTCAGCTTTTCTCAACACAAATTATGATATTGCCAACACTTTACACGAGCCCGGGTCAAGTCAACCCGTGTTTACATGAAGGAATTGACCAAACTCACCAAAGTTCCGCACCGTTGCACCTCTCAAACCCAGGTCGACCCGGGTCTTGAAAAGGGTCACCCGGCAAGACGGGTTGATCCGGTTATCGTGTAAACGCTAACATGGGTTTATTCGTAGACGGGTTGACCCGGGTTGGCTCTCAACCAGGGTTCGTGTAAAGGGCCCTTTGTCGACATGATCTTCTTGTGAATTGTGTCTCCCTTTGTGAATTGTGAAGACATTTTACAAACTTAACATACTTTTTGTATACGTTACAAATTTCCTGACTATATTCTGGTAGTAACGTTACGAGTACATGATGTTTTACAGTCTCGACAGTCAAGTTATTTTCTTGTCGCATTGTTTCTATGATCAGATTTCTCCGGGATTTCATGTTCTCACGTACTTCGGTTAAAATCATCTTCCAGATCGATTAAACATTCTGTTCCTTGAAGTTCTTCTGCACTGTCACCCGACTCGTCGATCCCGTTATTTGTAGATTCCGGTAAATTGGTAATGTCCCTTTCATTACTGTTATTCTGCAAATAATTACAACTTGTTTTCATATGTCGTTTGACATTGTACATACTGGGAAAGTACCTATGACAATTCTTGCACTGGTAAGGACCAACGTTGACTAAATTATGGCTTGTACTAAATGACGATGGTTAAACGTTTGTTACTAATTGCTCGTTGGAGCTTTTGCAAACCCACTTTTTTGGGCATTAATACGCACTTAGCTCATTACTTTCGGATTTAATCTCCTTGTGCATGTATATTTTTACTTGTCATTTATTTAATTCTTCTCATGAAGAATTTCCTCGCTCGTACTGAATAAATTTCACTTTATCGTCTGTATAAACAAGCTTTCTTGGACTTGGTGAAAAGTTTGCAAAGGTTTATTTTTGTGCAAAGATTGATTATACTGTCATCACGTTCTCACAAATTAATATTTCCATCAAGTTACATTTTAAAATTGATGGAAGGGAGTTAAGGATAACATATTTTCTTTACAAAAGGTTTCTATGATGAACATTGTTTAGGTATTATGTTTCTTTTTTGTGTTTAATCTTTACTTGATCTTTATTTTACTCTGGGGTGTTGGTGGCACAGTGGTTAGCGCACGTGCCTTTCACCTCTGCGACCCGGGTTCAATTCCTGCTCTCAGCAGTTATCTGATTAAAATTTCACCTTGGCCGCATGTGAGAAGAGTGCTTCCAGTTTGGCTCTACCAAACATCGCAGGTTTCCTCCGGGTACTCCGGTTTCCTCCTGTAGAAACACTGGACCAATGAGGGATGGCCCTTACTGGACCTCTAGGGAGAACAGTTATCAATTAACTGATAGAGCTATCCAGTATAAATAAAATTAGTTTAGTTTAGTTTAGTTTAGTTTGGTTATACTAACACAAACTAGTTCGAACGTAATTAAGAATATGTTTGTACAAGAACAAACGTGTTTGGGCAAAAGCAAAGTAACAAAATGTAATTAGGACACGATTAAGTACTTGAAATATTTTTAATGAACAACCATTTTGGATTATTTTGAAATCTTCACAAGTATCAGTTTTTATTGCATTAACGTCGTAAAAACAAAACAAAATTTTAAAACTGCATGTTATAATAGAATAAAATAATTTATCAGGTTGCATGTGCGTTTTAGCAGGATATTTATGTGTTGTCGGAAGAATACTATAAACATGCATGCGAAGTTAATCTTCTTACTAATATATTTATTCTGTTTCATTCAGTCTGTTTTCTGTATATGTTTTATTATATGTTATTCACTAAAGCCGATCGACGACGTCAGAGAAACCTTTATAAAAAGTATTTCACGTGAGGTGGAATATTTAAAACATGCAATTACATGTAGCAATGTTGATTAAAAATTTAGTTCATTAAATCTTTTACCGTTTGTCTCTTGTGATAACGAAAGAAATTTCTTTTAATATAGTGCAATGCAATTAAAAAAATAGACTCACGCTGAAAACAAGTTGAAACATAAAAATAAAAAGGTGTACGATACAAAATTTGAAAACGTGTTCAAAAACTCATTAATAATTCATGAGGAAAACACAAAGGAAATCAGTACCATGTCCGTGGTTTTATACCTGATAAAACTTCTTGACGTCAGAAAGAATACTAATGAACATACAATTTTATATAAAGAATACTAATGAACATACAATTTTATATAAAGAATACTAATGAACATAACATCCAATAACGAATCGTTTTTTAAGCCATTCAAAACACTCGCATCACGTGTTTTTCGGGCTGCGCCCTCGTGGTTTTAAATCTGATAAAACACTCCTACTCGTGTTTTAAATATTACTTCACATTTACGTTAAAGTTCCAGGTAAAAAAAAATAACAAGTTGTGCGTGTGAACATGTGATGAAATTAAAAACTTACAACAGAAAAGTTTGACAAGAAAAACGTTTTCAACGTAAAATGTGTCTTGAAAATATTTCTAGAGCACGTTTGTCGTCGTTCGTCGTATATGAACAATTGTGCTCCATTGCTTATATATTTCCGCATTTTTCGTATATTTGCGCATTTTGCTCATTCAGATAACCTTTACTTTTTATTCGCATCCCTGCAGTTTCATGTTTTTACATGTCCTTCAAAAACTCATTAATAATTCATGAGGAAAACAAAAAAGAAAATCGTGACCGTATCGTGTCTTTTTATATGTGATAAAGATACCTCCTGATTTACATAAACTTTAGCTCTGATGTTCTCGGCTTAGACAAGGTTATTCTTCAAACTTACTACGCCAATGAACCAAGTGGTTCGTTTTTGAAGCCGTTCAATAAACTCGCGGTTCGTGTTTTATCAGATATAAAAACACTCGGCTTCGCCTCGTGTCTTTATATCTGATAAAACCCTCCCACTCGTTTATTAAAGAGAACATACAATCATAACTATTCCAATACGTTCTAATGGAATGTCATTTTCACCATAGAGGTTTAGTGCCAATCTTATGTAGCATGCACAGGGACAATCTTTAATAAAAAAATCCAAACTTTCAATACATTTAAACGTTATATTTTATTAGACCATACATTCTTAATACAAAAATTGTTGACATAATAATCTTCCTCTTACATGTAAAATGCATGCAGTCTTGAAGTTGTCAGATTATGAAGAATTACAGGGCAGACTAAAGTTTGATGGCAATTCATTATCCCATTCTATTGCAAAATTAAGAATGTCTTGTTCGGTCCACCCTGACATGAGTTCGGGACACAAATATTCTTCAGATGATTTTGACTGGATAAGATAACAGTCAACGTTCAGCAGATCCAATCGGCGGATGAGAGCGGCTTGTTCTTGTTCCTCGTTAAATACAAACATGTCTTCTAAAAATGCCAGCTCTTCTTCAGTTCTACAATCATTGATTAATATCTTCAAATCCATCTTTTATTCAGGAAAAAAAAGTAATCAGAACAGTCAACGTAGCACATGCATAAAGATACCTCAGATAACACCAAAAGGAAAACGGACCGAATTTGTTTACTTGAACTAATTAGTCGAACCTTGGTCGGAGCTAGTCTTTAGCAAAATATTCTCGTTCTCGTTTGGTCCAGCTGCCGTGCAAATATTATCACAGTACAAAGCAGCGATTAAACTTTTATTGGATGCGAGATATAACCTGTTTGTCCTATATTAATTTTCAATTAACATAATAATGAATAAAACCATAACACGTTTTTCCTGTTTGACATTTCCAAACATTATAAAATATATAGGATCAGTAGTTGAAAACATTCGTTATTTCGCTAGTTGTCATTTGGAGACAAACATGACTTCAATGAGTAATGCTTGTTATGTTCAACCATTTGTTTTGCGTGAAGTGCTTTATAACATTGTTTTAAGGCTCCGTTATCTAAGAACAGGAGTTGATAGCAAAGAAGTGATTTTCGAAGTAGTCAAGAAAGGATATCCGAATATTGTTGGTGCACGCTACTTATTTATTTATACAGCTTTCGTTGTGAAGCAAAAAATAATTAATGATAATTGATAGTCATTATATAAATAATAATGACATTAACAAAGCAGTTCACAACGTGGATCATCAACAACAGAGCGTTACTCCAAACAGGATTGATGCCCAAATAATCCTAAGGCAAAAATAATTGAAATAATAAAAACAAAACAAAAAACAATAATTGTTCCGTAATGTCCTAATAACAGCATTGCCTAAATTTAGTTAAGTTTCTGACCATAGAACATTTAGGGCACACAGCTTTCCAGGTGTAAACATTATCTTGGTCGAAAGTTGTTTCCAGTGCTAGGTGGTATTGATTGTTTAAAGCTGTCTTAAATGAAGATACGGACGTTAAGGATCTAACTGATTCAGGCAGGGCATTCCATGATTTGACTGTACGATTGAAGAAGCTCTTTTGAAAAAGAGAAGTTCTACATTTGATGGTTTTGTAGTCCAGTGAGCAAGTTTTCCTGGTGTTCTCAACTGAACTTCGTGGTTGAATGTAGTTCGACCAGTCCATACAATAAAAACCTTAGTAGCTTTGAAAAAGAACACAAGATCTCTGATTTTGTGCCAAAAAGAAATAGGGAGGAGGTTAAGCTTCAAGAGTCTGTCTTTATAAGATTGGGAAGCTAGTGCGGAATTTCCTAAAATGTACTTGGTTGCTCTTCTTTGCACTCTTTCAACAATTGGTAGGCCTCCAATGGCGAGTGGTGACCACACTTCACTGGCATAACCTAGATGAGACCTCACCAAAGTCAGATACAGTACGCGACGAACAGTTTGGTCGAAGCGATAGTCCGTTGTTCTGCATAAGAATCCAAGCATTTTATTGGCCTTTGATGTTGTTGACCAGATGTGGGACGCCCATTTCAGATCGACATTTACTATTACCCCCAGATCTTTTTGATTGGTGGTCAGTGATATATGATGGGTACCAATGGTGTATTATATATACTTTAATACTTTAATAATAATTCACAATACAAATACAAATACAAAAAGAATAATAAGCTAAATATGCAAGTATGGAAGATAGCAATAGGGGGAAACTAAATTCCCATTTTACAACTGCTCTCCCATAAAAAGAAATAATATATGATAATAAAACGATACCCAAGATAACATCATGGAAAGTAAAATAAAAAAAAACAACAAAAAAACAACAAAAAAACACACAATAAAAAAACCCCAAAAAGCCCCCAACTAAATTACTAAATTAAGTTTCCAAGTAAGCTTTAAGAGCTTTTTTAAATGTAACTATACTAGAGGAATTCACAACATAAGAAGGAAGAGAATTCCAATCAATAACATAACGATTAAAAAAAGAAAATTTGAAATAATTAGTGTGAAATATCTTGGGTCTTAGTTTGTAACTGTGATTAGCCCTAGTTCTTGTCTGTCCGATTAAATCTAGATAATTGTTTGGATCAATGTCACAATATCCAAAGATGATTTTATACAAGGTAACCAGGCTTAAATATTTCCTCCATACTTCTAAACTTAACCAACCAAGTTTCTTCAACCTATCAACATAGGGTAACGACGAGCCGCAAATAAGTCGGGAAGCTCTCCTTTGCACCGATTCCAAAGCATGTATGTGTTTTTCAAGATGTGGGTTCCAAACTGGACAACCATATTCCAGAACAGGAAGGACTAGGGCTTGAAAGGCAACCTCAATACCCTTCTTATTCTTAGTTCCAAATGTTCTCCTAATCAGCCCCAGAACTCGGTTGGCTTTAGCACAAATGTTATCAATGTGACTATCCCAAGATAATGTTGAATCTAACCAGATTCCAAGATGCTTGTGAACGTCAGCTTTAGATATAATCACACTGTCCAGAATATAGTCATGTTGAATTTTTCCTGGGCACATGAAGAACCTTACATTTGTCCTTCCTCAATTGTAGATGACAAGATTTACTCCAAGCTGAAACCTGATCAATGTCCTTTTGTAATTGAATACATTCTGTTGAGCTAACAATCTTGCTAAACAATACGCTATCATCTGCAAAAAGTTCAGTGTTACATTTAACCGATGTAGGAAGGTCGTTAATATATATAATGAATAATAATGGTCCCAGAATGCTACCCTGTGGAACTCCCGAGGTAACATTTACCCATTTGGACACTTCTCCATCAACCACAACACGTTGTTGTCTTGCCATCAAAAAATCCTGGATCCATGCCACAATTTGACCTTGAATACCATAAAGGTATAACTTTTGGATAAGATATGCATGGGTAACTTTGTCAAACGCCTTTGCAAAGTCTAAGAAGAATGCATCGACAGATTCTCTTTTATCCAATACACTAAGCCAATTGTGGACAAGCTGTAATAGCTGAGTAATACATGAACGCCCTTTGCGGAAACCATGTTGGTTATTACACAGTAACTGTAGATCTATTAGGAATTTCATAACATGCTGATGTATTAAACGTTCAATCGCTTTAACAACAATACAGGTTAATGAAATTGGACGGTAATTCTCGGCTAAAGAACGTTCACCAGACTTAAAAATCGGCACCACATTGGCTATACTTTCCAATCTAGAGGAAGTTTACCAGCTCTTAAAGTATAGTTAAACAAACCTGCCAGAGAATGGGACAATTCGTTTGCACATTCTTTCAAAATCTTTGGTGATATTCCATCAAGACCACATGCTTTCTTAACATCTAATGCAGACAATACTTTAGCAACATCTTCATCACAGATAACTAAGTCATCAATTATGTAATCAGGTACTGTTGTTAAATCCCCGGTTAGATTCTCCAAATCACCAACAGGATCATTAAAAACTGAAGTGAAAAAAGAGTTGAGCTGGTCAGCTTTATGTTTTGAGGCGTATGCTGTAGATCCATGGTAACTAATGCAAGAGGGAATACTTGAAATACCAGTACGTGCTTTGACAAATGACCAAAACTTTCTAGGTTTCTCTGGAAGAGCAGATACCAGGTTATTAACATATTTCCAGTAAGCTTTATTTAAATCATCTTTAACAGTGTTGCTAAACCTTTTATACTTCAACCATTTATCACGACTGTCTGATAACTTAGCCTGCTTCCGTTCAAATCAGGTGTTATCCATGGGGTGCCAGGTTGGTACAGTATTCATGTACAATCGGGGTTCGTTTTCGTGTAATGCACAAGGCCTGGCATATTTTTTTGGTTAAAGCTCATTTGCCATTTCGAAGACCAATCGGAAACCTTATCAATGTCCTGCTGGAATAATGTTATATCAGAATGGGATTTTATGATACGAGCTAACTTGGTGTCATCAGCGAAGACGTATACCAATGTCTTATCTGATAACCCATCAGACAAGTCATTGATGTACCAAAGGAATAATAAAGGTCCTAATATACTTCCTTGTGGCACTCCTGAGGGAACAGGCAGAGTAGAAGAGGTTGCATCCTTGAACATAAGAACATATGTCGGAAATGATGAAGTTAAACCCAGTGATTTACACAAAATTGTTTATTTTGATGCTGATTTAAAGTTGGTTGTAAAAGAGGAAGAGCCAAAAAAGAAGAAAAAGCGGACGACTAGGAAAATGAAAGGTGGAAAAAGAAAAAAAAAGAGAATAGTGAAGGTGCACTAAAAACATTAGAACATTTACTCGGTCATCTATAAAAAGAAAAACTTCTGTTTCTACAACAGTGACAAGTAGAAACAAGCCTGTAGCAATGACAGCTAATACCTAAAGTGATACAGATTGACTGAATAAGACATATCATGTAACTGTATTGATTTTAACTTAAATGTGTTTGAAATATGTTCAAAGCTAGCAACATTAAAGCGACTATTTTATATTTTACACACTTTTTTTTTTGCTTGTGCGAATCGTTGTTGAAAAAACAATGTTTTTGTTGAAAAAAATCCCCTATACAAATGCCGAACCAAGTATGATTTTCCAGACTGATTTTGACAGCAAATGCAAAAATTTTGCACGAGTATTGAATTGTACATTCATACATACTTGAGGGAAACCTGTTTTGGAGTAATCGCGCGCGCTGCATCAAACTATTCTTTTTGAACGAGAATTTTCAATAACTAAACGACATCATCACCCTTTACAAAAATTGGAATATTGTAATGACGACTTTGCCTTAGATTTGTCAACCGTTGAGTCTTAGGTTGACGTCAAATATTATTATTATTATTATTATTTAATGTTATTTCAAAACGGTAACCCTTCAGGGCCCTTACGCACCTGTTTTTCAAGGGGCCGTTTAAAATACAGTTAAAAACATACATACTATATAAACAATCTAAATTACATATTAACTATTTACAAGAATATGAATATTTACAAATAAATAAATAAATAAATAAATAAATAAATACATAAATAATTAAATATAAAACAATTTAGGTACGATCAAGAATAGATTTAAATCTTTTAATGCTGATCCCTTTTTCTTTGGCCTTTTTTAGGTAAATTATTCCAAACCGACGCAGCGGCATAGCTTATACTTTTTTTCATAAAATTTGTTTTTGGTTTATCAAGCGCATAAATATATGTTATTTACCAAACTGGAGGTCCGTACTGGAAAAATATTGCCCGAGGTCTTGACTGTACGGAACGAGGCCGCAGGCCGAGTTCCGTGCAGTCCAGACCGAGGGCAATATTTTTCCGGTACGGACCGACAAAGTTTGGTAAATAACTTATTTATTTTTCCCACATTAAAACAAAATAATTGTTACAAGTCAAACATTTATTATTCAGAACGGCAATGCCAAATATGGAAGTGAGTCACATGACTAAACTAGGGTGTTCGTTCTTCGTTCAAAAGCAAAAGAGACCTCGAGGGGCAGCAACTAAGCTTAAATTTTCAATAACATTATTTGTATTTAATGTACAACAAAAGAAAAAAGAAGGAAACAAATCAGTCCGAGTCCGAGTCATCGCTGATGATCACTTTTCGCTTCTTAGCTGGCACTGATGTTAGATTTTTGGCATGATTGTCGTTGGTGTAAAAATTGAACGAACATCTTTCGATTTTTCCAATGTTTGCCCTGAAAACATACCGTCGATTGCCGACCGTTTACAAAGCGAAATATCTTGCTGTTGGAAAGACGATGGAGGTGAAAATGCCGTGACTTGATGTTGTGGTAGTTGCTGTGAAGTTGAAGCGGAAGATGTCAAGAGAGAAGAGGAACGACTTAAAACCATGGACATTTTTCGTTGGTGAGTGGTCGAAGCCGACTTGTATGAATCCAAGCTCTTCAAGTTCTTGTGGCCACTTAGTTGGGCGACGTAATTCTCTGGCACATCAGCATCCATTAGCCTGGAAATACACGTTTTTCTCACAGAGTGATTGGTGATATTCCCAGGCAAATTTGCAGCTTTTGCATCTTTAACGAGGAATTTTCCAATCTCGTTTTTTCCGAGCGGCCCCTTCATATACCAAACTTCGGATTCTGGTGTTCGTCGGCGGTTTACAGCCAAGAAGAAAGGCGAATCTTGCTGCTTCATTTCGGTTGGACGGTGGGCAGCGAATGATTTGTACAGTTTAACTGGACAACGTTTATTATCGGTTGCTTGAGCAGTAGGTTTAAAAGCTCTTCTATATGTTGACCATCACCGTGCCGTGTTTTGGAGCCTCGTTCAGCGTGCCATATGAGCATTTCATTCCCGGTTTCTGGATCTTTACCGACTGTGATGTCGCCCCATTTGAGTCGCCTTGCTTCATCGCGAGCCCTAAAACCAAAATGAAGGGCGAGAACCCACCAGACTGTCCTTTGGAGTACTTCAGGGTTGTGGTCACCAAACAAGTCACGTTGAAACAGAAGGTCTTCTTCGGATTTCGTGAGTTCTCTTGCTGCTTGCGGACGGTTTCCTTTGGCGTGTTGTTGTACCAGCTGCCGTTTTCTGGCCTGAAGAACTTCTCGAGACTTCGCGAACTCTTGGTCTTGAAAAATGTTCAGGTTTGAACTTTTGTCATTCAGATATCGTTGTAAACTTCTCTGAAAAGCTGTGAGAGACGAAGGCTCGTAAACGTCGTCATTTTTCTTGCGAGCGTTAACGAAAAATTGGGCGAGGAGGATGTTTAATTCCTTGGCAGGTATGGTTTGAATTTCTCGTACTTCATTTATAGACAAAAAGTACCTGGTAATGACATTTATATCGTATTCCGTTTTTCTTCTTCGTGTTTTCCGGTCGTTGACTCTCAATATAATTTTGGATGTCAATATCGCTGCCATTGTAACACCCGTTTTCGTTCGCGTTTGGGTCTGAATAAACTAAATTTCCACCACTTGTGCTTGGGACGTCGTCTTGGGGATAATAAAATTCGCTCTCGCTATGCTCACTATCGTCGGAGTACATTTTTCACCAGTTTTTTTTGTTTGAAAACTGTTTTTCACCCCATATTAGTTTTGGCGGGAAAAAGGAGAGGTCCGTACTTGTGTGATACGGACCTCGTATTTAGCCAATCAGAAGCCGGCATTTTTGTTACGGACCTGCAGTTACGGACCTGAGAAAAATAATCATTGTTATTGCTGCGGAGGTTATACTTTCAATTTGTTTTAATGTCAAACATACTCATCATACTTTGGGGCAACTTATTGTTTAATTTCTTATCTTATACATAAAGACAGATTTGTTGGCTTGAAAGCGCTTCATCAATGGTTGCCAGTTTAATTCTTCTAAAACATCACTTGAGCTTATTTCATAGGTTCGGCCAGTGATAACTCGTGCCGCTCTATTTTGTAATTTTTGTAACTTTTCAATTAAATAATCACTACAGTTGTCCCAGACAAGACTGCAGTAATCAAAGTGTGGTAATATTAAGGCATTATACGCCTTTGGAGACTTTGGTTACAACATTATCTATTTGTTTTTTTCCACGAGAGCTGTTCATCGACAACGACACCTAATGTTTTTGAGTGGTTTACTCGTTTAATTGTTATTTCGCCTAGTTGAATTTTTGGGTCATTTATTATATTTGACAATCGTTGTCTTGACCCAATTATCATATACTCAGTCTTCTCTTTATTTAGGGTAAGTTTATTGGCTAGCAACCATTGATGTACGCTCTCTAAGTCAATATTTAAGCGCTCTTGTATACCGTGCATCGTCGTGTCATGTGATGATATATTTGTATCATCAGCAAACATGCTCGCAGTTGAGGTGGACAAACAATTTGGCAGATCATTTATGTATATTAAGAATAGCAGTGGCGCCAAGTTTGATCCTTGAGGTACACCGCACTTAATAATTCTTTTGTTGGATATCGCTTGTTCAACTTTACACACTTGTACTCTTCTAGTAAGATATGATTGAAACCAATCAAGCGAATATCCTCTTATTCCATAGTTATACAACTTTGTTAATAAAATACTATGATCAACACAATCGAACGCCTTTTTAAGGTCAAGAACGATAACACCACTCAGACCTCCCCTATCCATACCAACAAAGCACTGGTTTGTAATATTAAGAAGGGAAGGCTGTGTAGAGTATTTCTTCCTAAAACCTGCTTGTTGTTCTGTGAGTATGCCATTGGATTCCAGATAGGTTTCAAGTTGTTGCGTTATTAGTCTTTCGAAAATCTTAGCTACGGCAGACAGAACTGAAATTGGTCTATAGTTACTGCATTCCGTTTTGCACCCAGCTTTGTGTATTGGCGAAATAATTGCTACTTTCAAATCATCAGGAAATATCCCTACATCTATAGATGTATTAAATATAAAAGTTAGTGATGGAGATATAACATCGGCAGTATCTTTTAAAAGTTTGCCGGATATTCTATCATGTGCTGTTGATTTAGACGTTTTGATTGTGGAAAGCAACCTATAAACTTCCGTTACAGTAACATTTTTCATCTGAAACCGCGAGTCACAAGGAGACAGATATGATTCAGTCAGCCTTGAACTCTGCGCCAGGTCTCTAGCTAGATCAGGCCCCACTTCGAGTCACAAGGAGACAGATATGATTCAGTCAGCCTTGAACTCTGCGCCAGGTCTCTAGCTAGATCAGGCCCCACTTCGCTAAAATATGTGTTGAAGGTATTTGCGATAGAAGGAGCGAGCATCTGTTATACTTTGGCTGTCATACTTAACTTCAGTAATGATAGTTGTTTTCGAATTTTTATTTGTAAGCTTATTAATTGTTTTCCACATCTCTTTAGGATTCTTTTCGCAATTGTTAAGAGTGTTCGTGAAATAGGTGGCTTTGTTTGTTTTTTTATCAATCTGTTCAGTTCATTGCGCGTTTTCCTATAAGCATCATGAAATTGTTTTGACCCAGTTTTCACAGCCTTTTCCTTCAAAAAGTCTCTATGATACATAGTTCTTTTAATATTATCTGTAATCCACATGGCATACTCACTTCTAACTTTTCTAGTAATCTGTGGTGCATGCATGCCCGCTACTAATAAAAATATGTTTTTCCACTCTTCCCACATCACATTTGGATCACACACCGTTTCAGAAAGCATTTGTAGACTCATCGCCAAATCAATCCTAAATGCATTAGCATTATAATATTTAAATTGCCTTGTTTTAATTATTTTTGGTTCTTTTCGTGGTATTGAAATTTTCCTTTGAATAAAGATAAGGCTATGATCACTCATTCCCAAATGGACTACACCGGAATTAATTACAATTTCCGGCTTATTTGTAAATGCTAAGTCAATAGATCGTTTTCATCTGACGTCACGGCGGCCATATTGGTGTACCAAAACAATAAAATGGCGGCCATATTGGTGTACGGTATGGGAATTAGCTCTTTCTTATTCAAATATTTCGTATTGTTTCACCACTCCAACGGGGCCACCGATCACGCGAGTGAAAACGATCCATTCGGGTTTTTTAATTCTCAGTTATTCGTGTAGGTTCTTTGATCAATTGCTCAAATTGGAATGTTTTAACAATGTCAACAAGTTTGTTTATTTGTGATTTTGCATTACCGTTATTCACTTGAGTCCAGTCACAGTTGAAATCCCCAATCAAGATAACCTCTTTATTCTCAGAGTCCATTTTCTTGACTAGTTCCTCATACACATTAAAAAGTTCTAATGTGGTATCCGGTGGTCTGTACCAACAATTGATTAAAAAGGATTTTGACTTTGGCTTAGAGATTTCAACCGTTATTGCCTCAAGGTTTTCCTGCATTAGCTCATTTCTTACTTTATAATTAATAGAATTTCTTATATAAATAGCGACTCCCCCACCATGTCGATTTCTATCTTTCCTTACAATATCATAACCATTAATCTTTACCTCATGATTAGCAATGGTATTATCAAGCAGAGTTTCATTAAGGCAAATAATATCGAACTGTTGTTTATGAAGGTAAAGCCAAAATTCTTTAATATGCTTGACTAAACTTCTGATATTTAAATGAGCAATTTTAAAGCCTCTCGTATTTTTTGTTCTGGCCAGCATTCAAAATTTTTACTACATTTGGATTCGATCTTACTATTCTTGACCATTCCCGAATTTCAATTATTTTTATCGTTCAAATAAGTCGTAATATTCTTCGCTAACATTGATGTCCCCACTTTATTAAGATGGATTCCGTAAGGATTTATATGTTTTGACTGAATGTTGTCATGCTTAATATGACCCCATTTATTTCAGTTTACAATAACTTAAGAGTTTATGATTTACCTCGGTTCACTTTCTTGCTATTTTCTGGCTTGTCTGTTCTTGTAATCAACTCAGATATTATAACACTGGTTTCTGGACTTTCTTTCATTTATAATATTTCCAATATCGACGACTCCTTTTGTCTGTTAAATCGTTGGTTCCAACATGTAGAATCACCCTTCTCTGGTTTCTTAACAAGGCATGGCCTGATGTGATGTTTCAAATATGCAAACATTTACTAACCCAAATAACTGATGGCCTATAGCAATCCCCCAAATGTACTTCATAACTTTTTTTTCATTAACTATAATATACTTGATCTGACTACTGACCTGACCCAGCTTAATTAGCCAACGGGCCTAATCGGGCCATAACAGATATAATTATACAAAGTCATAATATGACAAGAAAAAAACTTCTTTTTTTTCGTATACTGTTGCGGTGCAATTTAATGAGTGTTAAAACAAACAGTATATAAGGGAAAAGTCTTTGTGAAAAACGTTAGAATGAAGAAAGTGCACCAATTCATCAGGTTTTTTCAAATATATGGTATACTGCAATGGCAGACAGGTGCAATTCCGCTGTGACAACCAAAGCGTCGTAGCCATCCTTCGAACCAGTTCATCCAAAGATCCAAACATAATGCACTTAAGCCGAAACCTCTTCCCTCCAACTTCACGCTGTCCGCCGTCCACATCCCTGGAAAGCAGAATGCAATTGCTGACGCTTTGTCTCGATTTCACTTACAGGAATTCTTCCGTCTATTCCGGAAAACCTATTCCACCGATTAACGTCAGTCTTCTCGAACAACGCGCTTTAAACCTTATGGCCCACGGGATAGCCGTATCTACTCGACGTACTTACATCACAGCTCAACGACGGTTCATCACCTTCTGCTATACGACTAAGCAACTTTCCCCTGCGGATTTCCCCTGCCAGCATCCGAATGGACACTCATACTGTTTGTCACACACGTGGCTGGCTCATTGAAATGGCAAATTCAATCAAGGTCTACCTGCGGGCGTTCCGCTCACTTCATATCGAACAAGGATTCTCCAACCCCCTGGAAAATCGGCTACGCCTAGAACGGGTCATCAAGGGGACTAAGCTCTTACAAGGCAGTGACAAACGCGATAGGCACCCATGACGATTGATGTTCTTCGAAAATTCGAGCGACATATTACACCTACGCGCTACAACGACTCGATGTTCTGAGCGGCGTGCTGCCTCGGCTTCTTTGGATTCCTCAGATCGGGCGAGTTTACGGTTGCATCCCACACATCCTTCAACCACGACTTGCACCTCACCATCGACGACATTCAGATCGGCGCCACTCTCCAAACTTCATGCTTGTCAATATTAAAGCGTCGAAGACTGATCAGTTCCGCAAGGGTGTTACCTCCGTCTAGCTCAATCAGGCTCATCCATTTGCACCGTGCGCACTTATCTTCACTTCCGTAGAAACAAACCAGGCCCACTTTTTATTCATCAAGATGGAAAGGCCCTGACACGAACCGACCTGTCTAAGTGGTTACAGGCAATCGCAACTCGAGCAGGCTGTACAGGGAATTTTTCAGGCCACAGCTTCCGGATCGGTGCAGCGACAACATCCACACAGAAAGGAATCTCAGACCACCTCATCAAGACATTAGCCCGTTGGGAAAGCAACGCTTACCAACTCTACATCCAGACCATGCTACACTAGCTAGATAACGTAGCTTCACTTGTAACAAGCTAATATATAATATTTCCTATGGTTGTCACTTTATCGTCTACGCATGCTTACATAATTAATAAATTTACACTCTCTCTGGCTAACCTATCGTATTTTCTCTGGTAGCAGCTAGCATGCATGCTATATTTACTGTCGGGTATACCGAGGCCATTTACGCAATGCAGGAGTTTTAACGAGCCCAGTTACGTAATGCATGAGTATAACGAGCCCAGTTACATAATGCATGGTGGGTATAACGAGCTTATTTACGCAATGCATGGGTATGACGAGCCCATCTACGCAATACATAGGTATAACGGGCCTATTTACGGAATGCATGGGTTGTAACGAGTCCATTTACGCAATGCATGGGTTGTAACGAGCCCATCTACGCAATGGATATGTATAACGAGCCCATTTACGCAATGCATGGGTATAACGAGCCCATTTACGCAATACATGTGTATAACGAGCCCATTTACGCAATGCGTAGGTGTAACGAGCCCATTTACGCAATGCATGGGTATAACGAGCCCATTTACGCAATGCATGGGTATAACGAGCCCATTTACGAAATGCATGGGTATAACGAGCCCATTTACGCAATGCATGGATATAACAAGCCCATTTACGCAATGCATCGGCATAACAAGCCCATTTACGCAACGCATGGGTATAACGAGCCAAATTACGCAATGAATGAATAAAACGAGCCAATTTACGCAATGGATAGGCATAACGAGCACACTTACGCCAAGTTTATGGTTGGGTGATTCAGCTTAATTTGATGCTTGGATGCTGAGAATTCTACACCAGTGAATCCTCAGTTTGGTCATCGTATCTTAGTCCAAGCATCAGGAGCACAACAACCACCAGCCAGTCGGCCTGCCTTTCACCCAACCATCCAAAGGGTAAGTATAAACTAGGTCGATTATCGACCCACAGCCGAACAAATATAGTGACGTATGGTTTAAGTCAAGCTTGGAGTGAGAAACTGTCAAAAGTCATCCAAAAATTCAATTTAGTAATAGATAAATCCGAGAACGAGGGATGTATGCTATATAAAGACCCGAGGACGCCTTAATTTATTATTGAGGAGGTTTTCCAACAAAGTTTTGTCTTTTTTTTTCCACCTTGGACAAATATTTTCCTTGTTTTTTCTTCATTCCGTTTCTAATTATTATTCAAGGGCTTTATGCGATATAAAGCCCTCGAAAGAACAAAGAAAACCGAACTCAATAATAAATTAACTAACGTTAAAACCACAACCTTATGTATACCACGAAGGCACAATTCTCAATCAGTGTTTCCCTTTCTATTTTAACCAACTCCTTTGGTAGAAACAATATATTTAACACGGAGTACTGTGCCGAGTTATTGTTTATTATCGGTGGATATAAATTATTTCCTCTTTAATTAACTTAAAAATAATTTAATAGGCTTATATTTCTAACACGCCATACTCTTGCGCGCGAAAACTATTGTATCGTACACTGCAGTTAATTAATTATTTCCCAGCATGACGTTCCACAGTTAGTTTTAAAACAGTGCGCATACTCCTTGAGTTTAGCTGTAGTACTATGATTAGTCGTTGTATTTTCTTGTTTTCCCTGGATATTCTGTTGTGTAATTAGCTCTTCACTTTTCTGTATTTATAGTTTCGTTATATGCTGTTTCTTAACTCATTTAACTATGAAGTTATCACAAAACGAAGGCGTTACGTCCTTGAATTATCTGTTTAAAATATTTTCGTCTAACCACGATTTTATTTTTATTTACTAACATTTTTTATAACTGTACTTTCTATTTTTGAGCCTTTTATATATATTTGCATGCTTTTGTTTTTTATCGTTTTCCAGCGAAATATTATGATTGTAATTTTCAGATAATCATTGGCAAAAGTAGACAGGACACCTCATGTTTTTGCGACTTTTATCTTAGTGATTTTATTATCCTACCATATTTGCTTATGACTACTCCCCCTCCTCCCCTTTCCAATGTTGAAAGGATAACGTATTTACTCGTTTTAAGCGCCGCCCCCGATTAAGCGCCGCATATGAGAGCAAAAATATTAAAGAGCGCCGCCCTCGAATAAGCGCCGCACTTATTCACAACAATGCGGCGCTTAATCGAAGCACCGTCAGACAGAATTGTTCGAGAAGCCAAACTAAAAAACAACTACAGTACATCTCAATCTTAAGTCAGCTTCGGAAATTTATTCTCCTGTATTACAGTGTTTTTAAGTTCAAAGTGAGTATATTTCAATGCTCTCCCATTTAACTTTCTCTTGAAACATGTTTATTTTGTTAACATTTCTTGTTATCGTTTACAAATCAAATAAGAGCGCCGCCCTCAAATAAGCGCCGCATCCGAAACACTAAAAGTTTAAAGAGCGCCGCGGCGCTTAAACGAGTAAATACACTTCGAGCAAATGTAATAAGTAGGAAACCCAATATTTTTGTAGAAATTCGTTCGTTTTCAACATTGAAGAGGGGGAAGGCGGGGGGGGGGGGGGGGGGGGGGGAGGGGCACGAATGTTTTAAGAAATTTAAGGAAGGTGTCCTACAACATTTGGCCATGGTTGTAGCTCTAATTATTGACCGGGTGGCCAACCAATTAGTGTACGTCATTTGGCGTATCTTCCAGACTAGCGGCGTCGCCATACACCATAATATATACACACATATACTGTACCTCACTATCGGTCTGATTTTCAGTTTCAATTCTGTATCGCTCGCCTTTCATAAAACCATCCAATTTAGGTGTATTATTATCATTCTTTAACTCAAAATTGACTGTCACATCTTCGTAATTCGTGTTGAAGCAAACAAAATGTTTCGCGCCACCAAGTTTCTTTCTGTACATAGACTCTTTCCAGGAAATCTACAAATCATATATTAGGCTTAGAACTCTTCAATTTACAACCAAGAAATAGAAGAATAGTACTTGGTACTATAAAAAGTAAACTGTAGGTATAAGTATAAAGTTAGCTGCATGCATGTATACGTTGTTGAATGCAAGGAGCTCGATTACAGCATAGTTAATAGAAAATATACATGGTTTGGAAGCTCAACAAAAGTCATTGTTCCATGTTTTTATTCAGGTTTATGGAAATTTTTGCATGCACTTTCACGGTTACTGAAACATATTGTGTTTTCTGTATAATGAAGGAATCATCCAATAGCAACGTTTGGGTTCAATCACTCAACCATACTGTTTAAATATTAATAAACCTAAAACAAAGGATTTGGCACCTTCATGTGCCTTTCAACATGAATCGTAGCTTGATTGTTATCCGCTTTGAAGTTTGCCAGGTTTCCAAAACCATGTATATTTTCTATTAACAATGGTATTATGTGTGAACACCCCCTGTAGTCATAGTTAATAGAAACCCGGCAAACTTCAATATATATATATATATATATATATATATATATATATATATATATATATATATATATATATATATATATATATATATGTTATCAAATCCACAACTTGCGCAGTTCGAATAGCAGGGTACTGGTAACTAACCTGTTAAATTATTCAAATTATTTAAATTTACGTCAGCAAATTATAATTTATAAGTTCGGTTGGATTACGAAATAGTTTTTCAACTATCATTACGAAAGAAATCTTTGCCAGAAAAAAACGATTTTAGCTAAAATGTACATTAATATTACTATGGAAAAGAAAGAAGGCTAAGAAAAGAGGTGGCAGCGAGAAAAAGACAACAATAAATACTACTTAAAACCACTGAAAAAACCCTAAAAATTAATACGATAAAGACCGAAAAACGATGCCGACCGAAATGTAACTGAAAGAAAGATGTGTCCTGAAACTGTTCAAAGCCGGTAAAGAATTTTGCTCTGGTGTATTCTACATAACTCGAGAGGGAACGATTAAGAAATTTTGAAACAAACGGCTTTTTAGATCATGAAGAGAACTGAATGATGCCTTGAGATTCAAGAAAGGATCAACTTGAATGTCCCCAATCTGACTCATGTAAACACGATTTGACTTGAAAATGACTTGATACGCATGAGTGAAGTTGTGGCGTGTCGTGCTAAATAGCAGACATTGATGGAAGCACAGAGAATAGTGTTCCAAAAACCGAAAGCAATGTTCCAAGCAGTCCGATTCTCCATATAAACATGTGCCCGGACATAGTTAATAGAAAATATACATGGTTTGAAAGCTCAACAAAAGTCATTGTTTTATGTCTTTGTTCAGGTTTATGAAAATTTTGGCACTTTCACGGTTACTGAACACATTGTGTTTTCTGTACAATGAAGCAATCATCCAAGCAACGTTTGGGTTCAATCACTCAACCGCACTGTTTAAATATTAATAAACCTAAAATAAAGGATTTGGCACCTTCATGTACCTTTCAACATGAATCGTAGTTGGATTGTTATCCGCTTTGAAGTTTGCCGGGTTTGGAAACCCATGTATATTTTTCTATCAACTATGGCCAAACAAGGGCAGATTTCGTTTTGAGCCAATGAGGGCGTGTGTTTACATTGTTTCAACAACCAATCAGATTACTTGAATTCCGTGTGGACTTCCGGTGCGATCGAAAATCAACCAAACATTATGGAGCAAACACACCTTCTATAAAAGCTGTACGTGCACGCAAATTTTAAATTTTTTCGTTTTCAAACGTGCATATTCCGATAGAATACGAATTTTTCTTTAATTTCCACGCGGGGATAAACAATCCGTTTTCGAATTCAAGAACAATCGGCCTTGAATTACGGCTTACGAAGAGCCCGCGACTAAGCTAAATCGTCCCCTTCCTTCTAGCAAAAAAAATCCTACCAAAGTTTACTTTTCTCGCTTGTTTTGACTTGTCATTAGTATAAGACCCTTCTTTTGTGGTAACTATGCGAGTTAAAAACCTTCGAAAAATACCATGGCTAGAAATCCAGAACACTCAGCGGCAGTGGCCTGTGGGCTCATATTTAGATGGCATATTAATTTGAAAATTCTGATGGCTAAATATCGATCATTTCGGCTATAAAGAGAAGTCTATAGAAATAAATTAAAGTAGAGTTATTCGCTAAAATGTCTTATTGACCCATTTCTTACCCAAATATCAAATTACAAAAGGTTTAATCGTCTAGACAGGCCTGTACCCTCATACTCACAAAAATTGCCGCATAAATTTCGGTTATTATTTCCTAATCCACAGTCATATTTAATAATAATAACAGCGGTTAAGACCCTGGCAACCTAGCAACATCTCCATAAGAAATGGCGGACAAGAACCCAAAATTATCGAGGAATGCATTGCTTCTTCACGCCGAGTTCAGTATTTATCTCGGCGCTTGATGGATTAAATTACAACGACTCGGCTGCAATAAATCGTACATTTTAAGGTCTTTGGGAACCTATTAAACAACGAAAAAGTGGAACGAACAACTCCGCAAAACAAAGTAACGTTTCATCCGAGCAAATTCAGACGTTCGCATCGTGGACAAACAACACAGAAGCAGCCAAAATTGGAGCTCCAAAATAAGTGATATAGCAGATTAATAGACTTTAAACAACGAATAAGAGGTATGCTTGTGAGGGGCTCGGGAACCTATTTAGGACGCTCCAAACTTAATAGAAATTGTAGTGCTGAACGATTGTTCAATTTGGTGAAGTTTTGGACGTTCGCATGTCGGAATTTACAATAATAAATAACCGAAAATGATTGTTCTTTATATCTCCTTAAGAAATCTATTGAAGGACGCCATATTGAATTAATTAAAAAGGGATTCAGTGCGCATGCTTTGCCGCCATGTTGTCCTCGATTTTCTGGCCATGCTACGTGACGTTTTCGGTTTTAAAGTGTTTACTTCCTTTGAAACTCAGGGGATCTGGTGAAGTATGAAGAGTCAGTTGTCACTTGTCATGCAGCGCTCGTCAACCTGAAACTTGCATCAATAAATCAAAACGTAGGAAGGAGGGGTTCATCTGTTGCCTAACGGTTGGCAAATATTGCTTTAAAATATACTTCAATTCATGGATCATTGGTAACACTTACGAGAAGTTATTGTCTTGGGGGCTCAGCTCGAGGCGAACTGCTGACCATGAGCGTTGTCAACTAAACCTGTATTTTCATCGTCGTCGTCTTCCTACTCTTCATCGTCGGATTCTTCGCTGGTCTCTTCGTTAAATTTATTGTCTGTTTTAGCTTGTTTGATGATGGCTTCATTTGCTGTTTTTTCCAAGGGAGATCAATAACCTTTAATTGCAACAGTTCGTGGCAAATTCGACAAACACTGCTGTCTGGGAGGTTGCACTCCAGGTGAAAAGAATGTCGATATCCTCGAAATATCCTCCACATTGTGCTTTGTCGTGTACATCCAAGACTATCACATTTTCTGTTGAAATGAAAATTGAAGGTATTGGTTTGTTGCCAAGTCTTAACACTGACTTTTAGAGTTCTGTAATGAGCAAATTCCATTAAAACTCAAGAACATTTCAAATGGGAAATTCGACTTTTGGACCGATTTTGATTTATACTGTATTTGATTTAGAAATTCTGGTATAATTTTAAAATCTAATTTATGTTTCTATGGCCCCTGTTTATTTAATCTTCAGTGATACTACGCTCACTACCCTTGTGGAAGTTTGAGCACTCTGGGCCCATGCGCACTTCACGCTATCTGAATGTATTTCACCGATGCTGTCCCACATGCGGTTGTCACCGACGATCGCATGTGTATAAGTAATTGATGAAATTCATTCAGATTGTTCCAAGCTACACTGGTGAGCTGTTGTACAGCGAAACACCGTGTCTGTAGATTGAACTATGTACGCTCCTTCACTTCGGTGTTGAGCACTCTGTGAAGTTGCCGTGGGTACCTATTAGCGATAATGCAACGCTCACTACCCTTGTGGAATGTTTGAGCACTCTGGGCCCATGGCGCACTTCACGCTATCTGAATGTATTTCACCGATGCTGTCCCACATGCGGTTGTCACCGACGATCGCATGTGTATAAAGTAATTGATGCAATTCATTCAGATTGTTCCAAGCTACACTGATGAGCTGTTGTACAGCGAAACACCGTGTCTGTAGATTGAACTATGTACGCTCCTTCACTTCGGTGTTGTTGAGCACTCTGTGAAGTTTGCCGAAGGTACCTATTAGCGATATTGCAAAGCTCACTACCCTTGTGGAAGTTTGAGCACTCTGGGCCCATGCGCACTTCACGCTATCTGAATGTATTTCACCGATGCTGTCCCACATGCCGGTTGTCACCAACGATCGCATGTGTATAAGTAATTGATGAAATTCATTCAGATTGTTCCAAGCTACACTGATGAGCTGTTGTACAGCGAAACACCGTGTCTGTAGATTGAACTATGTACGCTCCTTCATTTCGGTGTTGTTGAGCACTCTGTGAAGTTGCAGTGGGTACCTATTAGCGATAATGCAACGCTCACTACCCTTGTGGAAGTTTGAGCACTCTGGGCCCATGCGCACTTTCACGCTATCTGAATGTATTTCACCGATGCTGTCCCACATGCGGTTGTCACCGACGATCGCATGTGTATAAGTAATTGATAAAATTCATTCAGATTGTTCCAAGCTACACTGATGAGCTGTTGTACAGCGAAACACCGTGTCTGTAGATTGAACTATGTACGCTCCTTCACTTCGGTGTTGTTGAGCACTCTGTGAAGTTGCAGTGGGTACCTATTAGCGATAATGCAACGCTCACTACCCTTGTGGAAGTTTGAGCACTCTGGGCCCATGCGCACTTCACGCTATTCTGAATGTATTTCACCGATGCTGTCCCACATGCGGTTGTCACCGACGATCGCATGTAGTATAAGTAATTGATGAAATTCATTCAGATTGTTCCAAGCTACACTGATGAGCTGTATACAGCGAAAACACCGTGTCTTTGCTGTTGTACAGCGAAACACGGCTCCTTCACTTCGGTGTTGTTGAGCACTCTGTGAAGTTGCCATGGGTACCTATTAGCGATAATGCAACGCTCACTACCCTTGTGGAAGTTTGAGCACTCTGGGCCCATGCGCACTTCACGCTATCTGAATGTATTTCACCGATGCTGTCCCACATGCGGTTGTCACCGACGATCGCATGTGTATAAGTAATTGATGAAATTCGTTCAGATTGTTCCAAGCTACACTGATGAGCTGTTGTACAGCGAAACACCGTGTCTGTAGATTGAACTATATATAAATATATATATATATATATATAATATATAAAATAGATTGCATCTTATGCATGCTGTGATTGGTCAGTTATTGTGTTTATATCAGGCTATGCAACATGGTTGTGACGTCACAGCATATTTCTTAGTTCTTATTTCATAAAAGTAATAGAAATTAGATACCCTGTGTTTATATAACCTGATGCAAACTCCCTCTCATGTTTGCATCAGGCTATATAAACATGAGTGGCCAAGTTTTATTTTTTATTTTCATTGTACTTACTTTTCTGGGTTTGGAGGATTTTTCTACCGCTGTAAATCCAAGTGGTAATATTTGGTTGTTCACAACTGCTTCACCAAAAAGATTAGGAAGTTTCCATGTGGACAATTGTTTGTGTTGTCAGGGGGTCCTAGGTAATTCAACCCCCATTCCAGGATGATTGTTGATACTTTCAAATTTTTCAGGAAGAAATTCAGCTGCCTTGACTTTTAGCTGGTCAATTATTTTGCTACTAAAATTGAATTTTTTAGGTGGCAAAAATTTGAAAGTATCAACAATCATCCTGGAATGGGAGTTGAATTACCTAGGACCCCCCTGACAACACAAACAATTGTCCAGATTGAAACTTACTAATATTTGTGGTGAAGCAGTTGTGAACAACCAAATATTACCACTTGGATTTACAGCGGTAGAAAAATCTCCAAACCCAGAAAAGTAAGTACATGTATATAAAAAATAAAACTTGGCCACTCATTTTTATATAGCCTGATGCAAACATGAGAGGAAGTTTGCATCAGGTTATATAAACACAGGGATCTATTTTCTATTTCTTTTATGAAATAAGACTAAGAAAATATGCTGTGACGTCACAACCATGTTGCATAGCCTGATATAAACACAATAACTGACCAATCACAGCATGCATAAGATGCAATCTATTTTTTAATATATACCGTATAATAGCCAAGTACAAAATAAACTATAATACAAACATATAATAGTATCATGAAGATTAAATAAACAGGGGCCATAGAAACATAAATTAGATTTTAAAATTATACCCAGAATTTCTAAATCAAATACAGTAGAAATCAAAATTGGTCCCAAAAGTCGAATTTCCCATTTGAAAATGTTCTTGAGTTTTAATGGAAATTTGCTCATTACAGAACTCTAAAAGTCAGTTTTAAGGCTTGCCAACACACCAATACCTTCAATTTTCATTTCAACAGAAAATGTGATAGTCTTGGATGTACACGACAAAGCCACAATGTGGAGGATATTTCGAGGATGTGGACATTCTTTTCACCTGGAGTGCAACCTCCCAGACAGCAGTGTTTGTCGAATTTGCCACGAATTGTTGCAATTAAAGGTTATTGATCTCCCTTGGAAAAACAGCAAATGAAGCCATCATCAAACAAGCAAAAACAGACAATAAAGACAACGAAGAGACCAGCGACGAATCCGACGATGAAGAGTAGGAAGACGACGACGATGAAAATACAGGTTTAGTTGATGACAACGCTCCATGGTCAGCAGTTCGCCTCGAGCTGAGCCCCCAAGACAAATAACTTCTCGTAAGTGTTACCAATGATCATGAATTGAAGTATATTTTAAAGCAATATTTGCCAACCGTTAGGCAACAGATGAACCCCTCCTTCCTACTATTGATGCAAGAGTTCAAGTTGACGAGCGCTGCATGACAAGTGACAACTAACTCTTCATCCTTCACCAGACCCCCTGAGTTCATAGGAAAGTTAAACACTTTAAAACCGGAAAAGGTCACGTAGGTATTTTTCGAAGGTTTTTAACTCGCATAGTTACCACAAAAGAAGGGTCTTATACTAATAACAAGTCAAAACAAGCGAGAAAAGTAAACTTTGGTAGGGTTTTTTATGCTAGAAGGAAGGGGACGATTTAGCTTGGTCGCGGGCTCTGCGTAAGCCGTAATTCAAGGGCCGATTGTTCTTGAATTAGAAAACGGATTGTTTATCCCCGCGAGGAAATTAAAGAAAAAATTCGTATTCTATCGGAATATGCACGTTTGAAACGAAAAAATTAAAAATTTGCGTGCACGTACAGCTTTTATAGAAGCTGTGTTTGCTCCATAATATTTGGTTGATTTTCGATCGCACCGGAAGTCCACACGGAATTCAAGTAATCTGATTGGTTGTTGAAACAATGTAAACAAACGCCCTCATTGGCTCAAAACAAAATCTGTCCTTGTTACTATGGCCCGGATTGACTTCACTCACGTTTTTCCATCCGATTGGACTGTCAATCAGCTTCATGTAACAGGGCCTTACACTTGAAATTAAAGATTTAGGGTTTACGGTTTCGGGCATTTACTGTACCAGAATCGCATTTCCTATTAGAAACACAATATAACATTCTAGAATGAAACCGGTTCCCGGGATCAAGTAAACACCACATAAGACAAACATAATTTTCGTGTCATATGCACTATAACGGTAAACCAGTAAAGGTTTCTGAAATTAAGTAGTTTGCATGTAATACAAATTATGAGTGTTTCATCAGGGGATTCAAACAGGAAAAAACAAGATGAGAGCATGAGGCCAAAGGCCCGAGTGGTTTTATTGTT
The DNA here is from genome assembly GCA_035771165.1 of Paragorgia papillata. Classification (NCBI taxonomy): domain Eukaryota; kingdom Metazoa; phylum Cnidaria; class Anthozoa; order Scleralcyonacea; family Coralliidae; genus Paragorgia; species Paragorgia papillata. The sequence goes on along the minus strand of JAWNZC010000011.1, from coordinate 884 downwards.
TTCGAGTGTTTGCATGGATACGATAAACGAGTTATATCGAGCGATTTCAATTGGAAAATGCAATAGGCGAGTTTCAGGGTGTTGCGCGCGCATCATTTTTCAAAAAAACTGGCAAGCTCCACTCAGAGTAAACATACTGTTTAAAATCAACAAGGTATAGATACAGTTTCTGGGTGTTCAACACTATTATTCTGCTGTTGCTGTCGCTAGCAAGTCTGTTTGTCATTGCTTACTTTGTGGGGAGCCCGCCAAGAGCCTACCAATTCCTTTGCAAAATGATGCGCGCGCAATACCCTGAAATTCGCCTATTAAAATAAACCATCATGAGATTTTATTCATGAGTGTGTGTAAAATTTATTCATACAGCAGCTTGTTTATTTTGCATAGATAATTGAGATCTTAAGCATAAGATGAAACACCAGTATTCATCTAATATCTTGGATTTTACTGGAGTATCCAACTTCAATCAAGGTGATTGAATGAACTATATTATAATTGTTTTAGCTATTTGTATATCTAAAATACATTAATAATTCATGAGAATTATTAATGTCTTTGAGATATAAAAATAGCTAAAACATGTCATGTGTTCAGTAAGCCATTCATAGTTCAATTAAGGTATTATAGTATACTATTTCTTAAAACTTACTATTTGTTGTCTTATTAAAGATCTTGCTCTTTCACAGTTTTGCCGGGATCCAGTAATTATAAAATTTGCAAATTCACCTTCCTCTTCTTTGGAAGATAACAAACGGATTCTTGTGTCTGACTTTGTCATTAAACGTTTTATATTCTCACCATGTTTCCCCAGTGTTACATGTGTTGTATTTCTTTTCAACGGGGACTTCCAGTTTTGCGTATTTGTTCATGCTCTTTCTTTCCTG